>CM033624.1:5892512-6440012 GCA_019453435.1 Rhinogobius similis | reverse complement strand
CAAATAAACTAAACTAAACCAAAGAAACAGAACTAAACCAGGATTGGGGGCTAGTGCTACTTACTATTAGGCATGAGCTGATACGGAATTGTATTTTATTTTTATTTATTCATTTATTTGTATATATATACCTATACCAATACACAGCATTTCTCTTTCTGCTGTGGCCAGTAACCAATTTTATATTTTATTTATTATTATATCATATTATATTTTAGTTTTTACTTTTTTTATTTAGTTTTTATTCAGTTTTATTTTACCTAGAAAGTCAGAGATCTATTTTACAAGGATGTCAACAGCCTAAACCCTTAGACAAACCGATACCGATATTAAGATTTTAAAACCCACACTAAGGCCCACAAATCTATTTTAAGTCCAAGTAAAGTTCACACATTAACTTTTTACTTATAAATACATCATAACAAATAACACAAACAGTAACAAAATGCATTCATGTGAGATAGAAAGTCATTAGTTTCATGATTGTCTGAACATACAACCATAGTTTTAGCCTAATTGCTCTTCTATTTTCATTTTTACTCATTAGTCTGAAAAGAATTTAAAAAAAGATTGGTGCCAAACATCAGAAGTTTGTTTTTTTGGGGGATGTTTTTTGCGGAAAATCAGATACTAATACCAATATATCGCCCATCCCTTTATACCATTACATTTTAGACACTTTATGAGGGTCTGAACCTCCTCCTCTAGGCTGCTGTTGTGCCTCTGGGTAAAAAAAACTTCACCTGTGACATTTCAGGCTCAAAAAAGATAACGATAAAATGAATAAAGTTTGAAACTCCAGAGTTAAAAACAGCCAACAGCGCCGCGTGACCCCAATCAGAGGAGACAGAAAAACTCATTAACTCGGAGAGCACTCACACTCGTCCTCGTTTGGTCCAGTTTAGACCCGATGTAGACCCGGCTCAGTCCTGAGCTAGACCAGGTTATGATCTGGGTTCAGTTTGTGTGTTTATTAGAATCAGAACAAGTTTGCCACCGTCAGGGAAAAATAAATAAAGAATACTGGTAAAACAATGATAAAATAAGACATGCATAAAAATAAGAAATTACTGCTATTAAATAAAACTTGACTTAGACTAAATACTTAGTTTGAGAATGTATGCAGAATGTACAGTACGGTCAGATCAATAATGCAAATAGATAAGTATTGTTGACAGAATCATTAAAGTTACAGTAATGAGAATTTTCACATTGTAGAAACTTTGGTACTTTTTTCAGTCAGTCCCCAGTTGATGCAAGTTCATACAGAGTAGGAAAAAAACTTTAGGCGCAACAGGGTCTACGTTTTAAGACAGAAGACAATCAGATCGACCAGAAATCAATCGACTAGAAAACATAATCGACTATAATAACTGATAATTGTGAACTGATCTATACAGACTATAATACATATCATCAGACCTTTTATAACAAAAACTGAAATCGAAATGTCAAAAAAAGAATAAGCAGTTGCTGATTTGCATTGATAATACACTTTATTCATAAATATTCCGTTTTCCGTTTTTATCCCAGTTTGGCACTTTTTAAGTTTACATTTTTACTTCCTGGTTGTAAATAATGACATCACACTAGGAAATTCTATAAATATTACTCCTCTAATGTCACAGAAACGATTTTCTGACAAATAAAAATATATGGGAACATCTGTATTTTGTTGAATTCATGTTTAAAGGATCAGACAAATGTGTTTCTTGGTTGTAAATTGTCCCTAGTGTGTCTCCCTAGTGTGACGTCGTCATGTTTTGGAGCTCTACTTCCTGTAAATTTCAACATGTTTTTCAGCTTTTCTTCACAAACTGACACTTGATTGGTGTGAAACTATGAAATGTATTCGCAACAGGTTTTATTATTCCAAAGAAAGTTAAAAATAGAAAATCATAAAAACCTGTCATACGGACTTTAAAGATTCAGACACAGTGACAGGGACAATATTTGCTACATCATATGGTATGTTTAATGCCTAAAAGGTGTGATTTGGTAATATTTTAGTAGATGACGTGCCACGGAATCTTTTCAGCCTAAAAAAGGTTGAGTAACACAGTGTCAGGGCGTCTGCTAACGATCATTTTCATTAGTGGACTTGTCAAAACCAGTGCATTTCAAACGCCTCTCACTTCCATCCCGGACGCTCACCCCCGTCTCGTTTCTGTCCCCTCACAGGAGCAGTACAAGTTCTGTTACGAAGTGGCCCTGGAGGCGCTCAGCTCGTTCTGATCGGGCCCCCGCCTCGCCCCGATCGGGACACACAAAGTGCAAACGACCCCGCCCCCACCCCCCCAGCGAACGAGCGAGCGAGCGAGTGTCAGCGCGTGAGAGAGTGGAGCGTGCATGAGGGAAAACCAGAGGGGCATGAACCTAAAACGTGTGCCTGAACCTGTACAGAAGAGAAAATCCTGGACTTTATATTGCTTGTACAGAAAACAAAAAAATATTATTATGTTGACAAATCAAAAGTTTAAAAGAAAAAAGAAAAAAAAAAAAGCATAATTTTTCCTCCGCTGGGCTGTGATGTGACTATTGTACAGAATTTTCTTTTCGAGATCTATTCTATGCCTTGAATGTCGTCTCCTCCTTCAGGCTGAATGCACATTTTAAGAAACTTTATCTAGACGGGGGGGAAAACACGTTGCCTTCTTGACTAATTGAGCAGGAAACGCAATGAAGTATTTATTTGCGGACGTGGGTGTTAACCGTAATTCGTTTGAGTGGATCAAAGCTAAACAAATAGGCGGGCTTGTTAGCGTTTCAGGCACCGGCTTTGAAATCACGGGGCTGTTAAATTTCTCTAAGGCTAGCGCTACACGGAAAAAACATGAATGATAAATGGGCCTGGTGCAGCCGAGTAATTGGCTACACTGAATCTTACATGGGCCATTTCCTTGAACGCACAAGCAAGAGTCGGGGTAATTAGTTTTCTTTTCTGGAGGGAAATGCGGAGAATATAGATGAATATAGATAGTTTAGTCCTGATTTCAGAGTGTTTTCTGCGAGACGGTTTAGCGAGATAAAAAGTTGGAATTCGGTGCGCAGGAAATGTTAGAAGATGTATCAAAAAATGATGACGCCGTATTTCATCTGTTCATTTGAAAGCAGCCTTTTTGTCGTGAGATTGGGTGAAATAACGCAACAAATTGATCAAATAAACGGTATTAAAACTGATTTAACACGTTGAAATGATCGCCGCCGTCAACTTCCTGACATAGAAGTAAGCGTATGAATTAACTTTCCGCTTCCCAAGTTAGTAATGATAATAATGTCTTGGATTTATACAAAGTACTCAAAGTACTTTGAAATGCATTATTCATTCACCCAATGCGCATTGCAAATTCTGTGAAATCTGTAGAGCCATCAGTCACATGACTAATATCAGTTAACTGTTTAAAACGCAATTAGAATCTATAATTGTTGAAGGTTATGAAGTGTATTTATTTATCTGTTTTGGCAGTTTGAGCTACAACTAGTTACAGAAATGTTGTGGACCACATTTTTTTATTTTCTGTGGTTTAGGCGCCACAGAGTCTACGTTTTAAGTCAGTAGACAATCAGATCAACTAGAAATCAATCGACTAGAAAACATAATCGACTATAATAACTGATAATCGTGAACTGATCTATACAGACTATGACATGTCAAACAAACTTTTATAACAAAAACGGCAACATTTTAAAATCGAAATGTCAAAAAAAGAATAAGCAGTTGCTGATTTGCATTGATAATACACTTTATTCATAAATATTCTATATCTAGAAGCCTTCAGTCAACATTTTTCAGCCTTTATTTGGTTTAAAATCTATTTTGAAAGTCTAAATATACAACAGAAATGATCGTTTGACTAGTCGAACAATCGATAAAACAATCGCAGACTAGTCAACCAATAAAGTAATCGTCGGTGACAGCCCACTGATAGTATAGTTTATACAAAGTTTAACAGATGATATATATATTGTGTTCATAAATGGGTGAGGGGAAGGGTCTGTAAATGGGCTGGTTCTCAGAGTAGAGTTAGCTTTAAAGACGAGGAGTTTGTTTGTTCCGGATTAGTCCTGGTTTAATCCTTTGTAACGTTATGTTCTATTTATCGGAGATTCCCTTATTGCTAGTAATGTTAAACAACTTGAAGTGTGCATTCAACCAAATGTGTACATAGAAATGTCAACCACAGTCAAACAAACAGACATCACACCAGACATTATCTCATCATCATTTGAACTGCTGTTTCCATCAATTACACTGACGTGGTTATTGTGTATTTATTTAAGTTCGAAACTCTTTTTTTTTTATTTTTCTTTTTTCTTCAAACAGCCGCATCAGCACTTGAGCGAGTCTCTTAACTTTTAGAAACGATATGTCAGAAAGTTGTTACTCCCCTTCAAGCAAGTTGAGCGACTTTGAACTGAACTTTGCTGAACGACTGGTAAACAAAAGCTAATACATTTTTAATAGCAACAATCAAACTGGCCCTCTCTGTCTGTGTTTGGACTCGTCAAACAAATGATTCGGAGGAGAGGTTTTCGGTTCTTGGCTCGGGGATTAGACAAACACAGAATAAAAGTTTAATTTTAATTTTAACTGGACAGAAAGGGGTGGTTGAAGAAGAGCGCAAAGCAAATCTAAAAGGACAGACAATTCCGCGCTGATGGATAACAAAGAGATCTGAATTCAACCAATTATCTAAACAACACTTAAACCGCTAATTGTGATAACGGTCTGTCTAAAGAACTGTGTGTAATTATTCCCAACAACAAATCACTTTGACGTTGATTGGTTGTTGCTCTTGTTTCGGTCCCGGCAAAATTCGCAGTGACAATGTGAAGTACTTGAAAAGAGTAGAATTGTTTGGAACGACAATAAATTACGGTGCCAATGTTCATAGGATGCGTTCAAATGGTTTACGATTTTAGTACAGAAACCGAAAACATTGGCAAGCATTATTTATTTAAAAAAAGATAGAAAAGAAGTCTTGGTATAAATATTAAAACTAAATGTGTCTGTTTTGCTTGGTATTTGAGCCACTGTCTGTCAAACAGTTGTTTTTTTAGAACAATAACACTGAATATGTGTTGGATTATCTGAAACAAACAGCTTTAAACACCTAAAACTAGTGATGGGCAAAGTTTGGACTGCCCAGATAATTGAAATTACAACATATTTTTTCACTATATCCAATGGTCAATTTATATCAGAAGGTTTCCCGTGAAAATCCTGTTGGACTTTTTCCATGATGAGACTTTTGTTGTTATTCTGAAGTCCTTTGAGACTCTTATTATGGACCTATCAAGACATACCGATTTACTTTTTATGTTGTTGTTGTTTTTTTAAATATATTTTGTTACTTTTTGTCTCAAATTTGTACATTTTTGTATATGATTATTGTTACGAAGATTATTTGTGTTGTTTTAAGTCTGATGAAGCCATTTGTTGTTTAGTTGTTTGAAATGTGGTTACAATGAAATAAAAGGACCAAAATGCTGTACAAACATGAGTTCTGTGTTAATGACATCACACAGATTAAATACACTATTTTATACATGTTTATACTAGTTGCTTATTAGTCAGCACCGCATTATTACCCAGATCATGCCATGCCAGGCTCTTATTATGATATCCCATCCCACAATCGTATGTCCTGTTCTTGGCTTCCTGCTCTCTCTGCGACCAAGACTCCCTCGAAAAAGAGATTCAAAATCTCAGTGGGGCTAATTTTGTTAAAGGAAACTTAATCTGCATTTTTCATATTGCTGTTAGCCTTTAAAAATGCTCTTCAGTGCCTTAAATTTGCCACAGAAAAGTTTCTTATTCATTCTACGACCTGTGTTGAAATATGAAAACTATGAAGTGATGCATACTGAGTGCAGAATATGTGTCCTTTAAATAAAGGTTGACAAAGAAATACATTCAAAACGTATCTTTCTGCCCTCATCGTCCTTCAATTTAATTCAATTCCGTTTCAACAACAGTTGCCTTGATGGGCCACAGGTAGAAAGCAATGTTCAATAGAATTTAGCAAATGGATAAGTCCCAGAGCATCCCCTGTCCTTGACCCTCCTTCTTGGCAAGAAAAACTACAAAAAACCCTGTGGGAAAAAGTAGAAACCTCTGGGAGAACCACAGTGAAAGAGAGATCCTACTCCAATGGACGGACAAGCTGCAGAAAGTTCAGAACTGACGCATCCATTTGGACCAGAACCACTGGCTCCAACGTCCTGCCCTTAACGTCCTGCTCTCATCGCTCTGCTCTCATCGTCCCGCTCTCATCGTCCCGCTCTCATCGTCCCGCCCTCATCGTCCTGCTCTCTTCGCCCTGCCCTCATCGCCCTGCCCTCATCGTCCTGCTCTCTTCGCCCTGCCCTCATCGTCCTGCTCTCTTCGCCCTGCCCTCATCGTCCTGCTCTCTTCGCCCTGCCCTCATCGCCCTGCCCTCATCGTCCTGCTCTCTTCGCCCTGCCCTCATCGTCCTGCTCTCTTCGCCCTGCCCTCATCGTCCTGCTCTCATCGCCCTGCCCTCATCGTCCTGCTCTCTTCGCCCTGCCCTCATCGTCCTGCTCTCTTCGCCCTGCCCTCATCGTCCTGCTCTCATCGCCCTGCCCTCATCGTCCTGCTCTCATCGCCCTGCCCTCATCGTCCTGCTCTCATCCTCTCGCTCTCATCGTCCTGCCCTCATCGTTCCACTCTCATCGCCCTGCCCTCATCGTCCTGCTCTCACCCTCTTGCTCTCATCGCCCTGCCCTCATCGTCCCGCTCTCATCGTCCGGCTCTCATCGTCCCTCTCTCATCGCCCTGCCCTCATCGTCCCGCTCTCATCGTCCGGCTCTCATCGTCCCTCTCTCATCGCCCTGCCCTCATCGTCCCACTCTCAACGTCCCGCTCTCATCGTCCCGCTCTCATCGTCCTGCTCTCATCGCCCTGCCCTCATCGTCCCACTCTCATCGCCCTGCCCTCATCGTCCTGCCCTCATTGTCCTGCCCTCATTGCCCCGCTCTCATCGTCCCGCTCTCATTGTCCTGCCCTCATCGCCCTGCCCTCATCTCCCTGCTGTCATCGTCCCACTCTCAACATCTCACTTTCATTGCCCCGCTCTTATCGTCCCGCTCTCATCGTCCCGCTCTCATCGTCCTGCCCTCATCGTCCTGCCCTCATCGTCCTGCCCTCATTGTCCCGCTCTTATTGTCCCGCTCTCATCGTCCTGCTCTCATCGTCCCTCTCTCATCGCTTCTGCCCTCATCGTCTCCGCTCTCAACGTCCCGCTCTCATCGTCCTGCTCTCATCGCCCTGCACTCATCGTCCCACTCTCATCGCCCTGCCCTCATCGTCCTGCCCTCATCGTCCTGCCCTCATTGCCCCGCTCTTATCGTCCCGCTCTCATCGTCCCGCTCTCATCGTCCTGCCCTCATCGTCCTGCCCTCATCGTCCTGCCCTCATTGTCCCGCTCTTATTGTCCCGCTCTCATCGTCCGGCTCTCATCGTCCCTCTCTCATCGCCCTGCCCTCATCGTCCCGCTCTCAACGTCCCGCTCTCATCGTCCTGCTCTCATCGCCCTGCCCTCATCGTCCCACTCTCATCGCCCTGCCCTCATCGTCCTGCCCTCATTGTCCTGCCCTCATTGCCCCGCTCTCATCGTCCCGCTCTCATTGTCCTGCCCTCATCGCCCTGCCCTCATCTCCCTGCTGTCATCGTCCCTCTCAACATCTCACTTTCATTGCCCGCTCTTATCGTCCCGCTCTCAACGTCCCGCTCTCATCGTCCTGCCCTCATCGTCCTGCCCTCATCGTCCTGCCCTCATTGTCCCGCTCTTATTGTCCCGCTCTCATCGTCCCGCTCTCATCGTCCTGCCCTCATCGTCCTGCCCTCATCGTCCTGCCCTCATTGCCCCGCTCTTATTGTCCCGCTCTCATTGCCCTGCTCTCATTGCCCTGCTCTCATCGCCCTGCCTTCATCGCCCTGCTCTTATCGTCCCGCTCTCATCGTCCTGCCCTCATCGCCCTGCCCTCATTGCCCCGCTCTCATCGTCCAGCTCTCATCGTCCTGCCCTCATCGCCCTGCCCTCATGGCCCCGCTCTTATCGTCCCGCTCTCATTGTCCTGCCCTCATCGTCCCGTCCTCATCGTCCAGCCCTGTGTCTCCTGCTCTCACTTATTGAACTGTTATATTGAAAGTTTCAAAATACAGCTTTGGTAACATCTTTGCACATAATAAGCAATCATTTATCACTGTTTTTATGTCGATTTTCAAAACATTCATTACACCAACTGAATCATCAGCAAGTAACTATTCCCAAATAAGCTACAAGTGTCAAAATTAAGCTAGTTTTAAGAAAGAAAAGAAGCAGCCTCCGATAGAAGAAAAGTGTCACAAATGGTGTCGGAATTTAGTTTTCCTTCCTTTATTATTCCTTAGTCCCAAATTTTTCTTTATATTTTTGATACACCGGGCAAATGAACTGTAAAAATCATACGATTCTTTTTTCTCATACAAACTTTAGCCCTTGCGAACTGAGCCAAGCGGATCGCTCCTCACTTCCCCTCAAATCCTGACACCACCAGCTTGTATTTGCCCTCTTTGAAATCCCCCTTAAGCCGCACAAATGAAAGCCTATAGGTGAACGTTCCTCTCTCTGATCAATGAGAGCAGCTCTGAGCCGGCCTCCTCATCCTTTATTTAGGCCCCTGATTCCCCGCGCGCTCGATAATATTCATGAGATGGTAATTAGCCTAAGCACCAAGGACAGGGCCTGTACCGCGGCATTAGAACAATCCATCAGAAACACTAAGGGGCTCCTCGGGGGGACGCTGTCTGTCAGAGCGGCTTAGGGCTCTCAAACAGGTACAAAGAACACGGAACATACAAGAGTGTCCGGGCTCAATGCTGGCAGCCTTGACGGGCGGGCTAAATGTTCTTAATCTTGGTGAAAAAAGCGGGCGCAAAGATTGTTTTACGGGGTTTCATTAAAAGGCGGTAAAAGTCGTTAAATGGATTTTGAATTAAATCCGCGCCGGCATTCAATCTAAAGAACAGTTTGACCAAAAAAAACATCAGGACAATAAATATAAATGTAAGAATACTTATTGCGGTGGTAGTTTTTACTTTGAATTTCTAATTTCTAATATGGCTTTATTGACTCTAGAACTGTGAATAGCTTTGATCAAATAATTAAATACATATTTGCATGGTTTAAATGTCATGTAAATGAGCTTTTTGATTATTATAAAGTGTGTATTATATTCTGGTCATTCTGCTGCTGGAATGGTTACAAGCCAGAGGTTTTGACGCGATAAAAGCGTCTTGTTTTGACGCTGATTATGGCTTTGAACATCTTGAAATGCAGCATTAAAAAGCATTACATTAGATTTACTGAAACCTGCATAAACCCTGTGTTATAAAAATATGGGGAAATACGTATTTATTTATTTGTATTATTTTAGCTGGAAGTAAGTGGCACTAAGGTAAAACTATGACTAAATTTCAATAAAGTAGCAGGAGAAGGCTATTCGAGCTCTGAAATCTAAAACGTATTTATAAAAATGAGTCTAATGAAAGTGTAAGGGTTTTAACAACAAGAGGGAGCTTTATGTCTTTTGCTCACATTATTATGTCAAGTATTTAACCACAACCACAGCAGGGACTTATTTGTATTTATTTATTTTCTGTATAAAACAACACAAAATGAAAACAATCAGAACAAGACGCTGAGAGTGAGAAAACACAAAGAGAAAACACAAACAGAAAACAAACAGAGGGATGAAAATCAGTTTTGGTGTCCACTTTTGTATCCGTCCCGTGTGTGCAGTAAATCTGTCCATTTTAAAGTTCACTGTTAGTCTTTCTATTTTGTAAATGTGCAGGGACTTAACAAGACTGAAAAGTTGTTTTGCTTCTGCATTTGAGGTTCCTCTCTGTTTTTCGTTTGTCAAAGAGTGTGTTATCCCTGCAAACAAATTTAAAGGCTGATTTCACTCAAATGTTGTGGCCAAATCTTTCAGTGACTTATTTGTTCTATTTACACGGCGAAAAGAAATAAAATACAAAGAGAGAGATGATTATAGACACCATTAAAAAAGCTGTATTAATATGGACATTTACATATTAAACATACACTAGGTCAAATATATTCCATGTAAATAAAAGAAGAAAAGTATCATAGTCAACCAAGACAAAGTTTACTGAACTTTAAGGTCTGTTGTTTATTTACCAATCAATCCAGTAGAGCTCAACAATCCAGCCCAGTTCACAGTTGTTCCAGAAGTAAATTTTTGTTTACATTTTTCCAATAAATAGAAAAAAAAGGCCCTACAGAGGTAGCTCTGTGGTAACTAATGTCTATAACGCAGTTGTTTTCAGCCCAAAAAACACATGTCAAACTCGAAAAAATAGCAGTTTCGAAAGTTTCAGATGGAAATTTTGAAAATATTGTAGATTTTGTGCTTAAAACCACCGAGCTGATTAGCATACAGCAAGTTTTCAAACATTAATTTATTTTTTATTTTTTCCTGAATCCTTATGAGAAAAACAAATATAAAATGTATGTCCAGAACCAAGCGGTGAGCTTTGTTGAGCTTCACAGGGAACGCCCACTCTCTGACCTGCGTGGGGGAAAACAATCCATTCATTTTAATGTGTCAGAGCTGCTTTTTCACCCACTGTTCAACAACTACAAAAACAAACACCGAGTTTAGGAGTTTTATTGGGCCAGAAACAGGCACGAAGATATGGAGAAGATAGAAATGATCAAACGGCCCAAATTTTTATAGTTATCCAAGAATGCTAACAATAGATGCAAGCTCAATGCCTGCTATATTTTTACATCTACAGAACAATCTTTTCTGAGGAAACACCAGGTCCACAACGTCTGTTTAAAGTGAGACACTGCAGGTGATAGGAAAAAATCTTAAATTTAAAGATATCAATTTCAAACTTCTCCTGTAGTTTACTCAATATAAATGTAAGAAAAAATGTGTTAAAAGTTTTTCATCATGTCATGTTTTCATACTACGTGTAAAAATGGCCAAAATTATACATATTTGGGACATTTAAATCTGAAAAATTGTCCTAAACATTAAAATTCTGCCCTTTTTTTTAAAACTTTAATAAATTAGGATTAGGATCTCAATACATTCTGACAAAATCTTATTGAGTACAAGATTGGAAAGTGATGATCTTTAAGAAAACTACCTTTCAAGTTACAATGTTCCAGAGAAATCCATGGATGAAGTGGATTAAATGAAATGATAAAACATGTTAAGGAGCAGATTGTTGTTTCCACATGAAAGCCGATATGTTGAGAGAGAAACCTGACCTAAAAAGAAAAGATTTTGGGTGTAGTGTCTCGCCTTAAGACTCAGTTGTGACGTGATTTAATTTGGTTGTGCTTAAAATAGACATAATATGCTAGAAAATAGTGAAAAAGTTGCATTCCCTATTAAATTAACAGAGAGCTTCCCATCATGGCAGACCCTGATATGACTCGCTGCTGACTGTAGACAAGATAAACATGGCGACTTACAAGTAAAAATATGAAAGGAAAAATATTCTGCATTTATCATATTGTTATTAGCCTTTAAACATGCTCTTGAGTGCCGTAAATTTGAACGAGTTTAGCGATGATTTAAGGACTTAAAACAGCAGAACATTCTCGGATAAATGATGTAGATCAGTGTTTCCCAACCAGAGGTACGGGGACCCCAAGGGGTACATTAGGGATTACCAGGGGGTACTTGGAGTGGTCATTAGTTGTAAATGTTGCATCTTTTTGAGCATCTTGGACCATAAATATAAGTAAAACAAAAGAATATAATAGTAATAATTGACTATATTCAACTTGTAAACCCATTTATTTGCCCAAAACTCAAGTTACTCTGACTGTAAAATAAAGCTTAATGGGTACTCGAGACAAAAACGGTTGGGAACCACTGACGTAGAAGATCCGAAAATCCGTCTGAAAATCCAGGAAGTGTGTTTGACGCTCGGAGGAATGCTACTTCAGGTATGTTTTTGATGACGGAACATTTTTAGAACATGGTTAAAAGCCCAAAAAAGTCACTGTAGCAGAAGATGTGTCCTTTAAGAAAATACAAAAAACAACACATACTGAGAAACTGCACTGATTTCTAAACAATCACCAAATGTAGAACTAAACTCTCCCAGCTAAAAGAAGTTAGGCCTATATTTATTTTGTTCAGAATGTTGCACGGAGACGTCCACATTTCAGAGACACATGCTACAAATTAGCTGCTATGATTAGAAAAATACTACAGCTTTCTCCAGCATTCGGTATTAGCGTTTAAACATCTCTACCCACAGTAACTCCAGTTGCGTACTATCCTATTTTCAGGAAGTTAAAAAGGTCACCGTCCAGACACACTTACTATCGCCGCCGTGTGAAGCCACCGGGCGCCTCTGACCCGCGCCGCCGCGTTCATCCCGTTTCCCATTTGCTGTCGGTGGCGTTAGCGCTGGAGGCTAACGAGATGCTAACTCATGCAGGACCCCGGGTGCACTCCATCAGCTCCCCTCCTCTCGCTGTGAAGTCGCACCAAATGAAGACGTATGGCAAGCCAGACGAGCCGGGCCGCCGCGTCACCGTACATTCATAACAGCTCTCAGGTTTCCATTAAAACTATTCTATATGTAGATTTGTTTTGGAAAAATCAGAAGGAGAGAAGGAAGTTTAGTTCTGTATTCTCAGTGTTATATTGTGGAGACTGATTTTTACTGTTTTGAAAAGTGAAAAACAGGACTAGTTCATGGACCCAATTTTTTGCAACCTGTTTTGTCCCAGCACAGATTGTAAATGTGTCTATTCGGGTGAAAATTAGACCACAGCGCTTTCTCCGCATCGATTAAAGTGCGCTGTTAGCATGCTAATGTTTGTGAGCTTTACCTGTGACGGCAAAACTCGCTCTGGGCTCATGAGACTGGTGAAAAGTGCTTCTAAACTCATGGCGATGAATATTAAGGACGCAGAAAAATGAGAGATACATGTGACAGATGTAAAGAGTTTGCAGGGCTTTTCAACTTAATTATCCCAAGGGCCAGATTTTTTGGAGGGGCATGGCTTCTGGGCCGGAGGTGCACAACACGCCACCACTTTGACAACATTTTGGGTTGCACAAAACATCAGTTCATTCAATAAAAAACAACTGCTACATTAGATTTTGTGGAAAAAAAACGAAATGCTTTAGAAACTTTGCTTTGCACAATTGCCAATCCAGAACTGACCCAGAGATTACCGAGAACTAGACCAGTACCAACTGGGTCTGAACCAGGACTATCCCAGACTCAAATCAGGGCTAAATCAGGGCAGAATCAAACAAAGACCAATCCAGGTCTAAACTAGTCCTAGCTCAGAATTAAACCAGTAAACAAGACCCATATTTGGAAGATGGGTTGTGGGCTGGAAAAAAAATCTTTGGAGGGCCTTTTTTGGACCCTGGGCCTTGAGTTGAACAGCCCTGTTTTAAATGAAACTAGTTTTGTTTTAGTTTTCACATTTCAAAATTGTAAAAATCAGATACAGCACTTTTAAAGCAGGACTCAGTAATTTTAGCGACAGAGCTCCCCCTGCAGGTCTCCTGTGAACGTACACTCCCAGTAAAATAACGGTAAAAGCTGTTTTTTCCCACCTTCCATTTTTATTGAAATAAGGACGTTTAATCACATACAAAAACATTTAACATTGCCAAATATAAAAAAAAGAGAGCCGCAGTTTCTCAGGAGAGTTGCCTTCGGGTCGGTGTCAGGAAATGTTGCAGCTGGTTTTCCGCTCAGAGACTGCAGGGGGCGACAGCGAGGGCTTTAAACGCTCCGAAAATACATTTGCAAGTGCCACGTGGACTTATGAAGACGTTTAATAAGGTAAAAATGTAACTTAATTCTACTTTAAAAATCAAGACGTTTCAATTAAATGCCTTTTGGATGATAAATTAAACATCTTGGCTTTAAAACAATGTCCAGTTTGAAAGATTTTCTATGACGGATAGTTTGTAAATGAAATGATGCCAATGCGAAAACCTGCGACGTGAAGGACAGTTTACGAGAGAATTCAGATTACAGTGATGAGAATTAAAGGGAGCGCTGGTGACAAAGTCGATGTGATAGATGTATACAAGCCTAAATACCATTGTGTATTAACAAAACGTATACTGACCACAAATATCAGAAAAGTACCACATATACAGTATAGGCTAAGTGTGTATTTAAATGCCAGTTATTATAGAGGATAATTATAATTTTACAAAGTCGGACCTTATCAAATTTGTTTAAAACTCTACTGGCTCTGAAATAATTATCAGACGTAACTTTGATGGAACTCTGAGGAGTGAATTTCCTGCACATAAAGAAGCACGCGGCTGACACTGTCCGCGCGGATAAACTAAATGAGCTGAACACAGCGGCTAAATGATTGAGAACATCTGTTGGTCATTTTCAGTTTTGCCAAAATTACAATAAATGAGCTTAGCCTCCCTCCAAATTAGATGTTGTTTGGCTCCTCTTCTCTTTACCTCCACAAATGAGTATGCAACCTTTTCAAATAAATCTGGACACTTTATAGCACCAGTGTTTCACATTAAAATTAGGCATGTTTGCTTTTTAAAACGGGAAAACTTGGCTCGGTTTTTGGACACAACAATATGATGTCTCTGAAAAAAGTCTAGCGCTTGTTCCTGTTGAATTAAAGTACAAATATTCTGTATTATTTGTATTGCCTTTAAAACATGCTCTTGAGTATCTTTACTTTGACATGTCATGTTTTAGGACTAAAAATAAAATGTTTTTGCAAAGAATAATCTAGCTTTTAACTGCCTTGGGAGATGCCATATTAACTTAGCTGTGGCTCCCTCTACTGGCTGTAGAGGCAGTTACACGTGTACATCCACAAACAATGGTTTGATATGCTGTTGGTATGCTAAGCTATCACACAGTTACAGCCATCGTGTTGAGACGGCAGAAATGAATCTGGTGATGATTTAAGGACTTAAAGCAGCATAAGATTCTCATGTAAGTGACGTTTAAATTAGAAAAAAAATTCATCTATCTGAGAAAGAGCAGCTTCAGTCAGGCGGCCTGGTCTGTGAGAGCTGCCAGAGAGTGGAACTGTGTACCCGATACCATTAAACACTTATCCTCTTACAAAACATTTAAGAAACATTCGCAAGAGTGGCTGGTGAACACATTTACATGCACACACTAATACCTGTCTATTTGGCCGCTCACTGTACATTTTTGTAAATATTGTATTATATTTTGTGTTGATGTTGTGTTTTATTAACAATGTCTGTTTTTGTCCGTTTTATTGCCATTTTGACATCATGGCCGGGGGACTACAGATGAAAAATAGCCTCTTTGGCTAATTCTGGCTGTTTTACTCATGTTTTATTCATGTGTTTTATGAAATTGCACTGTCCCCTTTTGGAAATAAACTAAACTAAACTATAATCTATCGCGGGAGGTGTTTTTGACGGTCGGAGGGAGAGGATTTTATAACCAGCATTCCTCAAACTTGCGTGAATGAAGCTAAATGCAACTCCAGGTATGTTTTTGATGACGGAACATTGTTAGAACATGATTAAAACCTAAAAAGAGTTTACTGGATGTGAGTTATTGTCATATTCATGGGTCTGAAACGTCGCCACACACTCGTTGGTTCTGTCATTTTGAGTACGGACGCTGCAATGCCGTCTGCTAGCTACAGCGTGATTAGTACCAACCACAAGTCTCAAAAGAAAGAATGATTTCCCTCCATAACATCCTCAAAGACCTTGTTTGTTGCCAGAAATTGGCTCCATCAGACTCCCAGACATTGTTTCTGGTAGCTGCTGGCTAACGCTAGACTACACTTTCCACTTAACGTTAATGGTGTGGCTATGCTAAAGCACGTTATTGGCCCACCAGCAGACTAACATTAGCCTCGTTTCCTACTGTCCATGTGCTTTATTTTAGATTAGTTCTTTAGGTTGAGAAAGGCCAGTGAATATGAGATTTTAACAATATTTAACAGAGAGAAACCAAAAAAATGCTGTTTTACCCATATACTGCTCGGACCCGTTTTTCCTGAGTCTGAACCTCATTTCAAACTGAAGCTGTTCCTGAACCCTTTAAAGTACAAACTATTGTCTGGACTCTTTGTGAAGCTGAGACTCTGTAGTTTTAGCCTCTGGTGTCTGATTTACTCTGATTCCACTTGGAAACAAGCTCTGCAAAGAGGAATATCACACTTTAAAGTCCGCCTACATTTTCTTTGTGAAATCTATGTAAGTGAAGCTGGTGTCTTCAGATTTTGCCTGATTGACACTAATTTTGGCTTTTGTTAGGTTTTGACAATTCCTGATGTTAATTTAACAAAAGAAATTGTTTTAGGGACGGTCCAGGCGGAATCCACATAAAAGTCCAATTAATTTTTTTAAATTTTAGTGTAATTTTTAAATTTGTGCTTTTGGAGTAGAAACTGACTCTTAATTCATCCCAGAATGTTTGATTTGACTGAAAATAAGTGGGAGACAGCTTTATTTTCATATTGAACATGTCCAGCAGCTTGATATATCAGCTTACTTATATCAGATGTGGATAAAAAGGAATAAATTAATAAATAATAGCAAGCGGTTAAAGAGTGCACTTACAACAAGTATATTTTTTTGGTTAAACGCTTAACTGTAGATCTTGTGTCATTTTAGGTGAATTTTTACTTCATTTGAGAGATGAAACATTGAGCATATGACATGTTTTGGAGGTTGTCTATTGACCACGTCTGCCTCTTTTTGCCCCAGATTATAGTTCTATGACAAAGCCACACTCCTGTAGTAAAGGCACTTCCGGTTTGACGAGAACCCCATTCACACAAATGGCGAACGAGGGAAAGGTCTTGCCCATGAAACATTATATAAAGTTTGACACGTAGTAGGCCCTATTCTAGTGTTTATGACATGTTCTACTTCTGTCGTAAACCCTATTCACACGGGATTAGTTTTACCCCACGTCTGTGTTTTCGTGTTTAGCATTAACACAGGATCAGTTATGTCAGTATTCCATTTTGTTCTACAGACTTTATTCTAGAAATGGTGGACTTGTTAATCGGGCGATATGGCATTTTTATCATGATATGAAAGATAACATTTGCTATAATGGAATAATTAATTATATAAATAACGGCACCAATATTTGACTTGTTTAAAGGTGCTTGACCCATTTTTTTCATGTAAGAAAGTAAAATCAGTTCTGTCTCAGCACTGATGTGTTGGAAAAGCATCTATTCAGGTCAAAAAAATACCGTTGCGTTATGCTTACGCACATTTAGTGCAGTTGCAATGTTGCTACTTGGCAGCTCATTCCAGAACCTCCACAAACACGTCTTAAATGATTAAATGATTTCTGTATTTCGTGTACACACGAGGTTGAAGATTAGAATTTAAGATGAAATAGTCATCACAGACAGAAGAAAAATGCAGAAAAGCAGAGTCTGTGACTAAAGGCGGGTCATAACTGCAGCTAAAGCTAAACAGGTCAGAAATATGACAGAAATACGTGAATCCCAATCAATATACTCAGGTGCTCTCCTGTCTGTGCATGAGGGAGGGACTTTAGAGCTGTCATGTGATCTAAGGGCAGAATACCTGAGTGGCTCCTCCCTCCCTCTCAAAGGCTCTCACATACACACTCACTCCTGTGTGCACAGACTTAGCGCACGCAAGGGGCAAACAAATGAACTAAACAATGTACTAAGATAATGTTTAACATTATTAAAATATATACTATGTAGACACACGATTTTACACAAAATATGAAACATAGAGCCAAAAATAAAATTATGATTATTTTATTTATTTTTTATCTGGGTCAAGTCAGGGGGTGTGGCGCACTCTATTGACCGGCCGCCACTGCCGCTGTCTGCACCTTTTTCAGACCAAGAAAGCAGGCGTAGTGTATGCTGTCAAGTGCAGCACACAGGGCTGCAATAACTTGTACATTGGGAAAACAGCTCAGCCATTTGAAAAGCGCCTCTATCAACACCGCCGGAAAACACCTTCGGGTCTGGACTCTGCTGTGTACTCGCTCACGGAGGCTACGGGTCACTCCTTTGATGTCAGGGACACAATCTGTTGGATCAGGAGCCTCGGTGGTTTGAAAGAGGTGTGAAAGAGGCCGTGTGTGAAAGATCTCTGAGGCCGGCTCTGAACAGACATGGAGGACTGCACGGTCCACTCTCCTGCACCTGGGACAGAGCCGTGCGGAGGACGCCCCGGGTCACATCACCACCTATGTCTGCACTGAGTGGGACCCACAGTCACCAACACCAGCCCTGAACAAGCTTCTTGGTTGGGAGCGAAACTGTTGGCTAATTAAGACAAAACACTACAGGCAAAACTCTTTTTTTTTTTTTTTTTTTGGGACAGTTTGGTCTCTCAACATATCAGCTTTAATGTGGAAACAAAACACTTGTCCAATCTGCTCTTAAAAATGTTTTATTCTTCCATTTAATCCACTTCATCCATAGATTTCTGTTTTCTTAAAAAGCATTTTTCTCCCTCGGGACATAAGGATCAGCCTTAGAGTAGATCCCACACACACCAAACTGTACAATCTTGGTCTCAACAAGATTTTGACGAAATGTATCGAAGGATTTTTTGATATCTTATTCTAAAACGGATGTATTTGTGTTCTAGTTTACTTAAAAACTAAATAAGAACTCCAAAATACCCTCTGTAAAGTTTTTTGTAACTAATATGTGTACAAAATGAACCAAGAAATTTAAACCTGGTTCTGTCCATTTTTCAGGTTTGTCCCAATTATGTGTATTTTGCCCTGTTTTTTAAATATAAAATGCCTTATTTCTACATGAAAACATAAGGTGATGAAAAACTTGTACTATATTTTAGTCTTACATTTATGTGAGTAAACTACAGGAGAAGTTTACAATTGGTGTCTTTAAATTTAAGATTTTTTCCCATTCAAGTGCACTGCCTCACCTTAAACAAAGCAAGTCCAGCTGTATTTGTTTTAACTCGTTTGAAATTCGTAAAATCCTGGACGTCTCAAAAACATTCACCATTTCATAAAGTGATCTTGAAACTTGAATATTGAAATATCATGGTGCCAACTGCCCCAATATCCATGCCTCACCTGTGTTGTCTGCCCCGCGTCATGTTAGGTGTCAAAAACTGATTGTACATGTTTTGGTTTGTCGGAGAAACCCCACCCAGACACACAGGGAGAACACACAAAGGCCAGCGCACCTTCAGCTGTATTATTCACATCTGTACAAAATGACTATAATCAAATTGTTCAAATGTTATTCCCGGATCCTCTCCATCTCTCCTCTCCGCCGCCGCCTCAGAATCACTTTATAATGGGCTCATTTCACAGCACATTGGACACATTATTTGCCATTTCTAACAATAACCATTATCTGCAGATGAGCGCGGCGTCAGATTATTATTGTCAGTCTACGATAAGGCTCTATCAGGGTTCAAAAACTGCTGAATCTTCTATGTGCCACACTTATTTATGTAATTACTGTGGTGAGCCTTTATCTGATCACAGAGCGGGGCCACGTATTGTCAAGGAGTGTGTCCAGCGTGCTCTCTATTGATTCTGGGTGCGACTAAACCCGGGTTAAACCTGGAACAGAACCAAAGACTAAACAAGCTGTGAATGCATCCTAATGTTGAGATCCACAGTATGACATGTCGTATCTTCTTCCGAAAAGTTACCGTAAGTATGATTTTTCTGATTACCTCCAACTAGAGTTAACAGGACCAGATCAGCCCACATCTGACTTGTGAGGTTCTTCTAATTCACCTTATTCTGCCCCGCCCACTTTTGCCTCTTTTTGCCACAGATACAGCACTTTTGTTGTAAACGCACTCCCGTTTGACGAGAACTCCGTTAAAGCTAATGACGAACAAGGGAAAAGTCTTGCCGCTAAAATGTTACATAAAGTAGGTTGATTTGTGTAAAATGTTTAATGAACATGAGCAACAACAAGTCAACAACGCACCGATTTCCTGGTTGGCCTGAAAACGGCTTTGTAGTCCGTGTAGAACTTATTTTCTGTTGAGCTCGTCTGCTCCATGTAAACTACAACGGAAACAAGATGGCGGCGCGTACGGCAACTTCCGGAATAAGGGGAATAAGACAGTTTGTAAATAGATACAAGCTCCCGCCGAAACATGTAAGGTAAATGAGTTTATAGCTATTTACAAACTGTCTTATTAGAAGAACCTCACAAGTTAATAATTACAAGAAAACAGAATGAACTTTCCAAATATACCCCACTTCTGCTTCGTCTATTTGAGGTCACATTAAAGTGCCTATGACAGGTTGAAATACACATTTAAAATGCAGTTAAGATAAATACATTCAAATTTCTACTAAAATCTTTACAAATTTTACCCCAGTTAAGCCATTTTTTAGGTTTTAAATTTTACTTCCTGGTGGTAAAGTATGACATCATACTAGGAAATTACCATAGCAACCAGACTGTCCATTGGCCAAAACTCATCTAATGTCACAGATTTTGTTCATTTGACAAAGAGAAACACATGTGGACACCTTTATTTTGCTATATTAATGTTTCAAGGGTCAAAAAAGTAGTTTATTTTGTGTTAATTATGCATAACCTTTGTCTCCCCACTGTGATGTCATCAATTTGTTTACTTCCTGTAATTATCAACAGATTATTCAACTTTTCTCCACAAACAGCGACCTGATTGGTGTAAAACTATAATTTATATTTACAAGAGGTATTAATACACTGAAGAATGTCAAAATTATAAAATCGTAAAAACCCGTCATACGCACTTTAACCATGACCTCAAGGGAGGGAATATACGACCCCCTTTCTTGAACAGAAGTCTGTCTTTGCTAAAAATCTGGGCTGACTTAGTGTCCGATGGAGGTCCTATTTTAATTTCCCTAATCAGGCATTTAAGTGACCAGTCTTCGCTCGCTAAGGCCCCTCCTGGAATGTTTTTGTGCGTAAAAGCGTATTCGTAAAAGCAAGTTGTAATACTCTGTTTATGCACGCCTACTTTTTACCCAGTTAGCATAAGGGTATATCTGGGTTGTTCCTTTTGACGCGAATCACCCTGATAAATGCCTTTTGTACTTACTACCTGGGTCCTGCTTCTTCTGTCCTGCACCTGATTTCAGTCACGTAGTGCATACCTTGGATTTGGTAATGATGGTGTTTTGGCTTCTTTTCAGAATTAAGTTTGGGACTGTATAGGGTCAAATCCCTGCCAAAAACACGTCAACCATGTTTCACAAAGGTAACAGGACTTGCAAATATATCTTATGTTTTGTTCTGTTCTGTGATTGGGAATCAAACTACTCAAAAACGTATGTTCTATATTGTAATAATCTGTAGTCATCAGTGTGAAAAAGATGCACTGAAGTGTTAGGAATGCACTTTTTCACAAACAGACAAACATAAAGGCGACAATCTGAGTGGAAAACGCATTAATAAATAACTTTTTGGAACCAAATGAAACGGCAAGAATGGAAGAAGGGAACAGCGTGTGACTAAAGTGTGAAGTATCCAGGTTCAGACAGAATTCTCAAGGGAGAATTTCCCCCAGGCTTCCTCACAGCGCTATCAAAGGACTTAATGGAGATACAATTTTCAGAAAAAAAGATACAATTTTCAGCACGCGGCTCGCTCCTGTGGATACGAATGTCATTTGTACCGAAGAGAGGAACACGACGCCACAGCTGGGTCACCTCACTCAGAGTCAGACAGATCAGTGGTGCTTTTATGGAGAGGGGGGGTGGAGAGGGCCAGGGCGAAGGCATGGAGCTCAGTCTGGATGAAGGAGGGAGAGAGAGTGAGAAGAGGAGAGAGTGGGAGAGAGAGAGAGAGAAGAAGAGAGGGTGAGTGAGAGAGAGAGAGGGAACGAGAAGAAGAGAGAGTGAGAGGGAACGAGAGAAGAAGAGAGAGAGAGAGAGAGAGAATGAGAAGAAGAGAGAGTGAGTGAGAGAGAGAAAGAAAGAACAAGAGAGATTGAGAGTGAAGACAAGAGAGTGAGAAGAGGAGAGAGTGAGAGAGAACAAGAGAAGAGGAGAGAGTGAGAGAGAGAGAACGAGAGAGATTGAGAGAAAAAGTAAAGAAGAGAGAGTGAGCGAGAGAGAGAGAACGAGAAGAAGAGAGAGTGAGAGAGAGAGAGAGAACGAGAAGAAGAGAGAGTGAGAGAGAGAGAGAGAGAACGAGAGAGATTGAGAGTGAAGAAGAGAGTGAGAGAGAGAAAGTAAGAACGAGAGAGATTGAGAGAAAGAGAGAAGAGAGAGTGAAAGAGAAAGAACGAGGGAGATTGAGAGAAGAGGGTGGGAGTGAGAGAGAGACAGTAAGAACGAGAGAGATTGAGAGAAAGAGAGAAGAGGAGAGAGTGAAAGAAAGAACAAGAGAGATTGAGCGAAAGAGAGAAGAGAGTGAGAAAGAAAGAACGAGAGAGATTGAGAGAAAGAGAGAAGAAGAGAGAGAATGAGATATGAGAATGAGAGAAAGAGAGAAGAGAAAATGAAAGAGAGAAAGAAAGAACGAGAGATTGAAGGTAAGAAAGGTTAATAATAGATGTATTAGTGACCTAAAAGCGGCTACTAAAATCTATATTTGAGACTGTTTTTGAATTTGAAGTGGTACTTTATTTCGATTCGTCACTTAGTTCATTGCATAATTTACACCCAGAATTTGAAACACATCTTGATCTAACATTGTTCATACTTTAGCGTGTTTGAAATTGAATGAACCTCGTAAATGATAGTGACCTCTTGAATTGAATTGATTCTCAAAATGTTGGAACTTTATTATTTTTAACTTTATAAATCAAATACAATCCTCTTTCATTCAATACATCTCTTGTTTTATACAGTATGTGTATAGATTTTGAGACTCTGTGTCTAACATTCAATGTGTCAATGATTGTCAGTGATCACCCCTAAAAATTGGTTTCATAAACACGTTGGATTTCTATACAATTTGAATATAATTTTGCATTACCTGTCTTTCTATTTCCCGAAAATGTTTCAACTAGCTTCAATAAGTCGTTAACATCTTTACAAATGAGTAACATCTGCAAACATAATCAAATTAAGCAGTGTTCATATACTATTCATATAAAGTGTGCATATGACTTTTTCAAACGGTGAATCAACATTATTGACAGTAACATACTGTACTCTGTAGCCATTGATTGCCTTGAAGGCCATAGTATTCACATTTTTTAACAAATGAGTGTGATCAGTTGTATCAAATGCCTCTCTCAGGTCCAGGATGACACCCACTGTGTTTAGTTTTTGGTCAATGGTAGTTGCAACACGCTCAACAAATTCCTTCACAGCTTTGAACAATTGCTCAGAGGTCATTCTTATTTATAAAGCTGTCAAGTCCAATTGCGAGAGGTTTTTTCCAGTATTTTAGAAAACTGCAGTCGAAGTGAGATTGGTCTAAAACAAAGGAGCGCGTGTGAGAGAATGTGTGTCTTTTTTTGAACAGAAATGGTAGATAAAGATACAACTTACCTCCTGTTTATGACTTCCTCCTCAAACCTAAGTCAAAGTTAACCCTCCCGCTATTTTCGGATCCAGCTGACCCCATCTAGATTTTTTGTTTTATTTTTCATGGGTGGTCCAGTACATCACCTAACATACAATTTATGCAAACGTTTTAAATAAGTATTGTTTTTTCCTGATCGTGAGCGTATATTGCTCTTTGACCAAACGTGCATGGCTCAAACGAAGAGAGCGCGAGGGTCAAATCAAGTCAGTCAAACGTTAATCTGGTACTTAAAGGGGATGTACCAGATTTTTTCATGTAATAAAGCATATGTTTTGCCCCAGTGAGATATATTGTAACTGCAGCTTTTAGGATCAAAATGAAACGAAAGGAAATGAAAGGAGCGGCGGTAGCTCAGTCTGATCTGGAGGTCAGCAGTTCAAATCCATCCATCAGGTGAATACTGCCATTGTGTCCCTGGGCAAGACACTTAACCTGCCTCCCCCACAGCGTTCACTGGTGTGTGAATGTGTCTGTGGTTCCTTGAAGTAAAGTGCTTTGAAGGTAGAAGAGTGCTACATAAATGTGCTTGATCATTTACAATTACAGAGCACTTCATTCTCCGTGAAGCAGGAAACAGGAATGAACGCCGCCTCTGTTTAGAACATGAGCAGGCGATGACTTTGGACCAATGCAAACGGTTCTGTTTTTTTACATTTTTTAAAACGGCAGCTTTAGGAGCTTCGAGGGAGATGCTGTGGTAGAACTTCTCTGGCAAGTATACAAGGTCAGAGTAAGTTTCAGGGTAAACTTCCCCCTCAGGACAGGACTCTAGCTCCTCGCCTCAAAGGGCAGTATACAGACTATCTCAGACCTGCACCTTCAGATTGAAAATGACTTCTGGGTGGCATTGCAGAAATGGTTCCAAAGGTAGTCCTCGTCCATCCAAAAGTAAGTCTGATGGGAATGGTTTGAGCAGCAGCACTGATAATCTCCTGAGCTCAGTAGGTCCTGCCCAAAGGGGAGGAGTTATAACATAAAACTATATATAACACAGACTAGACATAAAGCATAAGACATAAGCAATCAAAAGCCACACATCGCACTTTTGAAGAAAGTGAGGTAAAAGTTGAAGAAGGGATAAAGAATGCTGGAAAGACTTTTTTTGAAAGAAAGAGAGCATAAATACTGCTTCGTAAGCCATTTCCATCAGATTTAAAATAACTTTTTCATGGAAACGTGTTGATTTTTAAAACAGTTCCTAGTTGACTACCTACCAAATTATGGATTCAATATTTTAGTAAAACCACGTTCAAACAGTTTTTTCAAACTGTAGACTGTTTAATGCACAAAGTTAACAATTTTGCATTTTTAGTCAAAGAAGAGGAATTAATGTGTCTATCTCTGTTCCACCCCCTGACAGGCGGAGATGTATCCAAATAGCAAGAATTGAACGGCCAAATCTTCGGATACAGTATACTGCCAGTCATACAGTGTAGTGTGCACATTTTACAGCACCTTAAAAAGACGAACCCTCCGAAAGTATCAAAACATTCCTCCAACTGGGATCCGCACAGGGTTTTCTATCAGACCTATTTTTCCATTACTGAAAACTGCAGGAGGTGTGTTTCTACTGCTGCCCTCTGCTGCACCCTGCTCTCCGGCGGCACCCTGCACTCCAGCACAGGTGAAAGGCCACAACAGTTTGTCCAAAGTTCTGCTCTAACTTTTCAAACCAAGGACCACTTCAGACCATTTGTTCTTCAAATAGAATAAAATAAAAATCTTCTAACTCATGTACAAAAAAATGGACTGTGGAAGAACTCAAAGTTAATTAAGTTGGCGGAGTTTATTTCCAGTGATGGGACGAATACTTTGAAAATGTATTCTGTTACAGAATACTGAATACACATGAGTTTACACTGCACGTTTGATCTGCTCCAGATGCTGAAAAAAATACAATTTCACATTAAGGGTGAGTATGTGTGTGTGTGTGCGTGTGTCTGTGAGTGTAATGTGTGTGTGTGTGTGTGTGTGTGTGTATGTGTGTCTGTGAGTGTAGTGTGTGTGTGTGTGTGAGTGTAATGTGTGTGTGTGTGAGTGTGTGTCTGTGAGTGTAATGCGTGTGTGTGTGAGTGTGTGTCTGTGTGTGTAATGCGCGTGTGTGTGAGTGTGTGTCTGTGAGTGTAATGTGTGTGTGTGTGTGTGTCTGTGAGTGTAATGCATGTGTGTGTGTGTGTATGTCTGTGAGTGTAATGCGTGTGTGTGTGAGTGTGTGTCTGTGAGTGTAATGCGTGTGTGTGTGAGTGTGTGTCTGTGTGTGTCTGTGACTGTGTGTGTGTGAGGGTAATGTGTGTGTGTGTGTGTGTGTCTGTGACTGTAATGCGTGTGTGTGTCTGTGAGTGTAATGTGAGTGTGTGTGTGTCTGTGACTGTGTGTCTGTGAGTGTAATGTGTGTGTGTGTGTGTCTGCGTGTGTGTGTGTGTGTGTGGTGTGTAGGTGCGTGTGTGTGCATACGTGTGTGTGTGAGTATGCGTGTGTGTGAGTATACGTGTGTGTGAGTATGCGCGTGCGTGTGTGGTGTGTGTGCGCGCGTGTGTGTGAGTGTGAGTATGCGTGTGTATGTGTGTGCCTGTGTGTGTGTGTATGTGTGCGTGTATGTGTGTATATGTGTGTGTGCGTGTGAGTGCGCGCGTGTGTGTATGTGTGCGTGTGTGTGTAATGTGTGTGTGTCTGAGTGTAGGTGTGTGTGAGTGAGTGTGTGTGTGTATGTGTGTGTGTGAGTGCGCGTGTGTGTATGTGTTTGTGTGTGTGAGTGCGCGCGTGTGTGTATGTGTTTGTGTGTGTGAGTGCGTGTCTGATCATGTCTGATCATTGGAATGCGTCAGGTAAGTGAGAAACACTTACCTGAACACAAATGAATTAGTTCTATTTTCACCTTTTTAAGACAGCCTTGTTCAGAAAGACATAATCAGAAGTTAAGCACGATTTTTGACCTGGGCCCTCGTGCACCAAGATGTGACATGACTGAGGCCTGAGACAGACATTAGCGTAACATATTAACAGGAACAGTTTGTTACGTATAAGAAAAGGCTGAGTAAGGTCATATTTCCATGGTGCCTGTTATTTATGGTTTTTTAAGTCATGGCGGGACTGGGTTTAATGTTTGATTAACGTTCATTTCCAGAAAAATGTACGTATGCAATGTCCCCGCAACACTCACAGACCTGAGGAGTGTGTTTGTGTGAAATAATAAGGTGCGGGGTGCAAGAGGCTGGAGACAAGAGGTCAAAGGTCAGCTCTTCTCCCTGAATCCCAATGATATCTGCTGCTCTCTCTCACTGCCTGCACATTCACCGCACACACACACACACACACACACACACACACACACACACACACACAGTCACACACGCACTCACCCACACACACACACACACACACACACACACACATACTTGTAAATCAGTACAAATGGGGACCTCATGTACGTTGGTGACAAATGGGGACCTCACTTTTCTGAAGGGGGTAGGACCACATGATCTACTCCCAATTTTTTTTCTTGGGTCTGGGACCCAGCCATTTAAATATGGACCAAAACAACCAAGTTTTCAACTTTCAAAATTTTTCCGGTGATTGATGATATGTGGGGACGTCCCCATTATGTAGTACCAGTTCAAACCACCAGATGGCGATATGTTTTTTTTTTTTTTTTTTTTAATTAGTATTAGTTCATCTTTCATTGTAGGATAATGTTTATATACAAAATATAAAATAAAATGACTAAGATTAACAACTGAAGTGCTTTATTGGCTTTGTTTCCAGAGACACAAATGCACATCAAATGCATTTATTCTTATACAAACTGAGTTGTGGCAATGAAAATACACATTTTAACTTTTTTTTATATGAACTTTGTCATTGTTGAACCCAACCTAAAACATTGACCAATTAAAAGAAGCAATAAACCCGTGTATCAGCCACATTTGGAGAACAACATGCAACATAAGCTCTACTTTCTTTTACCGCTCTCTCGTTTCAATGAGTCTATTCGATTTTAACATAAAACTTGACTCCTTGCCAGGTGCGTCCTTTAAGAGCCTCCGTGATGTCTCTATGCATTTGGTGCACTGTGCCTTACCAGGACCCGACCAGTCTCAATGAAATCCATCAGGGTTTTTTCCACCGCTTCCACCTCTTGTGCTGTCCACGTCCTCTTTTGTCCTTTTGATCCTAAAATGGAAATCACAAATAAGTTAATGATTGAGTTAATATGATTGTATACACACATGTATTGTATAGACACATGTATACAATAACAACAAATGAACAGTTTACCAGTCGTAGTAGAGACGGCGTCCCCTGTGTCCTTTATCTTCCGTCCAGTTCCTTCTTGTTTTAAGAGAAATCCAAATAATAAATAGTAGTATTGACAATATTGACAAAATAGACACACAAGCCCTGACTCACCTCCTCGGGCCTTGTCCTTTTCAGATGCATGTTTGGAATTCTTTTGGGATGGTTCTTTGGGGGAAAAAGGTATTATTGACACATTTTGTTTATTCCCATCTGACCTCCAATTTTTACAAATACCTGGAGATTCTGAAGAAGACAACTCTGGGTCTTGAGTGGAGGTACAATCCTCGTCCCATCCTGGTTGGGCAGTGCTATTTTCAGATCCATGTTTGAACCGTTTTCGTGGTTGCTCTGTAGGCATAATTATTGTGTTTAGCGTCACAAAATAATTCTGGCTCCATTAAATTTGGAAAGTTCATTCTGTCTTCTTGTAATTATTAACTTGTGAGTTTCTTCTAATAACACAGTTGTAAATATCTATAAGCTCATTTACATGATCTTGGATGATGCCCAAACAAGACCTAATCACTCACTTCATAGGCTCTGACGTTTTTAGTTAAACCACTCTAGCCTTACACTCTAGTGAATCATAAAAACACGTGGACACTAAGTTAAGTCTTGAACCTTTAAACCATGAAATATCTCGCTATCTTCTGGAATCACGATACTAGGGTTCATCTTGTTTTTCTGGAATAGCAAATATTACAGACTGCCAGAAGGAACACCCCCTGCCCGTCATGTTCAAATACCTGGAGATTTGGACGATGACGTCTCCAGATCTGGGGTTAAGTGGCAATCCTCATTCTCACTGTCTGTGGCATCGCTGTCTTCCATCATTTTTTCTAACAAGAAACAAAAACATGTCATAACAGGAATGAAATGGTACATTAATCCTCCACCATGTGATTTACCTTCTGGATCAATGTGGATCTCATCCAGGTTCTTTCCTTTGAAATGAGAGAGCTGTCCTCTCTCCAGAGCCATCAGGACCTTGCTTACTTTTGCCAGCTGTAGTGTTCCCTCAGGCAGTCTGTAATATTCACGATGAACTCTAATATCATGACCCAGGAAGTTAGCTAGATCGTCCATCTCATTGTCTTTTAGGTTCAAAACCTTTGACATTGTGGCCACATGTTTTCGTAGTTTAGTTGAGGATAAGGCTGCCGGGTTTTTTGCCCCACAACTTAAAGCGACTTGTCTGATCACATCTGAGCCTCTGAAATAAGTGAGCGCTTGGGGTCTTGAGAACATATATGGGTTGTCATCCAAGATGTCACATTTTTGACGAGTTTTTACCAGTAGCTCCATGGACATGACCATCTCAGGGGTGAGCAGAATGGGAACCTTCCTGCCTCGTTTTCCTCTGATTTCAACACGTTGAAAATGATTACAAAGCTTTTTTTCAAGCTCGGACAAAGCCAGCTCCACGTCGGGGTTGGATGAAGTTTTATCTCTCATGATGAAAACATTTAGGGACATTTTGGACACTTCTCCTTCCCTTCGACGATTAAAGAGAATTACTTCACAAAGTGTCATTTTTGAGAGGTCTGACCAGGTCTTTTGCTCGGCTGGTTTTCAAGTCTAATCATCAGCTCCTCCCTTTTCAAGTCAAGTTGTTTGTGCATTTTAATGATGTCGTCAGCTACGTTAAGAAGTTTAGGAGAATTCCATTTGGCTTGTGCAAATTACGCAGGGCTTGGGACGAGACACATTCACTCCATTTGGTGTCACAGAGCTTCTTAAAAACACGGGCATTACTAACGAGCTCTTCATTGCCAGACATCATGCCATCACATTCAATAATGCTTGCCATCTTCTTTAGGTTATGGCCTGATTTTAGTGCCAGTGATGGTGTCTTGTAAGTGCTCGTCTCTTCATTTATCCCGCAACATTTCTAACAGCTTTAACAACATGTGGAAAATTGATTGGAACAATAAAGTCAGACAAGGTGCTCAAATGTCCATCTTTTGCCCTTGTATAATTAACCTTCCTGTCTCACGATCTTTTGCCGTATGTATTCATGTTTGGTTTTGTCATGTCCGTGTTTGTTAAATAGATGCTCCCCAAACTTAACTATATATTTTTCTTTATAACCACATTTGAAATTTCATCGTCACGCATGTCCTGTAACATTTTCCAAAACTCTGCACTGACACTGTCCGGGACAGGCTCTGCATATCTGCAGAGCGCCTGAACTCTTGAAGTTCCTTTTTTAAGTCCTTTAACTTTTTGGCTTAAGTAGCATCTCCTCATGTGTCTCCATAAACTCTGCCTTTGAAGTAACCCTCACAGTTAATACAATGTACAAAATCCCCTGCTTTAGAGAGATGACTGGGCTGTCTTCTGGGGATCACAGTCCCTTTACCCCCCCTCATCACTTTGTTATTGTGGGCACGATTGCCTTGGTTTAAAAGGAGGGACAGTTGCATTTTTCTTTCTTTGGAACCTTTACGACATGAGAAGGCCTTTTCTACTTCTGGTACGTCTCTGTGCTTTGAGTTCAAATGACGAGCCATTTTGAACACTGATTTGGAGCAATATAAGCAATAAAACCTTTTGTTGTATTTCCTACTGCCATCTTTTTTTTTCTCCAATGTCATAACACTCACTTCAGATGTGTCTGGAAATAACGGTGAGTCTGTTGTTTTGTGCGTAGAGGTCTCTGATTTCCTGTTCCTTTTCTTCTTCCGGTTTGGTCCAGTCAGTGGTGTTTTCACTTCTTTCCTCTTTTGGGAGTTTGTCTGTTGTGGTTCATTTGAAGTTTCACTATCTGTGTCTCCTTCGTTGTCCGGGACGTACTCATCTTGGCTTCCAGAACTGGTCAGGTCTCCTGGACATTTTCTGTTGAGCTGAAAGAAAAGATGCAGCCCCAAGATTTAAAAAATTAAAAAGAAATTTATCCACTGGCCCAGGACTGAGCCAGAACTGAACAAAGACTGACCCAGGCCTAAACAAAAGACTGAGCCAGGACTAAACAAAGACTGAGCCAGGACTAAACAAAGACTGAGCCAGAACTGAACAAAGACTGAGCCAGGACTAAACAAAGACTGAGCCAGAACTGAACAAAGACTGACCCAGGACTAAACAAAGACTGAGCCAGAACTGAACAAAGACTGACCCAGGCCTAAACAAAAGACTGACCCAGGACTAAACAAAGACTGAGCCAGGACTAAACAAAGACTGAGCCAGGACTAAACAAAGACTGAGCCAGGACTAAACAAAGACTGAGCCAGGACTAAACAAAGACTGAGCCAGGACTAAACAAAGACTGAGCCAGGACTAAACAAAAGACTGAGCCAGGACTAAACAAAAGACTGACCCAGGACTAAACAAAGACTGAGCCAGGACTAAACAAAGACTCAACAGGACTAAACAAAAGACTGACCCAGGACTAAACAAAGACTGACCCAGGACTAAACAAAAGACTGACCCAGGACTAAACAAAGACTGAGCCAGGACTAAACAAAGACTGAGCCAGGACTAAACAAAGACTGAGCCAGGACTAAACAAAGACTCAACAGGACTAAACAAAGACTCAACAGGACTAAACAAAGACTGAGCCAGGACTAAACAAAGACTCAACATGGACTGCATAATTTCTTGGCCATGTCACTGTCACATGTTACTCATTAAAAAAAAAAAAAAGTCAAAACACTTACTTCTGGTGAGTCTGTTGTTTTGTGCGTAGAGGTCTCTGATTTCCTGTTCCTTTTCTTCTTCCGGTTTGGTCCAGTCAGTGGTGTTTTCACTTCTTTCCTCTTTTGGGAGTTTGTCTGTTGTGGTTCATTTGAAGTTTCACTATCTGTGTCTCCTTCGTTGTCCGGGACGTACTCATCTTGGCTTCCAGAACTGGTCAGGTCTCCTGGACATTTTCTGTTGAGCTGAAAGAAAAGATGGAGCCCCAAGATTTGTTTTTATCCACTGGGCCAGGACTGGGCCAGGACTGGGTCAGGACTGGGTCAGGACTGGGCCACAAAGACCACAAAGACTGAACATGGACTAAACAAAGACTGAGCCAGGTCTAAACAAAGACTGAACATGAACTAAAGTAAACTTGAACTAACCCAGGGTTTAATAATCCCATGGCCATGTCATTCACACAAATGTCACACTCACTTCTGGTGTGTCTGATTTCTTGTGCGTTGATTTCTCTGATCTATGGTGCTTTTTCCTCGTTTGTTTTGGGCTGTTTAGTCTCTTTTTCCTCTTCCTTTTTTGTGTTTTTTTCTGTTGGGGTTCATTTGAAGTCTCTCCATCTGCATCTGTGGTGTCAGGAACGACCTCATCTTGACTGCATTTCACAACGTGGTCTTGAAGTCCAAGAAGCCTCCTGTCAAGCTTTAAGGGAGATGCAAAGTAGAAATCATGAGCCTCTTGCACAGACTGGGCACACTTTTTATTTCTTAATCGTCTCAGCTCTGGAACATGTGTCTTGTGTTCTTAATAAAGAACATACAATTAATGAGAACATAGTTATCTTATATTTTACAGAAATGTGCTTATGATGATTATAGATAGATTATAGATGATAGAATGTGTCACACCAATGACTTCAGTTCAACTCTCCAGCTCTGGATTCAAATATGGCCCTGAAGGAAATAAATAACTGCCCACTCCTGCTCTTGCCTGAGTATTAGGTGGCAGAATTTTCAGTTATTTCTGTTTTGTTTTTGTTTGTTTTTTACTTTTACTCAGCAAAACTATGTACATTATATCTAGTAACGAGGTTAGGACACTTACTATGACACTGTCAGTCCAGATGAGCTCAGGGACGCCCATAGAACTGCCTTCACAGCGACTCTGGTCTTCTTCCTAAAAACACCAACAAAGACAAACCCATTTGATCATTTAAAGTGACAAAAATAATAATTAGTAAAGCGAGACTCATTTCCAGTGTTGAGCGACATAAATGTGTATATTTAAGACCATTAAAATATAACATTGTGCAACAATTTTGGCAACATATCTAATAATAAAGCAATATTTCAGACAAGCATTTCGATTACTGTTTTTTTGTAGAATTCTTTTCAACATTCACATTTTAAGCTCTCGTCCAGGAGCATAAACGTTTAAGGACTGATTTATGAACTGCTAAACTAATCAAAGAATCACATACATTTCAGACCATGTTTGTCTAAACTATAGGGTGAGCAGCTTTTAGACAAAATAAGACATTATATTTTTGTTTGCACATGAAATAATTGCAGTCTTTCTGATTTGGTAATTACGTCTGTTCAAATTTAGATTTAGATTTGATTGTGAATAATGTTGCAGCTCTATTGTTTATGTCATAGTTGTACCAGCAGCACACGGATTGTTAAAAACTAACCGGCACAGATTTGAGCCAATGCTTCAAGTGCAAAGTTCTCTCCCTCTCCTCATGAGCCGACTTGGTGAGCCACTGTGTGTGTCGCCTCTCACAGTCGTTATGATGTTCCCTTAATTTCTGCAGACGATTCAAATGTCTGATTAGTTGCTACAAAAGAAAGATAAGTTTCCATTACGTTGGCTTCTGTTTTATGAGTGACATAATTTAAAGTTTTAAGTTTCAAGAATTTATTCTAACAAATAAACTTTAAAAACACTTAATAACATGTACTTAAATATGTTACTGCTATAAGATAAAGTGCTTTTGAAGTCATAACACATCTTACCTCAGGTTTCCCATGTTCCAGATCTGGTTCTGGTTCCTCAGACATCATCACTGAAACAAAAAGGCAACGTTATTTTGGAACATGGCTTCCTTTGAATTATACAACATACAAAGTGTACTGTCATTGTTAGCAGGAGACCATTATAACTAGGATACTAAAGACCAAAGATGCTTCATGTGCTTAGCTTTAGATTCTTCTGGTTTCATGTTAGAGAGTGTCTGTCCTGAGTGCAGGTCTCTAGCACATCCTCAAAGCCTCAAAGTCACTCCTGGGCCACGTGTGAGACACTTGTGCACCAGAAGGAGAGAAGGAGGAGTCGCTCCTGTCCTCCTGGTGTCTGCTCTAGACTAAGCTGTGCACAAACAGAAGGAGAGAAGGAGGAGTCGCTCCTGTCCTCCTGGTGTCTGCTCTAGACTAAGCTGTGCACAAACAGAAGGAGAGAAGGAGGAGTCGCTCCTGTCCTCCTGGTGTCTGCTCTAGACTAAGCTGTGCACAAACAGAAGGAGAGAAGGAGGAGTCGCTCCTGTCCTCCTGGTGTCTGCTCTAGACTAATCTGTGCACAAACAGAAGGAGAGAAGGAGGAGTCGCTCCTGTCCTCCTGGTGTCTGCTCTAGACTAATCTGTGCACAAACAGAAGGAGAGAAGGAGGAGTCGCTCCTGTCCTCCTGGTGTCTGCTCTAGACTAAGCTGTGCACAAACAGACTTCTTCTGATAAAAGTCTCAAAGTCTCAAGAAGCTCTGATTAAATATACTGTCACCAAAGTGGGTTTGTTTTACACGTTTGTTGTGCTCTAACATGATAATTCATACTTAGCATTAAATAAACTTGTCTAGTCGCTTTTATCCTTCCAGTTTACTTTTAACAACTTCATGTAGCTGTAGCTGCTAACATGCTAAATGATGAAGCTTGCACCAAGCACAAGGCACAGCATAAATATAATCCACCCCTGACCCCTCAGTATTAGAGGTGTACACATGTGTTGTATCTCACATGGTGTGGCCCACATGGTGTGCTAATGCTAATGCTATTAGCTTAGCTAGTCATGCTACCTGCTGCCCATTTATCAGTTTCCTTTCAGTTTCTGCAAAAAATATCTCACCAAAGTCTTTAAGCTTAGCTGTTTGAACTTCAAGATTCAATCTTTTTTTTTTTTTGCTGTGGATACTTTTCTAGCAGTAAAAGAAAAATGTCAAAAAGCTAAGCACAGTGCGACCCTCGCATAATACATCCATGGACCCTCGTCAAATGATCTGTTTATTTGAGTGTAGACTTTTTGGTCAAAAGCACACACTACACACAGTTACTAAACGTAGAGTATTTTAGAGACTTACCATGTTCCTGTCGCCGCGTGTGAAGCAGAGCGTGTTTGGAGGAAGAGCAGCCTCTGCTCCTGATCGGACAAGATGGCGGCCGGGGATTTCCCCAGCATTAAACACTCGCCCCGAAAATATTAATTCATTTGAAATAAAATTAAACATGAAATAAATAAAACAGTAGTAAATTACACAGTATAGGATGGAATTAAATTTAAAAAATAAAAATAAAAAAATTAAAAATAAAATAAATACATTATTTTTCCACAAATTCACTTTTCCACATCAGGTTATATTTACATTGTAGAGCAAGCAAATATCTTAACTTATGGCTATACTTTTATTCATTTATTTCATTATTTTATTTCATGGCATACATTTCTGCATTTAGTTAGAACATGTAATAGTGAAATTCACCTGAGGAAAGAGAGAACTATAACAAATCTAAAGATTATTTATTATGAATTAAGCCTTTTTCATGAAGCCTATTTGTCATTGATTTTGAAAAGTTATAATAATATAAAATCGAACAATTACCCTGTATTCTGTACTTTAGAACAGAACCGTTTTCAGCCTAGATTTAAATATCAGTAATTGAAATGATGATCATATACATGATTAACTGGACAGCCCCAATGTAGACATGATCACAGTGAGGACCTCAAACGTCAGGGTCTGTGCGTCAGAACAAGATCAGATGAAACAGACATGATCACATGATCACAGTGAGGACCTCAAACACCAGGATCTGTGCATCAGAACAAGATCAGATGAAACAGACATGATCACAGTGAGGACCTCAAACGTCAGGATCTGTGCGTCAGAACAAGATCAGATGTAATAGACATGATCACATGATCACAGTGAGGACCTCAAACGTCAGGATCTGTGCGTCAGAACAAGATCAGATGAAACAGACATGATCACAGTGAGGACCTCAAACGTCAGGATCTGTGCGTCAGAACAAGATCAGATGAAACAGACATGATCACAGTGAGGACCTCAAACGTCAGGATCTGTGCGTCAGAACAAGATCAGACATGATCACATGATCACAGTGAGGACCTCAAACACCAGGATCTGTGCGTCAGAACAAGATCAGATGAAACAGACATGATCACAGTGAGGACCTCAAACGTCAGGATCTGTGCGTCAGAACAAGATCAGACATGATCACATGATCACAGTGAGGACCTCAAACACCAGGATCTGTGCGTCAGAACAAGAGCAGATGAAACAGACATGATCACAGTGAGGACCTCAAACACCAGGATCTGTGCGTCAGAACAAGATCAGATGAAACAGATATGATCACAGTGAGGACCTCAAACGTCAGGATCTGTGCGTCAGAACAAGATCAGACGTGATCACATGATCACAGTGAGGACCTCAAACACCAGGATCTGTGCGTCAGAACAAGAGCAGATGAAACAGACATGATCACAGTGAGGACCTCAAACGTCAGGATCTGTGCATCAGAACAAGATCAGATGAAACAGACATGATCACAGTGAGGACCTCAAACGTCAGGATCTGTGCGTCAGAACAAGATCAGATGAAACAGACATGATCACAGTGAGGACCTCAAACGTCAGGATCTGTGCGTCAGAACAAGATCAGATGAAACAAAGGATCACAGTGAGGACCTCAAACGTCAGGATCTGTGCGTCAGAACAAGATCAGACGTAACAGACATGATCACAGTGAGGACCTCAAACGTCAGGATCTGTGCGTCAGAACAAGATCAGATGAAACAGATATGATCACAGTGAGGACCTCAAACGTCAGGATCTGTGCGTCAGAACAAGATCAGATGTAATAGACATGATCACAGTGAGGACCTCAAACACCAGGATCTGTGCGTCAGAACAAGATCAGACATGATCACATGATCACAGTGAGGACCTCAAACACCAGGATCTGTGCGTCAGAACAAGATCAGATGAAACAGACATGATCACAGTGAGGACCTCAAACGTCAGGGTCTGTGCGTCAGAACAAGATCAGACATGATCACATGATCACAGTGAGGACCTCAAACACCAGGCTCTGTGCGTCAGAACAAGATCAGATGAAACAGATATGATCACAGTGAGGACCTCAAACGTCAGGATCTGTAAAGGCCAGAACAAGATCAGACATGATCACATGATCACATGATCACAGTGAGGACCTCAAACGTCAGGATCTGTGCGTCAGAACAAGATCAGATGAAACAGATATGATCACAGTGAGGACCTCAAACAACAGGCTCTGTGCGTCAGAACAAGATCAGATGAAACAGATATGATCACAGTGAGGACCTCAAACGTCAGGGTCTGTGCGTCAGAACAAGATCAGATGAAACAGACATGATCACAGTGAGGACCTCAAACGTCAGGGTCTGTGCGTCAGAACAAGATCAGACATGATCACATGATCACATGATCACAGTGAGGACCTCAAACACCAGGATCTGTGCGTCAGAACAAGATCAGATGAAACAGATATGATCACAGTGAGGACCTCAAACGTCAGGATCTGTGCGTCAGAACAAGATCAGATGAAACAGACATGATCACAGTGAGGACCTCAAACGTCAGGATCTGTGCATCAGAACAAGATCAGATGAAACAGACATGATCACAGTGAGGACCTCAAACGTCAGGATCTGTGCGTCAGAACAAGATCAGATGAAACAGACATGATCACAGTGAGGACCTCAAACGTCAGGATCTGTGCGTCAGAACAAGATCAGATGAAACAAAGGATCACAGTGAGGACCTCAAACGTCAGGATCTGTGCGTCAGAACAAGATCAGACGTAACAGACATGATCACAGTGAGGACCTCAAACGTCAGGATCTGTGCGTCAGAACAAGATCAGATGAAACAGATATGATCACAGTGAGGACCTCAAACGTCAGGATCTGTGCGTCAGAACAAGATCAGATGTAATAGACATGATCACAGTGAGGACCTCAAACACCAGGATCTGTGCGTCAGAACAAGATCAGACATGATCACATGATCACAGTGAGGACCTCAAACACCAGGATCTGTGCGTCAGAACAAGATCAGATGAAACAGACATGATCACAGTGAGGACCTCAAACGTCAGGGTCTGTGCGTCAGAACAAGATCCAGACATGAACACATGATCACAGTGAGGACCTCAAACACCAGGCTCTGTGCGTCAGAACAAGATCAGATGAAACAGACATGATCACAGTGAGGACCTCAAACGTCAGGATCTGTGCGTCAGAACAAGATCAGACATGATCACATGATCACATGATCACAGTGAGGACCTCAAACGTCAGGATCTGTGCGTCAGAACAAGAGCAGATGAAACAGATATGATCACAGTGAGGACCTCAAACACCAGGCTCTGTGCGTCAGAACAAGATCAGATGAAACAGATATGATCACAGTGAGGACCTCAAACGTCAGGGTCTGTGCGTCAGAACAAGATCAGACGTAACAGACATGATCACAGTGAGGACCTCAAACGTCAGGGTCTGTGCGTCAGAACAAGATCAGACATGATCACATGATCACATGATCACAGTGAGGACCTCAAACACCAGGATCTGTGCGTCAGAACAAGATCAGATGAAACAGATATGATCACAGTGAGGACCTCAAACGTCAGGATCTGTGCGTCAGAACAAGATCAGATGAAACAGACATGATCACAGTGAGGACCTCAAACGTCAGGGTCTGTGCGTCAGAACAAGATCAGATGCCATTTTGTGCCGTCTGTAGTTGAGGTCATTAAACATGACTGGACATTGAAACTGAATATTTGTCTAAATATTTTTGTCCCTGCATTTATTTACTATATTGTTAAACTACTAGAATTGTTAACATTATTTAAAAAAAAAAAAGGCTTAAGTAAATGGCAGCTTGAATTGTGTAACTTTCTGGACGAGGGTTCAACATGTGTTCCTCCTCCTCTTGAAGATGTTAGTGAATAATTCCACACAATTATATTATTTAAAAATTGTATTATAATTGCCATGAGGTGGTTATTGTCAAAAAGATAACGCAAGCCTAACTTAAAGTATAAATCTTTGTAGAAATGTTGTTTAGTAAACCGAGAAAACGTTTTTTTTCTTTAAATTATTTGTCATCGTTCATATTTAAAACATAATAATTGCAAACTTATGGAAAACCTATTTTTTTTATTTCAAAGTAACACTAAAATCCACCAAGTGTTGAACTGCTGCAGTACCAACAGCAACCATGTGGGGTCGCTGTCTAGTGGGGACCTAGTTACACACACTACCAGAACGTGGTGTCTTATGAGGTCTGCAGTACCAGTGTGTGTCCACTAGTTTCGCATGCACACACACTAAGTCATGTAAATGGTCCAATGGGGACTTTTTAGAAAAAGGGTGGGGGACATACTTTGGGCTGTTTCCAGTCGTTTAAAAGCATTGTGCCTCTGGGGACCTCAAATGAGGTCCTCACAAGGTTTTAGGTCCCCACATGTCTGTGTGCAAACACACTGAAGTCCCCAGATGTACTGGCTTACAAGTACACACACACACACACACACACACACACACACACACACACACAGACACACAGTCAATTGCTAGTTCAGGTGATGGACATTAAGCGTTTTTTTTAGTTATTTGCGTAATTACTAACAAATTGTCATCGCTCCAAAACAGCAGTTTGCGATACCATCTCTCTTGATTGGAGCTCTGCACATTACCAGGCCAGGAGCTTTCGTTTATCGACAGTGATCGGAATCTCAAATAGGAAATGGTCCGTTTCTCTGCTACAACAACCGTCAGCGTCTCCATGTTTGTTTTGGCTCATTCGGATGCTTCATCTTTGGCTCCTGCCCAGACCACGATGCTGTGATTGGACTGCTCATCCAGTGGCTAAAACTCAAACATAGGAGCACGGTAAACAAAAAGTCAACATAAGTAACACCAGTTTATTTGTTTATGTTAAAAAAATGAGCATAAAGAAAACCAGAATATAATTGTTCCCTTGTCATTAAACCACTCAAAGTTGTATTTAGAGTGATTCGTGGATATTGGAGTCATCTTTCTTCTTCTGTGGACAAGACTTTGTTGCTCCGTCCGTCCAGGTTTTCATCGCTCCTCCTGTCACTCCCACTGATAATTTACTTACTTAAATCCTCTGCTCGCTATCGTGAACTGCAGCTCTCCAAAGGTGACGTAACGTAAACAGGCCGACGCAAATCGCCGCTGCCCAGAAGTACGCAGACTCTTTTTTGATCAATATTGTGATTTAAAGTTTATATGTCAGGTTCTCATTATATTCAAATTATGGCTTAGTTTGTTGGGAGGGCACTGGTCGAAAATATTTAGCATAGGTTTAGATTTTTGATGTTGCAGTTACAGAAGAAATGTTGATAAATAAATAAAAGTTTAAAATTACAGGAAGTATTGCTGAGTTCTAACATAGAATCCCTCTGTGATGTCATCAAAATGTGACGTACAGCTGAAAATAAACAGACAATTAACACTCAACTGACACGTTTATCTGACAGGTTTAAACACTCATTCAAGTTTTTATTATTTGTTAAATCATAACTATTGTGTAATTTATATGGATTTTGGCCCTTACTTTCAAAATGGTTGCTAGGTAACAGTTACAACAATTTCCTCTATCTATGTCATATTTGTTGCACATGACCAACCAGGAAATGCAATTATAAAAGTTATGAAAACTGTCAAACTGGAGACAACAAGGCAAAATGTTTAGTAAAACTTACAATCTTATTCACTACGTTTTAGTCAAACGTGCAGTCTAACCTGTCATATAGACTTTAAGAAAATATAACAATGATCCACGGTCGTAGATTAGAACCGTAGGTCTTCTTTAGAGCTCAGTACTATGCTAAATTGACTTTTGTGAGCTTTTAACCTTCTGTTAGTGTTACGTGTACCTTAAAACAACCCTCAAAATAGCTTTTTTTCCCTTCATCCCTGCATTTTTTTATTTAATCATTTCAAACGAGAGGTTTTCCCCCTCCAGGAAGTGTTCTGTCTCTGCCCAGATCTTATTATACTTTCATGGTCCGAACAAGTGAGATATACATCAGAAATGCACAGTCTGTGTCTCCCATTCAGAGTTTTGTACAACGATACAAAAAGTACAGTAAAATGCGGACTATTCAGGGCACCCGAGTATAAACCGCACCAGCCATATTTACAAAGAAAAACAACTTTGTACATATATAAACCGCACCAGCCATATTTACAAAGAAAAACAACTTTGTACATATATAAGCCGCACCTGACTATAAGCCGCAGGTGTCCACGTTGTAACAAACTAACACTTGAAGCCCTGTCAGGTGCTTATTCTGCCAATAAACCTCTGCACGGAACTCAGTTTATGTAACTCCGGTACTACACGTGTGCGGGCTCGGTTCGGGTCGCATCATGCAGCAAATGACTCGGGCTGAGTCAGGTTCGGACAGTACCCCGCGGACCCGGGTCAGGTTTGGGTCGAATCGTGCAGCATGACTCGGGCCCCGGTTGGGTTCGGACAGCACGTGTGTGCCCGATCTAAACTCGATCTCTAGATCTAAGCCCGATCTCTACCCTAAAGGCCATTCCCGGAAAAATACATAAATTAGCCGCATCGCTGTACAAGCCGCAGGGTTGAAGTCATGAGAAAAAAGTAGCGGCTTATAGTCTAAATTTTACGGTATATTCTTTAAGTTATTTTTCCCGACATTACTTTCTGATACCATAAGCTCTTGAATTTAAAGGTTCTGTACCTGATTTTGGACCGTGAGATAGGAAAATGTTTTTGTTTGAACAGTTAGCCCCGCCCACTTAGTCCTTCCTTTCACTCAATATTGCACATGACACAGAACCGACTGTCTGGAATAGTCTCATGCAGTTGTTTCCATATAGTTCCTCTAACTCTCCTTACAAACACTTTTGAAACTGCACCATGACAGAATCACATGTCTGGGATAGTGTCAAGCAGTTATTTTCCCATGATTCATAGTGTGCAATATGTCTGATTGGCCAAAAAGAGGTGACCCTGGCTAACGCTTCTGCACTACTCTTTTCCTAACAAAGTGTGTTTATAATATGCACAGGTTATACATTACAAACCCAATGTCTTTCCATGAAGTTGCTTCTATCAAACAATTTGTGATGTCAAGAGAATTTATCTTAACTAGAGTAAATTAAAATCAGGTACAGGCCCTTTAACCATAGCGAGTGGAAACTGAGTCATGAGAGAGCAAGCCAAAGCGAGTAGTTTTCTTTTTTTGGGCACTTTTTTTTTTAACAACTATCATGCGATGTTGCACAACGCAAGTAATCTTCATAAATATCCTTTGGGTAGACTATGAAATGGGAAATGGGTAGACTATGGAATGGGAAATGGGAAAAAGCAAAAAATACAGGACCTTTAATGACAAAGATACTGTTCAGAACATGTTTAAAACTGTTCTGGATACTTTACATTAATGTCATCCGTTTTAAAGATGCAAATGCCCTTGTCAGGCTCTGGTTTTGGTCGATATCAGGTAATTTTGCATCTTGTGAAAAACAAATACATTCCTTATTATTACACCAGATATAAAGCACAAACACATATCACTCTTACACCTCAAGAATTCACTTACCTCACTCCCTGCCAGCGCGCCGTGTATCTCATTTAAAAAACAGTTTACAGTAACCCCTCGGAGTCTCCGCGTAAAGATTACACCTCGACTCTTTAAGATGCTGCAGCCAGTCAGTAATGTGCCACTTCTCGCTGCTCAGAAATGCAGGAGTGATTGCGTTTTCATTGTTTGACAAAATGTCCCACAATAAAAACCCTTGTATGTGTCTATCTATATGATAAGTAGCTGTGTTGAGTGCATTGATATTCCGCTGCAGTTTGTAAGCGCTGATTACACAGATCTTTCGGCTCGAGAGGCGTTTCCAATTGGTTTTCCACCCCACTGCAATCAACAGACGCCTCTACACCAGGAACACACAAGTGATTACAAGCTAAATGAAACGCCACACACACACGCCAGGAAATGTATTCAATACACTGGACTCAATGGGTATATTTATTCAACATAGGACTTTATAGGCGCTAGTGGAGTAAATGTGATGGAAAGCCAGGATTGTTGTGTAAATATTTTGTTTTGTGCATTTTTTATAACACTGTATTTGATCTTTTTTTGAAGGTAATATTGGTGGTAAATAACGGTAAGCCTGTGCCAAAAAGTATGTGATTATGAATGCTTTTGTTAGTAAATTAAAGAGTTATGTTTTTGTGAATGTTGTACGGTATGCAAAGTGGACATTGTTGAAATATTAACTATTCAAAAATGTTTTATTACGTTTGTCCTTTCTCCAGTCAACCTTGTGATGTCACTAGGTGGTAATCCAGGAAGAATGAGACTAACTTGCATTTCTTTCCATCTCCATTTCAAACGTAGTCGCCTGGACACTGTTTTTGATATTGAGATGTTTTTATGCCATCCTGAAGTCATTTTCAATCTAAAGGTACTGGTCTGAGAAGCGTGGTCATTTATGCTTTGTTTGCCCACTAACCTGGTTGCGGCTCATTCTGTCCTATTGTTAGCTAGCCTCGTCCTCACAGCTGCCCGATTAGCATTGATTTCTGCCCCGGTCTGAGGAGACTGTTGTACACAGAGGGTCAATTGTAACTTCTTCTGTCCTCAGTGATTATTTCATTGGAATAAGCTTCCAGGCCCCACATGAACAGCTGAAGTTAAACATAAACTCAAGAAGACATTAACATTACAAATGACCATATGAGCATCTTGTTACAAAGTGAGACTAATTGTCATTGTATTTTTTTTTTCTTTTACTAATGACACATATGTTAAATTTAATCTCATTACTGCACAATTTTAACAATCTTAAAGGACGCATATTCTGCAGCGACTTTGTGAGCTTTTAACCATATTCTAACAATGTTCCATCATCAAAAACTTACCTGAAGTTGCATTCAGTTGCATTCGCGCTGTTTTGAGCAATGTTCATGTTAGAAAATCCTCAACCCTCGGAGCGGCGAATTTCATACGTCACTTATCTGAGATCTTCTGCTGTCCTTAAATCCTCGCCAGACTCATTTTGCGCATTTTTTCCGTCTAAACACAACTGCTGCTGCTAGCCTAATTGTGTGTCTTAAAGTGCTAACATAACTAAATTGTGTATAGCACTAGGCGCCATCTACTGGATGCACTCAGAAAGTGTCACTGCACAGAGCAGGGAAATCCTTTTATTAAGTCCATAATAAACTTTTTTGTTTCAAAACATGAGATGCCAACATTAAGGTACTCAAGAGCAATAACAATAATGCATAATATTTCTCCTGTAGTCCACCATTATTGTCCAAAGACGGGTTTTCATGTTTTTACAAAAAAAAAATCCTTCACAGCTCACTTGCAATTTTTGGAAGCCACGCTTGTAGGTTCTTCGGGGTTGCTCCTGAGAAGCAATTTCACTTTATAATTTAGGTTATTTGTTGCTTTTTGGCAGTTCTTTATTATGTTAACAAACCCAACAATGAGAAAGATTCCATCTAACTTGCAAAATCTGAATTTTCTATGGCCTACTGTATGGGCTATAAACACTTAAGACAGTGTTTTTATAACAGCACAACTCATCCCTGGGGCAGTTGTGTATCGTATGAAGGAGCTGTCATCTATGGCACTCCTTGCCGCACCTTTTGGCTCGTTCACACCCAAGAGATTCTGCCCAATCCGAGCTGGTCAAGCAAGTTTTGGCAACACGCGGCCCACGTGTGTTCAGTGTGAATGACGCAGATGGAGCTCACTGTTCGTTGGAGCTGGTTTTTGGAGGATTTGTTAATCTGTGTCTCCAGTCACCACAAGACAGCGCAGTGATTTTCCCCAGGCTCCATTCACAAAATTATCTTTCACTCGCATTTAGCTCAACTTTAAATCAGACAACTCTCACCATTTTTATCTGTGACAATAATGCAATGTAATAATCCAGTCCGTTTGGTCATGTATGTGACCCATGCTTTCACGACCTGTTCAGGACTAGACCACATTGTGTTTTTTAACTAGTTTTCTTACAAAATCCACGGCACACAGGTTTAACCACTTGCGCTGCTTGCTAATGTAGAAAGGCATTGTGTTGTTTTCAGTGGTGGCCCAAAGAATTCCGATTTTTTTTTACATTTAAAGCTTGTATGTTCTAAACGTCTTTAAACATTTGAGGTTTGGGGGGTCTTTCCCTAGAAAAATATTTAAGAAATCAAACTAGTTCATGTTTGTTGGTGCATTTTAACACGTGTTCAGCTGATTTAAACACATGGTTTTCATTTGTAATTGTATAATGTTATATTTTATTCATGATTTAGCTTTAATTATTTCATTAAGTAATACATTTGACAATCCTGGACTATTCAGTTGGTGTTTTTCGTGTTAAAAAGTAAACTGCACTTTTTTACTGTAATACTGAGAGTATTGTTGGGGGCCCAAGGCTCTTGTGACCTGTTGCCTAATGGTAAGTCCGCCCCTGGTTGTTTTGTACAAATTAGTATTTGTACGTACCCTGACTCTGCGACGGAGGAGGGGGGGTCCGACTGGTGAGAAAGAGCCCTTCGAAAAAGCCCTCTGTTTTGACATGGCTTGTGAATTTGTCGTCGGTAAATCAAATCTCATATTTCTCGCCTTGGATATGGTGTGTTGATTGTTTGAATGCATGCCGAGTGATTACGAGGCGCAGTCTGTTGTGGCGGCCTCTTGAGATGTTGACAAGTGGCAATTTGACTGTCAATATAGATGCAGGAGTAGTACTAATTCCATGTTGATAAGCGTATATTTTCAAGTCCTTCTGCTCTGTGCATTAGCAGAGTTATGGAAAAAGGATTGTTGGACCTTTTCTAAAGCGTATATGAAGGGAAAAATGTTAGAAGTGGGTAGAACAGTCAAAACATGTGAGTAAGTAAGAGTTTATATGCTTCAAAATCACATTAAAAAGTATAAAGTGCAAGAAACTAGTTATGTTAGAGTTAAAAGGTGTTTGGATTTACTACTACTCAAGCAGGCTGTGGGAAGTTGGCCCCCATATAGAGTCCGATTGACCCCAAAATGTCCAAATTACCCCGTATATATCTCCCGTTTTAGAGATACAGATCAATGATTGGTTATTGGCTGGCCGCCCTGAAGTGGACATGGACTAAATGTTTTATTTTTTTCTTCACAATCACAATCATAACTATTGTGTAATGTATATGGATTTGTTTTCAAAATGGTTACCTAGCAACCATTTTGAAAACAAATCCATATACATTACACAATAGTTATGATTTGACAAATAATAATACCTGATAACACCTGTATTTTGTTGAATGATTGCCAACTGTCAAAAAAATGTCAGTTGTGTGTCTCTGTCTCTGTATTTAATGGCATGTGGCTTTTTGATTCCAGGATTCCGTTTTAGAATCAGCAATACTACCAGTACATTTGTTTCTCGTCATTTCACAACTGTAAGAGTAACTGGACAAACATACAATCAATAATTGTATTTATTAATGTAAATGGAAGTACAAAGCGTGAAATAATGCCCAGAATTTGATCTTTTCAAAGGATAGATACAACATCTCTCTAACATATAATGTAAAAAGCTGTACACTGTATAGACCAGGAGACCAATGTAGACCAGGAGTTTGTTTGGGATTTTTTGTTTAAGCTAACAACAGGTGAAGCCCTTATCTGCAGCATGCTGATAGATGACATACTGACAGAAGCACACACCTCCCTCCAGGTGACCAGAGATGTACGAGGCTTGGAAGGGGAAGTACCTTTTAGCGAGGCACCAGGCGTACCCACAGGAGTACTCTTGTATGGCTTTATGGAACACCTCCTGATCCTCAGACAGAGCACAGAGCTCCTGTCTGCAGCCCTCCACACTCACATAAACCAGGAGCAGTTTAGAGTTGGACTTAGAGCCCATCAGGACGTGCTCCTCAAACAGGAGAATGTTGGCCTGGCCTATGGCCTTCTGTATCTCCTGCACAATACGATGCCTCTCCTTCCTTTCGAGGGTAACAACCTTATAGAAGGACCATATTAAAATAAGTATACTGCATATGCATCCTGTAATCTTTAGTTCACGTAGTGAAGGATCATTAAGGGTTTCTACAATAAGTAATGCAACCAATCCTGATATGGACATGAGAAATGTACAAAGACCTACAATTAAAAGGGCTTGTGCCAAGAGCGACCTGAACCTCACTTTAGTCTGGGCGACAGTGTTGATGATCCCTATGGCCTCTCTGTAGCGCTCTGGCTGCTGAATGATCAGGCTCAGTTGGTCAGGTACACTGTCGCTCCACACTCCACAGTCAAACTCTTTGAAATAATCTTTGCTGAGCTGTTCTTCGTTGACAGCAGACAGAGGCTCCAGGCTCTTGCCGTTGTAGAGGGAGGGCGGCTGGTACGGCACCACAGTGGAGCTCTGCAGATCCTGGTTGGGTGTGCACAGCACTCGGAGCAGCTGCTGTGTGAAGTCTGGCTGGTGGACCTCGAGGTAGGTGAGGTGGGCCAGGTGCAGAGGGATGGACAGGTCCCGCTGCAGCAGCACTGGCACTATGGGCTTCCTCTGCAGACAGTCTCTGAACATGGACATGTTGGCCTCCAGCAGACACCAGCGGCTCCTCACAAACTCTGCACTCAGGATCAGCAGCACCTTCTGGCTCTGCTGGATGCTCTCTGACATGTTGTCCAGGATGGGACGTCCCGGAGTGAAGTCCCTCTCGTGGTCACACACCCTCAGGCCCCTGTCCTCCAGCTGCTGGATGAGCACGTGTGTCCACTGGTAGTCTGTGCTGCTGTAGCTGCAGAAGACGTGGTAGGACTCTCCCTGAGACAGCTCTGGGACGACCAACTCTGCACTCTCCATTTCTCTGAAAGACGGCAGAAAATTTATTTTAAGAAAAAATAATTCCATGTTTGATGTTGTTGCATTATAAATTTGCTGTTTAAAGCCTGTGTGCCAAATTTGTCTTGTTCTAACACAGATAAGAGAAAGAAAAGAGAAATTAATGTGCCCAATTTAAAACTTCCCCTCCTTGCACTGCCACCTTAACGTGGTGGAGGTGTTTGGGTGATCCAGCAGGAGCTGTTTCCTCATTTCAAATAATCAACATGTAAATGCTGATGAATAAGTGTCTGCTCCACTGGAGACCCTGAGTCACTTTCACCTCCCCAGGCCACCCCTCATTTGTAGATTTAGATATCACCTAAGTCTATATTTGATTATGTTCCATTAACGTCTATAAATTGAACAGCAACGTGTGTCACATGGTGGGCCACAACCAAAATAGTGTTTATGACCATCAAGTACCTTTGGGCCTTGGCTTTACTGTATCAATACCAATGGTTCCTGACACAGTGTAGATAGTAGAAAGTGGCTGCTTATACGTATAACATTAACTGCTCTGTTTCCACCGTTCCTTATAGCAACTTTTCATTATAAGAGCAAAAATTATTTCTTATTTATTTCTTACAAACAATATAACTTAAATTTAACACATTTTGACCTATAAAACTGTATCTGATCAAAATACAGGGTGAGCTTGCACTATAATGTTTCAAATGTTGTTTGAAGCTGTTCTCTGTAAAGTGCAGATTAAAGCTGCTTAGAGAAGTGGTTCTCAAACTGTGGGTAAAGGTTCACAATAGGCTCGCTGAGATTTTAAGACCATAAGGCTACTGTTTGTTTGAGTTTTAAAATGAACTGATCTGATAAATTTGAGACAATTTTGTACGATTGAACTGCCTTGGTGACCTCGTAAAACAATGAAAATGTAAATGTACTGACACAATTGAACCTATCTCGAAATTTTACATGACCCTTTGTCTAATACACAAAGAATTTTTCCAATATATTAAAAGACCCAAGCCAAGTAAACCTACATAAATCTCATTCAAACCCTCCTTTTAAGTACACTGCATACTGAACAATCCCCTGTTAAAAATAACAAATCAACCACTGTTTGAGAGTAAAAGGAACACCAAACAGAAGAACTGAGGAACAAACCCTTTCTCCTATTATTTCTGTTACAAAATATCCAAAAGTTTGTTAGTTAGTTATAAAATGATACATACCTGTTGTTAATTTATAATCCAGGTGTGACACTGTTCGGCTCCAGGAAGATCTGAAGTGAAAGTGAAAGTCATTCTGCCAAATTTGTCTTAAAGAGACAGTGAAAATATTTGATTCTCAAAAGGAACAGCATGTCTCTGTGCATTTAAAGTCATGCTACTTTCAAGTACATGTCGGATCATTATCATGATCATTTTCTGTGATGTTTTTGTAACATCACTTCCTGGTTGTAAATGATGACATCACACTAGGAAATTACTTTGTACATTGGGCTACAACTCAGCTACTGTCACAGATTTGTTTTTTAACGGAAAATCAAAATTATAAGTGAACACCTTTATTTTTTTATTGAATTAATGTTTAAAGGGACAAAAAAGCTGTTTATTTTCAAATCCAAATCCAAATCCACTGAATTTGTATAGCACATTTCATAAACATACCTGTTTCCAAAGTGCTGCACAGACAAACATAAAACGGCAAAACAAAGTACATAATAACAACTCAATTTGATCTTACGGCTTAAAACCAGTAAAATCAATTTTGAGTCAATAATGCCAAACCTTTGGATGGAATGAGTCTCCCTAGTGTGATGTCATCGATTTGTGTTTACTTCCTGTAATTTTCAACAGATTTTTCAGCTTCAGCTACTACTTGATTGGTGTAAAAGTAGATATAAAAAAAATGTAAATAGGTATTAATAAACCATTTTGCCTATTTGTCCCCAGTTTGACAGTTTGTGTAATGTTTCTAATGTTACTTCCTGGTTGGACATGAGCACAAATATGACATAGTTAGAGGTAATTCCTCAACTGTTACCTAGCAACCAAGCAATTTTGAAAACAAGGGCCAAAATCCATGTACATTACGCAATAGTTATGATTTGACAAATACTAACACCTGATTACACCTTTATTTTGTTGAATGACCATTTAAACTGTTAAGAAAGACTTATCAGTTGTCTATATATTGTCTCTGTATTTTCAACAGCACGTCTCCTTTTGATGACATCACAGATGACAGATTGGATGACACATTTCACTAAAACATAGTTACATAATTATATTTAAGATGTTACTAATCATTTGCTCCAGTTTGACAGTTTTTGTAAAGTTTATAATGTTACTTCCTAATTCAACATGGGCAGCAAATATGACATAGATAGAGGTAATTCCACAACTGTTACTTAGCAACCATTTTGAAAACAAGGGCAAAAATCGAAAAAGAGTTATGATTTGATAAATAATAATACCTGATAACAACTTTAATTTGTTGAATGATGGGTTAAACTATCAAAGAATTGTGTGAGTTGTGTGTAAATTGTCTGCATGTTCAACTGTACGTCGCTTTTTGACGACATCACAGAGGGATTCCATTTCAGAACTCGGCTCTACTTCCTGTAATTTTAAACGTTTCTTTTTTCTTCACAAATTACAACTTCACAGATTTAGAACTATGATAAACAATTGCCACAGGTGCCCTCCCACCAAACTACGTCATGATTAGAACATCATGAGAACTAGTCATTAAGAGTGCTCGACTTTAAGCAGAATGTCAAAATGAAAGTACCAAAAAAGTACTACAAAAGTCAATTTTACTTTTCAGTCAACTTTAAAATGTAGTGGAGTAGAAAGTATAGAAACCTGCTCTTCTAGTAAATGTAGCGAAGTAAAAGTATCCACTGTAAAAGGTACTAAATTTAAGTATAGATACATAAAACAATTACTTAAGTACAGGACGTTTACCTTGTCATTTCACACAGTAAGAGTAACTGGACAAAACAGACTATCAATCATTATATTTATTAATGTAAGTAGAAGGACAAAACATGAAAAAGTTTGGTGTTTTCAAAGGATAGACACAAAAATGATAAAGCAAAATCTCTAGGAGCAACGTAAGAAACAAGCATTCAATGTTCCCAACACAACACAAAGTCACAGTTTACAAATTCTTGCCCTCAAACTTGAACATAATTTGGTGGTAAATGCTACTTCATTGAACCACAGACCCCTCATATCACAATAAAACTAAATCAATGAAATATATTGAGTATTTTATAAGCTTTTCTTTCCTTATTGAAAAGTATAGCAAGGTTTGACTGACAGGTGAGAAACATGAAGTGCTTGAACCATGTCTGTGGAGCTATTGGGTATTATTGGCATGTGTTAAGTGTGACTGTGACGCTTTGGCAGCTCAATAAAATATTCAGAAGGAGATGTGGGAGGAAAATTGTGAATTAGGAGCAAATGTATCTGTTACGGGCAGGAGCGACCATCAAACATGTCATTTAATGCAATTTTTCTGTGGAGACGGTAAAATGAACAATAAAACAGATGTTTGGACCATGACTGGGTTCAGAAGTTATCGTATTGCCTGAGGATGTTTGCATTACTTTTGAGACTTAGTGGATTTATTTAGGGAAAGATGAAAATTACATTAAAATGGAATTACACAGCATTTTGAAAATTTTTGGTGATGAAACGTAAACAAAAATATTCAGCACTTTTTATGTATTTTTAAAGAAGGTTGGACTCCTCTTTATACATGTTTATTCTTCCTTAATGTATTAAGTTTTTCTAAGAGATGTCATCTCAGATCTATCCACCAAGTTTGTAATGACAAGAGCACTCTCCAGTCAGTCAACATGAATGGACATGAGGCAGACCAACCGCTTTTTCATATAAGGCTCAAATCCTTTTATGTCTGCAGCATAATGTCAAAGTTTTATTCATCTGTTTTCTTTTCTTTTTTTTCTCCTTTTTTTGCTGTTATTGTTTTTGTGCAGCTGTTTTTGGGGGAACAACATCTCTAACAAAAACTGTAAAAAGCTGTACACTGTAGTTAGACCAGGAGTTTGAGCTAACAACAGGTGAAGCCCTTGTCTGCAGCGCGTTGATAGATGACATACTGACAGAAGCACATACCTCCCTCCAGGTGACCAGAGATGTACGAGGCTTGGAAGGGGAAGTACCTTTTAGCGAGACAGCAGGCGTACCCACAGGAGTACTCCTGTATGGCTTTATGGAAGACCTCCTGGTCCTCAGACAGAGCACAGAGCTCCTGTCTGCAGCCCTCCACACTCAAATAAACCAGGAGCAGTTTAGAGTTGGACTTAGAGCCCATCAGGACGTGTTCCTCAAACAGGAGAATGTTGGCCTGGCCGATGGCCTTCTGCATCTCCCGCACAATACGACGCCTCTCTTGCCTTTCGAAGGTACCAATCTTATAGAAGGACCATATGTTAAAAAGTACAATGCATATGCATCCTGTAATCGTTAGTGCTCGCTGTGAAGGCTCAAGAGCGATTGCTACAATAGAAAATGCGAACAATCCTATTATGGACATGGTAAATATAAAAAGACCTACAACTAAAAGGGCTCGTGCCAAGAATGACCTGAACCTCACTTTAGTCTGGGCGACAGTGTTGATGATCCCTATGGCCTCCCTGTAGCGCTCTGGCTGCTGAATGATCAGGCTCAGTTGGTCAGGTACACTGTCGCTCCACACTCCACACTCAAACTCTTTGAAATAATCTTTGCTGAGCTGTTCTTCGTTGACAGCAGACAGAGGCTCCAGGCTCTTGCCGTTGTAGACGGAGGGCGGCTGGTACGGCACCACAGTGGAGCTCTGCAGATCCTGGTTGGGTGTGCACAGCACTCGGAGCAGCTGCTGTGTGAAGTCTGGCTGGTGGACCTCGAGGTAGGTGAGGTGGGCCAGGTGCAGAGGGATGGACAGGTCCCGCTGCAGCAGCACTGGCACTATGGGCTTCCTCTGCAGACAGTCTCTGAACATGGACATGTTGGCCTCCAGCAGACACCAGCGGCTCCTCACAAACTCTGCACTCAGGATCAGCAGCACCTTCTGGCTCTGCTGGATGCTCTCTGACATGTTGTCCAGGATGGGACGTCCTGGAGTGAAGTCTCTCTCATGGTCACACACCCTCAGGCCCCTGTCCTCCAGCTTCTGGATGAGAGCGTGTGTCCACTGGTAGTCTGTGCTGCTGTAACTGCAGAAGACATGGTAGGACTCTCCCTGAGACAGCTCTGGGACGACCAAGTCTGCACTCTCCATTTCTCTGAAAGATGGCAGAAAATGTGTTTTAAGAAAAAATAATTCCATGTTTGATGTTGTTGCATAATAAATTAGCTTTTTAAAGCCTGTGTGCCAAATGTGTCTTGTTCTAACACAGATAAGAGAAAGGAAAGAGAAATGAATGTGCCCAATTTAAAACTTCCCCTCCTTGCACTGCCACCTTAACGTGGTGGAGGTGTTTGGGTGATCCAGCAGGAGCTGTTTCCTCATTTCAAATAATCAACATGTAAATGCTGATGAATAAGTGTCTGCTCTACTGGAGACCCTGAGTCACTTTCACCTCCCCAGGCCACCCTTCATTTGTAGATTTAGATATCACCTAAGTCTATATTTGATTATGTTCCATTAATGTCTATAAATTTAACAGCAACGTGTGTCACATGGTGGGCCACAACCAAAATAGTGTTTATGACCATCAAATACCTTTGGGCCTTGGCTTTACTGTATCAATACCAATGGTCCTGACACAGTGCAGATAGTAGAAAGTGGCTGCTTATACGTATAACATTAACTGCTCTGTTTCCACCGTACATTATAGCAACTTTTCATTATAAGAGCAAAAATTATTTCTTACACACAGTATAACTTTAATTTTTCCCATTTTGACCTATAAAACTGCATTGGACCAAAATACTGGGTGAAATTGCACTATAATGTTTCAAATGTTGTTTGAAGCTGTTCTCTGTAAAGTGCAGATTAAAGCTGCTTAGAGAAGTGGTTCTCAAACAGTGGGTAAAGGTTCACAATAGGGTCGCTGAGATTTTAAGACCATTACGCTACTGTTTGTTTGAGTTTTAAAATGAACTGATCTGATACATTTGAGACAGTTTTGTACGATTGAACTGCCTTGGTGACCTCGTAATACAATGAAAATGTAACTGTACTGACACAATTATGAATCTATCTCTAATACACAAAGAATTTTGCCAATATATTACAAGACCCAAGCCAAGTAAACCTACATAAATCTCATTCAAACCCTCCTTTTAAGTACACTGCATACTGAACAATCCCCTGTGTTAAAAATAACAAATCACCCACTGTTTGAGAGTAAAAGGAACACCAAACAGATAAACTAAGGAAGAAACCCTTGCTCCTATTATTTCTTACCAGAAATGTCCAAAAGTCTATTCTTCACAGCACCATATCCTGAAGATTAAAAGAGTCTTCTTTAACTGTACTTGTTGGACAGCCTCTCTGTTGGTTAGTTATAAAATTATACAGCTGTAGTTAATTTATAATCCAGGTGTGACACTGTTCGGCTCCAGGAAGATCTGAAGTGAAGTGAAAGTCATTCTGCCGAATTTCTCTTAAAGAGACAGTGACAGAGACCGTTGTATAAAACTCCCTGTGGTTGGTACAGTTTGGACTATCTCATAAACCCAGATGGTACGTCCCACTTTGCCTGTTGTTTGCATGGATGTATTAAATGAACTGGATAAGGTACGCCCCCTCTGTCTGTGGTCCCAGATTGATTTGTGGCCGTGCGAGGTACTGCAGCCTCTTGGAACCAGCCTTTTTCTAAAATTGCACATTATAATTGCAGACAGGACTGAATTATTATCGGTGTTTAAATAAAATAGAAGGAAATGTTATTTTCTACCGTTTCTAAAATCACCGAAATTGAGATTGAGATTGATTGAGAGATCCTTTAATTGTCCCACAATAGGGAAATTCCAGAAAGAAGCAGCCGTTTCCAGCGCCTACAAAACTCTCAGAAAAGAAAAACAAGAACAGTATAGCAAACATTAATACACAGTATACAACAGATATTGGGAGTACGGTACACGTGGTCACGCGATGGAATTTTTTCAGTGGATATAGGGCAGGGGTCACAGACAAGAAGATAGAGGGGAGAGCGCGGGCGGTGTGTGCAAAATGTTATCTCATGTTTATGTTGCAAGGTCGGTCTGACTCAGGTTCTTCCAGCAGCTGCATTCTCAAGGTCCGGGATAAGAGGAAAACGAAGGGAGGGAGGGCAGAAAATACATTTTAATACATTTGTTGATCAGGAATTTGTACAGATCAATAAAACCAATCATTTCTGGTCTTTCCGAGTAGCGATTCGTTGTTTCATTGAGTTACTCCGTCTTTAACCGTCTCTCCCTAATTGTCCAACGGCTTTCAGCACCTCCGTGGTCCGAGACAAGATGTTACGATTCAGATCCAGGAGCTGTGCCAGTCGGTGGTCCAGTCTTTGCTCAAGTCAGTTAGAAAAATTTGACGAGACAAGCAAGTAGCAAAAAACAGAGCAGGAGCAGAGAGAAGACACGTCCGCACTCGAAGAGGAGGAGGAGAGAAGAAGACCGTTTTTATATGAAGTGAGGTCACCGCAAACATGTGCGAGTCACGTGAACGAGCACGTCGGACGATACAAACAGAAGCTCGTGGAAAAGGCTCGACTAGCGATACCTGTAAGTTGTATTTTGTTTCATTTCAGACGCTTTCACGTGTGTCTAACATGAAGAATACAATTACAATCACACAAGCTAACGTTAACACAAACAATTGCAAGCTGCGTGGCCGTTCCCGTCGATCAAAGCATCATGGGGGATTGTCGTCACGTGGCGCCCTAAAGCAAAGATGGCAGCCTCCGTATCAGGAAGTAAAGCAAAAATGTCAGCCTCCGTATCAGGAAGTAAATGCGAAAGTAAGAAATTTTTTTGGGGTCATGCGCCAATGAGCAAGCACTATAGGGATAAACAGGACGGCCATTTTGGATACATTTTCCAGGTTTTATTATAGTTCTATGGTTGTTTGTCGGACTTGTTACGTTTGAGAGTGGCGTGGTATGTTTGTTGTGCTGGATGCGTGCCGTGCCGTGTGCGTAAATGCCAGTAGTAAGTGTCACATTTGTATTGTTTTACCCCTGTGTGTGATATTATCATATGTATATTTACCCCTGCGCCACATATTGTTACTGTTTATTGTTCAGTTGTGCAGCCACGAGGCATCTTAATTGCACCAGTTAATAATGTATAATGCTTCTGTTATAATCCGCACCTAGAGGACATATATTGTTAGTTACGACTGTTTCCACCTTTATTTACTTGTTTCCGAAGTGTTTTCCGTCCCCTAATTAGTCTCACCTTAGTTTCGCCTTTGTTTCCACCCTGCAGTACATTTTTCCATCCATAAGATGGTGCTATTTCTGTTATACTGTGTCGCCTATGTTTCTTTGATTGTCTGGTAAACGTAAGCGACTGATTGTAATTATTTCCTTCTGCTTTCTTTACAGAAACCACACACACACACACACACACACACACACACACACACACCTACAAACAGCGCCCCAACTACTACCAGATATTGCTGTTCATCATGTTCTAGTTCGGATTAAATTTTGAAAATATATCATTGGCTCTGGACAATCTTCATTTAATACACCAAGTCACCTTGCCTTCTGACCGAGGATCGGGAAATCTAGCTGCCAATCACCGGCTGCGCGCTTCCTGGAGGCGTGGCTTGAGCGCCGCGTCATCCTAGTGAAGCCGCGTCATCCTGGTGAGGAGCCCCCGTCTGCCTGCTCAGCCGAGGGGGACGGAAAAGACAGTTCTCTAGCGAAAACATGCAGGAATCAATCAAAAAACCACTTTGGGCACACATACGAGGCCCAAATAGCACTGTAGGAAGGTTAAAACCTCTGAAGTCGATTTTGCATGATATGGGACCTTTAAATAAAATGGAAGGAGATGTTCTTTTGTACCGTTTTTTAAATCACAGAAATTACAATTTTTATATTAAGTGACGTCATGGTAAACATGTACGATCACAATCACACAAGCTAACGCTGACACAAAAACTTGCACGCTGCGTGGTCGTTCACGTCGCTCAAAGCATCATGGGGGATTGTCGTCACGTGGTGCTCTAAAGCAAAGATGGCAGCCTCCATAAAGCGAAGATGGCAACCTCTGTATCAGGAAGTAACACGGAAATAAAGAACTTTTTTGGGGTTATGCGCCAATGAGCACACGCCATAGGGTTAAACAGGGCGCCATTTTGGGTTCATCTTCCAGTTTTAATAATAGCTCTATGGTCCCGGTGTGTCCAAAGTCGCCAAAAGCTGCAGCATTACCGCACGCCTTAGCGCAAGCATGGCTTATGACGCTCTGGCTGTTTTAAAGCAGAGACAGCCTTTATCTTTAATAAAGCCAAATTTGTTTCACTAGATCAAGCCTATAATAATGCGGAACTTGAGACTGTTCAAAGGGACTAATGTACAACACCAAACATCTTGCACGTGAATGCGCTGTGGTCCCACGCACTTCTCACAACATTCATTCATAAAGTTAATTGAACTGTCCATTTGATCTGTTTTACTCACAGGGTTTAAAGCTCTGTCCTGTGATACATCTCCTCCTCCTCTGTTCCTCACGTTCGGATACACGCTCACACACATGTCACACATGTCACACACTTACACAAGGTGCACACTGCTCTGCTTATCCACTGCACTCAGCAGGACTCGAAACCGAGGTGTTTTGTCTGACCACCTGATCTAATTCATAATTTAAAGGAAATACCCTCAATGCGAAATTGTGTTTTTCAACATTTGTTGCAGATCGATACAGTTTTGTGCAATAACGCAAAGAAAGTGTGATTATGTTAATTGGCTGATGCTCTGTGCGCATAAGTGTGTGGACATACTATAGTGAATCAAAAGATTGTCATAGTTTAACTCCTGGCGAAGCTCTGTACAACAGCAGTTGTGGACAGTGTGGTGCATGTTCCACACACTGAAAATGTATAATGGCCCAGGTCCCATGAACACAGTTCACCACTGGCTCCTGCTTCAAAACTTCAGAGTGCAAGCAGAGAGTTGTCCTAAAAAGTATTCAGAATACGGTAACTAAATTGGGCAATGTAACGGAATACGTTACAAAATACTTTTCAAACCATGTATTCAGTATTCTGTATCTGTTACAGAATTTCCTAAGCATTCCCACCATCACTGGTCATTCATTCATTTGTGATATAGGACCAACCTAAGACTTTAAAATTAATTAACTGATTGTATTTTTTCATTTTGCATGATTTATTTGAAATGTTGGTCTAAATTCTTTTTTTTTTTTAATGGAAAACCATATAGCCACTGTCTTTGTAAGATTTAGAACGTACTTTGAGAGAGCCACTGAGAAACCTCAGTCATGCAGACACAATCCACAGAGTCAGCTTCGGTGTCTTGGCGGGTGCATAAAAAAAACGCATCATCCGCATAAAGTTGGCAGCAGACACCCGGACAGATCAAAGGCAGGTAGGTTATAAAGAGACTAAACAACAATGATCCCAATATGGAACCCTGAGGTATGCCCATACGGATGTTTAGAAATAAAGATTTGTCCACCTTAACACACTGTTCTGTACACTGAAGAAATGAGGCAAACCAACTCACTGCCTCAGGGCCCTCATGTTAAAATATGACATTTTGGATAACAGTATGTGGTGAAGTACCGTTTCAGAGGCTTTTTTAAGATCGAGAAATACCATTCCTGCCACCTCAACCCTGTCCAAGGACTTCTTAATGGTTTCATTGAGGCAGCCGATTGCCCTTTTGGTTGAATACCCTCATCTAAAACCAAACTGAGGAGATCCTTTAATCATTGCTTCCACTGCCCAACATCATCCCCGTCGAGGTTAGCTGCTCTGTAAACAGTGTTGGTGAAGTACTGTTTCCCCTCCTGAGGCACTGGACGGTTTGCCAGAATTTCTTTGAGGACAATCGATAGTCCTCCTCCATGGCCTCTCCAAACTCCTGCAAGACTGGAGTTTCGCGTTTAGCGTGGGCCACAGTGTGCTTATCCTGCCAATACCTGTCAGCTGCCTGTCAGAGCGCTTCAAGCCAACAAGACCTGGCAGGACTCCTTCTGCAGCCTGAGGGCACCCCTTACCTCCAGCGTCCTCCAGCACCAGATACCTTACAATCACAATGCTGGAGGAGGAAAACATGGTTCAGTGTCCCCAGCTCTCCTGTAGGTGTGAATTGAAGACCCTGCAAGATGTTCCCAACAAGTCCTCCTCTGCCAACATATCCAACTCCATCAATCGATTTATCAGACTTTATTTATGAAGCATTTTCCAAACAAAAAAGTATCACAAAGTGCTGTAAGTGCAATTAAAACATTCTCATACATGGCCACATCCCACCCAGCCACCCCACAACCACCAGACCCACACAGCAAAACACCAGGACACACGCACATATACACACACGTACATCACTGCACTTTTATAGCTAACAGCAGAACGCAAGAGACAAGACACAGACAGTGCACTATGAGAGAAAAGAGTTCCTCACCTGGAGATGTCCAGAGCACATTCACTGCAGTGGCACACAAAATATCAGTTTTAATGCCTGTCGCTTCAGACAGATCGTAAAACGTAAATACATTATTTCGAGCCTGGTGGTTCAGGTTGGATTTTATCTCATGTCAGGCGGGGCTGACCCACACATCACTACTGTCCACAGAATTCAAGTACGTGACGTAGGCTCTGGCTCCCACTTTGTGCCAAGGGCCATCCAGCTCTTGAACTGTGATCAATGATGCCTCCATCAGTTTTCACATGTCTAAGCACCTTATCAACTGTTATTTATTTATGGATGTTGGTTTTATATTGTAAAATATACATTCATGTAAAATACATGAGGTAAAGATTAAAAAAAAAAAAAAAAAAAGATAAAGTAAAGATAAACCAGGAGGTGATAGTTTTGCAGTTCTGCCCCTCTCTTCACCCGAGAGTCCACATGAAAGAGAAAATGCTTTTGTTTTGATTCAAATAATAATAATAATAATAATAATGTAATTACAATTATTATTTATTTTCAAAGAGAAGTAGTGATGAAGAATATTTAAGCTTCACAAATGCATGAAACATTATAATGACAATATTTAAGAGTGTATCACCAAAGGGTTATTTTGCTGTGTTTAAGCTTAAGTTTTAGACAAAGCAAAGGCCTGTAGAGTTATTATTTTGTTTACAATGTTTCTTCTACTTTGACTTATTATAAAAACTCAGTGCATGGAGGAAGTCACTTGAGCAAATGTGCATTGGAGGCTCATCTAGGACAGTACTGGAGGCTGCCACTAGGGGCAAGTCTTGTAACTACTGCAGCAGGAAAATACAGCTGTGAGGAACCTGTACCAGGAGTTCAAACAAAGGTCAGGACATGGTAGTGAGCTCATGGGGGTCAGTGAGTTTACACGTGGGTTCAAAGAAGAAGAATGAGCTTGGGAGGAGTAGTGCCCTAAAACAAGGAAACTATAGGAGAAGAGCCAAGCTATGGGGGGTAATGGTCCTGAATATTTAGAGCTATAAATTGGGTTGCATTCTCATTGTTGGGGCTTCTGGAGGTTTTTTCTTCGAGTGAGGATCTCTGTGGGTTTGGTGCCCTGATCTGGGACACTGGTTAGAGGAGCTTTTTGCGTGGTCTGCGAACCAACCAGATCTTACATTTTACCAAGGATGAAGTTATTGTTTGGACAATAAAGACTCTATTGCATTGAATTTCGTCGAGTTTGTCTTCTTCACTGTGTCAAGCATGCGAGCGTTATCCAAGAAATCCAGAAATTATGACACAACAGTAGTTTGTGTTCGCTATTTAAGTTGTCATGAAATGTTCACAAGTACATCTGTAACCGGGCCGCCTCTCGGACCTCACTGGAGCACAGAAAGATGGAACTCTGCTGGACTCAATGGCCTGACGTGCAAGTACAACTACTCATCTGATGAAGGCAGCAGCAGGGAGTGCAGCTGCAGAAAGGGAGTAGTAGGAGCGCAGCAACTTTAGCGTAATGAGATAACATAAAGAAAAAATACTTCATATCTAAATACTGTAGGTTTGCGTAGGGTCTGGTATCTTTACGTAAAGATCGGTAACGAAAGGACTAAGTCTCATGGGCACAGATCTCCATCGGTTCACCAAAGATAATCGGAGATGCAACGATATTTGATATGATATTGAATTGTTAGACGCAGGTGTTACTATTCAATACTCATGTTCGCTCGATACTCACGTGTCGATCCCTGCACACTGTGTTGTCATATATCTTGCTTTGGAAAGGCAAAGGTCAAGCGTGCCGTCATGTGCAAATTCAGTAAGTAAACGGCTCCCCAGACACTTACAGCTGCTCGACATTTCAATTACTTTTTATGTTAGATTGATAGGCCTTCTATGAACCTTAAGATTTATATGAAATGAACTTTAAAATGAACTAAAAGCGCTTGCAATTCACCCGCAACTCGCGATAAAAGCTATCTTTTTTCAGGCATTATGTCAAAACTTATACTCTATAAGATAAGATAACATAATTTCACTGATCTGAAAGAAGTGAGGAGAGCATTCTGTGTGTCAGAGCGGGGGGCCGTGTGGAGGAGTCTGTTGCTGCTGCTACGACACAGACATGAGAGAGAGTCAGGAGAAGATATTGTGTCAGAAATAAACGATCAAATTCGCAAAATGGAAAGGTCTGATAGTGGATTTCTTCAAGCAGCCCATATAAGTATATTATTTAAAATAATTTAGTTCCAAAAATACTGTAGATCATTGAATCCAAACTCATTTGCACTCCTGACTTATCATATCACACAGACACATTTAAAGCTGTCATTCTGCAATTTATTGAAATATAACGTTTCAAGATTATACAATAGGTATTTAAATATTTGTTCTTATCAGCACAAAATATTACCTTTGTTGTCTGGCAGCTAAAACGTTTAGAAATTGAATTGATTTTGTGACCACATGTGACGAATCGTGGCAAAACTATATCAGTGCTTCCTGGTAAAATCATTATATGTGTCTTTACCATTATCTCTGTCTCCAGATATGAGATAAACACATTCAAAGCATATTCATGTTTTTACAGCAACAATTGTGTCATTTATTTTTTCACTGGGACAAAAATAAATTTGTGTGTGTGTGTGTGTGCATGTGTGTGTAGTTATTATTTGTTCATATTCTGGCTCCTCCCATTGGGTGCCAGTTACTCCAATTAAAACTAGTTTGTAACAAACCCAAATGTGTGATATTAACCAGTACAACACTTTATGGACATTCTGACAATTGTATCTTTAGAACAAACTATACAGGAGGTTGTTGAACCCTGCAACAGCAAAGCCTCCTGGTCTGTCCCATCAGCATCTGGTTTATGACAAACTGACAGAAGCACACGCCTCCCTCGAGGTGACCAGAGGTAGTTGCTTCAGAAGGGAGGAGCTCTTTAGCGAGACCCCAGGCGTACCCACAGGAGTACTCCTGTATGGCTTTATGGAAGACCTCCTGGTCCTCAGACAGAGCACAGAGCTCCTGTCTGCAGCCCTCCACACTCACATAAACCAGGAGCAGTTTAGAGTTGGACTTAGAGCCCATCAGGACATGTTCCTCAAACAGGAGAATGTTGGCCTGGCCAATGGCCTTCTGCAACTCCCGCACAATACGACACTTCTCTTTCTTTACGAGGACATAGATTTTATACATCATCCATATAGTCGATAGAAATAAAAACACAGCTGTTGCTGTTTGTAATCCTTTTGGTGCATTAACCCAGAAAGGTAAATTAATAAATAGTGATATAAGTAAGTAGTAGGACGCAACAACAATGACTGCTGTAAGTCCAGCCAGGGCTTGCTTCCAGAGCGACCTGAACCTCACTTTAGTCTGGGCGACAGTGTTGATGATCCCTATGGCCTCTCTGTAGAGCTCTGGCTGCTGAATGATCAGGCTCAGTTGGTCAGGTACACTGTCGCTCCACACTCCACAGTCAAACTCTTTGAAATACTCTTTGCTGAGCTGTTCTTCGTTGACAGCGGACAGAGGCTCCAGGCTCTTGCCGTTGTAGAGGGAGGGCGGCTGGTACGGCACCACAGTGGAGCTCTGCAGATCCTGGTTGGGTGTGCACAGCACTCGGAGCAGCTGCTGTGTGAAGTCTGGCTGGTGGACCTCGAGGTAGGTGAGGTGGGCCAGGTGCAGAGGGATGCACAGGTCCCGCTGCAGCAGCACTGGCACTATGGGCTTCCTCTGCAGACAGTCTCTGAACATGGACATGTTGGCCTCCAGCAGACCCCAGCAACCTTTAACAAAGTCTGCACTGAGGATCAGCAGCACCTTCTGGCTCTGCTGGATGCTCTCAGCCATGTTCTCCAGGATGGGACGTCCCGGAATGAAGTTGCTCTCATCACACACCTTCAGGTCCCTGTCCTCCAGCTGCTGGATGAGAGCGTGTGTCCACTGGTAGTCTGCGCTGCTGTAGCTGCAGAAGACATGGTAGGACTCTCCCCGAGACAGCTCTGGGGGAATGAACTCAGTCTCCATGTCCCTGCAAGACAGACATTTTTTAGATCTTCAAGAAATGCACATCTCCTTCCTTCAGAGCTTTGATTGTTGCACTAATAAAAAGGCAGAAACATTTACATTGAGTAAAGAATGACTTGGTAATGCTCCAGGGGCAATAAATAATTTTGGACAGGTTGTTGTAGACCACCACAAAGAGATCCAACCAGGAAAGACTCAAGTCATTGTAATCCATGATGTGTTAATCATGTTTGGTTTGCACCAGAGTTAAGAGAATATAGTCTCCACTATCGCTCTCCACCATTACTACTTAGGTGGTATTGTCAAATCGTGATTCAGGGTTCCTTTGACGCAGTTGTACGCTCAAACATAGATACTTTTATTTCGACCCATCAGCCTCTATGATGCTACCTCTCAGAGCTTCTCCTCAGTACTTCCACCCGTGTCCTCTGATCAGTTGATGCCTGTCTCCCTCCACCAGGACCAACATCAGACCTAGCTCCATCACTAAAGTCACACACTTCCTGCCCAAACACATCAGAGATTCTTTGACACAAACCACTTTCAAAACAGCCCTGAAATCTCTTCTGTTTTTACTGATGTTTTATGAAACGGTGGAAACGTGTCATTTGTATAACTTTAGTTTTATAACTTTTAGTTTGTGGTTTTATTTTTCTATAATTGACATTTCTAAGCAGTCAATTAAGCAAACACTGTTTTGTGAAAAGCATTTGGGATTGTTTCTCTTCAAATGACGCTAAATTAAAAGACCTATAGACAATACACAATCTTTATACACTTATTGTGCCGCTATGAGACAATGGTTTGAGCAAAAATCCAATTGTAGCGTGGTATATGTAAGGCTTGATTTACTTCAGCCTGTTCTGTCAAATCATGGTAAAAAGGCTGTAACTTTCTTGGTTAGTTTCTATGTGAATTGTCCGTCTCTATCCTCGTTGCTTGAAGATAAAGCTCTATTGTTGATTGTTCATCCATACACTACTTTTGTCCTCTTTCAACAGCCTTAGGACTTCTACAATATATGACATATGAAATTGAAACAGCAAATTGCTAACTGCGACCATTAAAATGTACAAAGACTGCAATGATTTCTCTATTTATATATTCACAGCGTGAAATCAGGATGAGACTGGGAGAGGAAATTTTCAGTATTGGATTCAAAACTTACAATGCTGCGGCCGGCATGTGTGCTATCTACTTGCAGTAGCATATTTCCTTCTGAAAACAATATATCCTGTGCTGTTCTGCATAAAACCTTGAAACTCTGTATTAGAACTCTGAACTGCATGGAATTCTTGTATTAGTTTAGCAGTTCACATGTCAGTCTTCAAATGTTAAAGGACAAATAGTATGCATTATTTGTATTGCTATTGGCCTTTTAACGTGCTTTTAACAATCTTTACTTTGACATTCCATGTTTTAGAATGTATAATACATTTTTGTTTACAAAGAACAGTATAATTTTACACAGCCTTGAGAGACGCCATATTAACTCCATCTACTGGCAGCAGAGGCAATTGCACATATTTGTATATCCACAATGTTTAGTAATGCGAGCAGTCCTTAGCTATGACGCAGTAGTAATGATCGGGATTATACGGCAGAAATGCTTAGAGCGAGTCCGTGATGTATAAGGCCTTAAAACAGCAGAGGATTCTGGGATAAGTGACGTCCGTTATCGAAAAACGTCACAAATCGAAGGAATTCAGAGGAGTGTTTTTGACGGTCAGAGGGGCAGAAGATTTTCATATCAGGATTCATCAAACAAGCATGATTTAAGCTTTAACGCTACTCAAGGTATGTTTTTGATAATGGAACAATGTTAGAAAATGGCTAAAAACACAAAAAAGTCAATTTTGTATAATATTTGTCCTTTAATGCTTGTGGACGAATTCTTAAATTAAAACATACATTGGAAATCTAATCAGAATAGCAAAAATGCAATTAGATATTTGCCCAAAATTGTGTAGCCCTTAATAATTTGGGAAACTTTACTGTCTCAATTTATTTATAATTTAATTTGAGTAATTACACAATGTTTTTCTACACTCCTGATACACTCCTAATACAAACACAACATAATAATACACAAGGTAAAAAGGTGTTGTGAGCGCCTACCTGTGTGCGCAGACATGAACCAGGAGTGACTGTACTTTGGACCAGGTAACGGGAAATGTAGGCAGAGTCCTCCTCCTCCTGTTTGACGTCTGGTTGTAAAAGTATGCAATGAAAAGAAGAAAAGACGACACTGTAATAAATTCTGTCAGCTAATGTTTACCCCAGTCTGATGATGAAATATACATTCCAGTAACTTGCCGCATTGATATGAGCGGTAAAAGGACTGTTGTAATTTGTCAATAGTTTCCGGATTAAGGAAATCACAGTGGCAAAGATTTTTGTCATTTATTATCTAATTACTGGATGTCTATGTTGATCTTTAGAGATATATTTAATCAAACAAAAAATGATAATAATGAAATACATAGCTAAATCTACAGATCAAATTCTACGTATTTATGTCAAATGGATTGTGTGTATTTGCTTAAGTTAAAAAGCTGGTTCAGATCCAGGTGGTAATAGTCTCGTCCTGGTTTAATTCTGGTTAGAGCTGGGGTGAGATGGTGATAAACATGTAATTGTGAGTTGGTCCCTGTGACAATCTGCTGTTTTTGTGAAATTGTCGTATCGTGATTGAGTGTTTGTCTCTTTAATGCAGCTGTCTGTTCAAACACACTTCCTGATTTCTTACACAAACAACAAAATCTCTTTTTTTTTATTTGAATAAAAACTGCTAATAGACCCTTTAGAAATGCTATGTCAGCAGAATGTTCATAATTCCAGAATGTAGGCGACAGGAGGCAAGTGGCTGATAATATGATAATACACTCTCAATGATCTCTCAATAACTGATACCAAATCAAAATACTGAGGACAAAATAAGCAACAATATTGATTTTCCAGGGTAGAAATGTCAGTTAGTTGTTGTTTTTTTTGTGTTTTTTTGTTTTGTTAGTTTTTTTGTTTTTTCGTTTTTTATAAAGGGTGAAGAATATAAACATTTTTAGCCTCAAAATTGTATTTGAGCTTCACAAAAAGTATCATTTGTAATAAAGTATGAAATATATGTGCAGATAAAATGAAAAACTATAGAGGGGTCAACATTTCTCTCAGTAAAATCTAAAACTCAGGATTTAAGCTTCATCTAAATGCTTAGTGTCTATCACAAACTCAACTTTTATATGAACAAATTTTGTCAAATACAATTGTTTATGTGTTCAGGCTCTGATGTCACTCACATGTGCCTGAGTGCTTTTCACTTGCCAAAACCACCTTCATTTTTCATATTTTGTAATTTCTGATATTAATCCCAGTTTCTCCAGTGAAATCACATGATGTCACGCTTCACTTTTGCCTCTTTTCTGACTTTAGAATGTTTTTGTTTACAAATGTTTAAAGGGTCTATACTGTAATTTGGATATGTACAAACATGTTCTGAAAAAAGCGGCAAAAGTGCGACCAAACGCGATAAAAATGCATTCAAAAGTAACAACAACGCACCTACAAACAATAAACGTGACTCAATGCATCAAAACGTGACTAAAAGTAACTAAAAGACGACTATAAACAACAAAGACACGACTAAAAGCAACAAATACGTATTTAAATATGACAAACACAACTGAATGTGACAAAAATAAAATTGTGTTTACAGAATCCTACACAAAAATCGCAAATTTAATCACGAAAAATGGCAAATCTGACCATGATAATAATTGTTTGCCATATTGCCCAGCCCTAATTCTGGTTCAGTACTGGATGGACAATGTAGCTGGAGCAATGGTAAAGCATTTTGTATTTAATTTTTCCACATTCATCTACAATAGTTACTTTATCATTATTGACACAGATCTAGTGTTGGAGATATTTTGTGTGACACCAAATTTTGTTATTGTGATGGCGTGTTGTGCACCTCCCATAGCGCTCTGAAAAACTTTGCCCTTAGAAAAAACTGGATAACCCTGACTTAAGCAAAAACATCATGAATATCTTTCTGCACAACGTGGTGATACAATGACGATCACAATTAAACAAAATGTACCACAAAAGATTGTTGTCCACCTTTTTTATCGCGACAAACAATATTACTGTCCCATCCCTAATGTAAAGAAATCAAATATTTCATAAACAAATACAACACTACTTATGCACATACCAATGCATTTGACATTGTAAGTCATTTACACTTTGCCTAATATAATGAATTGAGGCCAATTAAAACACCAAAGACACGTCTAAACACATCTGACCTCTCCTCCGCCAGCACAAAGCCCCGGTGCCTCATTATTGAAATAAATGGTGATAATGATCTGTAATTGTTGTTTGTTTGCTCCGGGAGGGTAATGCTAATCAGGAGCAGGGGCTAACGAGGTAAAGACAGGCCCACATGGAAACAACGTGGATTCTCTTTCTCTCACGCACTCCCTCTTTCTTTCTCTGATGTCTTAAGGATGTAAAAGTCACGCTTAAATAAAAAGTAGCTGGTGGATGTACAGGATTTTTTCACTAATTGCAAATTTAAACAAGACTGTATCGTGTTAAAAGATGTAAAGATTTAGACCTGGTTTGGATCTAGTTTAGACTTGATTTAGACCTGATTTAGTTCTGATTTAGACCTGGTTTAGTTCTGATTTTGTCCTGGTTTAGTTCTGGTTTTGTTCCGATTTAGACCTGGTTTGGACCTAGTTTAGTCCTGGTTTAGACCTGGTTTTGTTCTGTGTAGACCTGGTTTTGTCCTGGTTTAGACCTGGTTTTGTCCTGGTTTAGACCTGGTTTAAATCTGAAAGTAATTTTATCTCTTGTTGTTGGTTTAGTTCTGGTTTAGTCTTAGTTTAGACCTGGTTTAGTTCTGATTTTGTCCCGGTTTAGTTCTGGTTTAGTCTTAGTTTAGACCTGGTTTAGTTCTGATTTTGTCCTGGTTTAGTTCTGGTTTTGTTCTGATTTAGACCTGGTTTGGACCTAGTTTTGTTCTGGTTTAGACCTGGTTTTGTCCTGGTTTAGTCCTGGTTTAGTCTTGGTTTAGACCTGATTTATATGGTCAGTTCTGCAGATGTTGTTAAAGCCTTTTGTATCTCATGTATTTCTAACATGTTTCTAGCCCAAAGGACAAAACTACAAAAATCGTGTTCAAAGATGTAACGACTGAGAGTTACTTTTAATCGTACATACGTGTTCTATTCTGTTCTATATTCTAATTTTGTGTCATGGCCAAAATAATCAACGATAATATCATGGAAAAACTCTGACAGTTTGAAAGTTTTATGGATATTTTTGATGTGTTATTATTAGAAGACAAACAGTGATGGGAACATTACCAAACAAACATAAAAATACTACCTATTTAAAGGAGCTGTACCTGATTTTTACTGTTTTGAAACGTGAAAAACAGCGCTAGTTCATGTTAAACACTTTACATCAGTCACGTGTCTCTCTCACTTTCCAAATGTAGTCCCATCATCCTAAATATTCACTGCGATGGTTTTATATAAGCACTTTTCACAAGTTTTTAAGCCCGTAGCGTTGCGAGCCTTCACGGGTAAAGCTAACAAACATTAGCAATCTAGCGACGCACTTCCTATTTCTCTAGGCAGATAAAACACTCTATAAATGGATGCGAGAGAAAACGTTGAGGTCGCATTTTCACCAGAATAAATGTTACAATATATCTGCACTGAGACAACACAAAAACAGATTTTACTTGGACTAGTTCTGTTTTTCCCGTGTCACGACAGTAAAAATCAGATACTGCCTCTTTAAACTAACGTGTAACAAATGAAAACGGTCCCACTGTTCTGCTGCTGCTCATTCACAATAATTATAATTTTGACATCATTAATAAGTTCCATGTTTGAACAGCTATTACTGAACTGTACTTTGTTATCAATGGAAACAACAACAATCTACATCTTCACATTCTGGTTATATAAAGGCAATTATCTCTATTGGCGATTGTTACGATGATCACAAATGTACCGCAATATAACGACAACTGTCCCCCCCTTTTATCATGATAAATGTTATTATTGTTTATCGTCCAATCTCTAACTTGGAACACTTTTGACAAAAACTCATTACTGCAAAACCAGACCTACAAACAACCTCACCAGGCAAGGACACCCCATGACGGCTGCAATTTCAGACGCTCACACCCAACTGTCACAATTTGTCTCACGTCAAACTCAGATCGATACACTTTACCAGCCTCTAGCACAGGGCTGTTCAACTTAAGGCCCAGGGGCCAAATCAGGCCCTCCAAGAGACATGACCAGGCCCTCAGCCAATCTTCCAAAAATTATAGAAAGTCATTTTATCTCTTGTCGTTGGTTTAGCTCTGGTTTAGTCTTAGTTTAGAGCTGGATTAGTCCTGGTTTAGTTCTTATTTAGACCTGGTTTAAATCAAGTTTAAACCTGATTTAGTCCTGGATTACTCCTGGTTTAGTCCGGGTTTAGTTACAATTTAGACCTGGTTTGGACCTAGTTTAGTCTTGGTTTAGACCTGGTGTAGTCCTGGTTTAGTCCTGACTTATACCTGCTTTGGTCCTGGTTTAAATCTAAAAGTAATTTTATCTCTTGTTGTTGGTTTAGTTATGGTTTAGTCTTAGTTTATACCTGCCTTAGTCCTGGTTTAGACCTGGCTTAGACAGGGTTTAGTTCTGAAATAGACCTTGTTTAGTTCTGATTTAGACCTGTCTTAGTTCTGATTTAGACCTGGTTTAGTCCTGGTTTTGTCCTGGTTTAGTTTTGATTTAGACCTGTCTTAGTTCTGATTTAGACCTGGTTTAGTCCTGGTTTTGTCCTGGTTTAGTTTTGATTTAGACCTGGTTTAGTTCTGATTTAGTCCTGGTTTAGTTCTGATTTTGTCCTGGTTTAATCCTGGTTTTGTTCTGATTGAGAACTGGTTTGGACCTAGTTTAGTCCTGGTTTAGACCTGGTTTAAATCTGAAAGTAATTTTATCTCTTGTTGTTGGTTTAGTTATGGTTTAGTCTTAGTTTATACCTGCTTTAGACCTGGCTTAGTCCTGGTTTAGACCTGGCTTAGACAGGGTTTAGTTCTGAAATAGACCTGGTTCTGATTTAGACCTGTCTTAGTTATGATTTAGACCTGGTTTAGTCCTGGTTTTGTCCTGGTTTAGTTTTGATTTAGACCTGGTTTGGACCTAGTTTAGTCCTGGTTTAACCTGATTTAGACCTGGTTTAGACCTGATTTGTATTGTCAGTTCTGCAGATGTTGTTAAAGCCTTTTTTGTTTCATGTATTTCTAACATGTTTCCAGCCTAAAGGACCATCCCAAAAATCTGGCCCTCAATAAAATAAAGTAGAATAGGCCATTTCTAGCATATAAACTTTGAGGACAAAACATTTATTTTGCTTCCCAGTACATTCCACCTGCAAAAAACGGCCTGTACACATGAGTAAACTTTACTGTCGGTGGTCACAGTATTTCGTCTGTTCTGTGGGCTCATATTGATAACCTTTCCACAAAACTCCAAATGAGAAAATTGCCTTTAAATCCTTGGAGAAGACTGCCCATTGTATTATTTAAGTTGAAAGTGCAGGATTTATAGCCGTGTTTTGCAGACATGTGTAGCCGCTGTGTGTGGTTGTATTGGAAGCCTCTATCTTCCCTCTGCAGCCGGATGAGGCACAGATTGGACCAAAGCTATAAATATTGTAGCTAAGGCGAGCACACAGGCAGTAAATACAGGGCCCCTCTGCCAGACAAGATTAAAGAGGGAATACATCACCGGAACACCCTCTTACACACATACATGACGGATTTGTACTTTTACACGAGTAAAGGCCGGAACACACTGGTCTTAAACGATTTATAAATGTGAGACCAAAGGCGCAGACCACAGACTTGAGGAGAATCGTTTTTTAAAATCTCATGACCCTTCGAGCCAAAAGTTGCGCGCTAACAACACCGACTGTTTCCTGTCCAGAGTATAGAGTCTCACTTGTGGATGATTAGGTGTTCAAGGTGTTGCAAGTTGAAACTGTGCTATCATTATTTCATAAAATGTGGATCAAGAAAATGTTTCGCAGAAAGATGGCGATGGATGATGCAGGAAGTGGTGCGGTGTTGACTGAAGCGAACATGCAGCTGCTTTAATCCTCACGGCGCAAACGCTGACACACGTGAGGATCTACTTTATCCTTTTTATGTTTTAACAATGTTTTTAACAATGCTAAAACTGGAAAGTAAAGCCATTTTTTGTGGACTTGGTGTTATTTGCGGACACGGATGAGAACTAGTGATGAGCAGGTTGCGTTTTGCATTGGGTTGAAAGATGCGAAGTCCCAGTTCATTTAAGAATGATTAGGTGAATCCATCTGTTAAAATGCATTATTGCTCAGGTGCAGAACCAACATGTCGCCAGTTTGGAACATCCTGGAACATTTTCAGACTGAATAAAACATACAGTGCATTTCAATACACAGCCTTTTTAATAAACACGGGATGGGTTAAAAAAACGAGAGGTGAGTGATAATAGTCTCTTTTACTATTTCCCGTGTTGCTGTGTTTGTCGTTCTGACGCTGGCTCCTGACGCTCTGCTCAGCAGGAATGGGAGTATCGATATCAATATAGTATCGGCATCAATACTGATTTACAAATATCAATACTAATTAACATGTTTTAATTTTAGGGCTACACATTAATTTTAGACATGTTAGAGCCAATGTCTTCATAGTTTGTGTAAAATACACTTCACAAGCAGCAGATTGGACTGAACCATCTGCGCTGGGTGTTATCTTGTCTTTTGAAGCTTATTAGAGACACTTTTATACATATATATCTTGTGAAATGCCTTTATCCATAAGACTAGAGGAGTATCAAGTATCTGTATCAAATCAATTCCCCACAAAGTACTGTGGTGTTATCGCCCATCACTACTGCTCGGCTGTTGCAGCTGTGATTTTTTGTTTTGTTTTATGGCTTTGATATTGCAGATGTTACTCTGGCACACAAATGAAGAGAACAGTAGCTTAAAATCACTTATAAGGATCCAAGGGTCACACATCCCTGAAGCTGGAAGGAAGCCTACATTGGTCAAGATATCCTGTAGTGTGCCCTGGGCTTTAGTGGACATTTGGAGATACATTTTGAACTTACCAAATGCTGATGCCAGTAACAACTGCACTTGTTTGCAATTGTAAAAATAATTAGAATTTAGAAAACCTTTTTTTCTAATTATAATTTATAACTTTATTTTTACAGTTTGTTTGTTTTTTCCACATTTGACAAGATGACTTGATATTATCTTGTGTCATATCTTGTGACATGTCAAATGAGTCTTACCTGATTTGAAGGATGTTGTGAGGACTTTCCCCCTCCTTCAAAAGATATCATATTTCAGCTGTGTACTGTTGGATGACCATTGCCATAGCTTGAAAGCCATGAAGAGGCCTATCTGCTAGAGCAGGGGTTCTTTTCTGGCCGGGACCCTCAAAATAGCCATGCAACCGACTCTGGACCCCCAAAGCGAAATGAAAATGACAGTAGCAATAATTTTAAGTGTCAAAGCGTGTTAAATCAAGTTTAATGTTGGAATGTGAATAGTTTATTGTCTTATTGGACTCTATTTCATTAAAGATGCAACACCCATTATTTGAACAGAAGTATTTATTTGGCAATAAGTGAAAAGGTCCAGAAAGTATGGGCACAAAAAAAAAAAAAGTACCATACCATCTTTCAATGCTTTGACTTCGACAGGTATTGTTAAGGTGCTTGTTTAGAGAGAAAAAAAAAAAAAATCAAACGATGTAGCCCTGAGTCAGTCTTTCACTTATCTGTCTCCGCACGAGTACAAATCTGTCCAGAGTAAGAAAGCATTAAATAACCTACCATGAAATCAAGGCTTTAGTTTTAGTGTTTTTATCAGCTGAAATATAATGCAATCAATTTTTAACACGGTATTTAATTTTTGCAACGTACTAAACAAAAGAAAAACGTCCTTCTACTGTAAGAAGGTTGCAATTATCCGTAGAGACGCTGACAATTAAAACTTGTGAGAGAAGTTAGACAAAACAGATCACCTACACAACTTCCCTAATTAACAAAAGAACAACTGCATTCTCTGCCACTTTTAATTGGACAAATAGCCATGCATGTGTAATTTGACTTTTCTACCTTAACTTTTTCTTCCACATGCGTTCACACCACGCCTTCAGTGTCCCTTTAATACCGTGAAAGCACTGTGACGCGTTTGAGTGCTCCGGTAGCGCACTACGAGGTGTTTTCTGAGGTCTAGTCCTCATTAGCGGCAGATGCATTTCCCTTGTTAAGCGTGCACCACGTTAGCGCGGGTTGATGCGGCAGTGTTTTTCAAATGTGTGGGTTATTAAGCGGCTAATTTGGCGTGAAGCTCTCGAGCCCTTTCAAAGTCATTACCGGGGTCCTTGAAGATTTCAATGAGCTCTGGAGGAGGGAGAAGGGGGAGGGAGGGAGGGAGGGATGAAGGAGAGGGGGTAGAGGAGAAAGGAGGAGGGGTCGTGGTGACAGTGGGAGGAGACTTCAGAGGGATTATGTTTGGAGAGGACACGTCAGGCTCGTAATTGCACAAATAATTTTATAAAAAGGCTGCGCTCGATTTTTTTTCCATGTAATAAAACCACATTTGTTTTACCTCAGTACAGATCATTTATAAAAAAGCAGGTCTTAAAAATGTGTTTTTATTGTCGGAAAACCAGGAAGTGTGCTGTTAACGTGCTAGCTATAGGACACTAAATAGTGGTCACGCCATTTTTAGTGCCGTCTGTTTGTCCAGCAGGTGAAAAAGTAGTGCTCCTACTTTGCTCCTTGAAAAGTAGTGTCCAGCGCTGGTCACTAGCCCTGTCATTATTGACCACAATGTATTGCGAGAGTTGGAAAAATTACAGCAGACAGTGAGAGGTCTAACTGAACACAACACACTGAATGAAGCAGAAATAGGAGCCGTTTAAACGACCTGTTGAGTCATGATTATGAACAAAACACTTTAAATCAATCAATCAATCAATCAATCAATCAATCAATCAATCAATTTATTTGTTCCTTTCATGAAAATAATTGTCAATACCATTGTTCACACAATGATTAACATACAGTAACATACAGTACATATTTCCATGATTGGAAAGGAGCAGATAGAAGAATTAAATTCTTAAACAAACTGTTAGCGGCAGAGTTGCTAGTGTTAGCTGCTCACCTTAGCTTGGGGTGTGAATAGATCACAAATCTCCGGCAAAAAGTTGAATAATCCAGCCTGTTTGATGTTTGACATGTGATCCATTATGAATAAAACTTGTATGATGATTATTAGTATTATAAATATGTGCGTATCAGGCAGATTTGACCCATATTCGTTACAGAAATACATTTTTATTGGAGTTTTGCCAGAGTCACGTGACCCGCGGTGAGGAGAAAGTAGTGCGCTGTGTGTCCGAATCCCTCTGTGATGAGTGCACTATTTAGCCTGCTCAAGAGTGCAGGACTGTGGAGTGAACGAGGGGTTAGGGACCAGGGAGGACATTCGGACACAGCCATCGTTACATTTACCGTGACAACACATCTGCAGTCTTGCCTCTGAAAGTTGTGGTCATTGCGGTGAATAATTATGTTGCTAGAAATGTGTTTCCCCAAACTCAGACTGCCCGCAGTGCTGCTCCGGTGCAATGGCCTCCAGCATTCCAAAAAGTAATGACAGACACTCAGACTTGTGCCCATGGAGGTGCTCACTGTTGGAATTAATTGTTGCCAGACTCTGCAGCCCTCCAGACTTTTGCCTATATCACGTTTAGCTAGCACATAAGGTCTCAGAGTGCGTGATCAGAGCCTGTTCAGAGCGATCAGAGTTTAACAGTGATGGCACTGTCTTGCACATGTGCGTTGCAAGTGAAGTGAGTAGAAAAGTGATACATGGATGCAATTCAAGTGACGAAAGTAAGGAGCATCGGACTGTCCCGGTGGGAAATGCCCAGCACACCTGCCGAGGGAGACGTCCAGGAGCCACCTCAGCTGACTCCTCTCGACGTGGAGGAGCAGCGGCTCTACTCTAGGCTCCTCATGTGACTGAGCTCCTCATCTAAGGGAGCGCCCAGCTACGTGCTACGGAGGAAACTGCTTTCGACCCCTTGTATCCACGATCTCGTCCTTTTGGTCATTACCCAGAGCTCATGACCATAAGACCATGACCATAAAAATGCAATAAAAAGATGTGTGTCAGATTGAGATCAGCATTGGATCATATCGGAAATTACAAACTGTAAAATATCGTATCGGGAGCCAAGAAAAACAATGTAGTGTGAATCCTGATACGTCATGATGCAGGGTCAATTCAAATCAAATCTCTTTGTTGTTTTTGAGTAATGCATCTTAATTGGATCAGATCGTAGCCGGGGTACCGAGGGGCACATTGTGTCGGACAGATGATCCCCATCACTAGTCTACAGAGAACTATTTCATCATGTGCCTGATTTTTTGTTGCCACAATACCAATATAATGTAAAAGCATCTATTCAAGTGAAAATGAGAATGTAACACTTTCTCTGATCTGTCTAGAGTAGGGCTGCAACTAATGATTATTTTTAGTCGAGGGATTATTCTTTCAATTGATCGATGAATTGTTTACAGGGTGATTTAGATTCATCGAGATTTAGATTAAGAGCAATTTAGATTATCTGTATATAGTCTAAGTCTATTTTATTTTATTCCATGCATGCCTCTTTTACTTTTATTTTGCTACTGTTTTATTCATTGTTATATGTTGCACCTTACCGCCAAAGCAAGTCCTTAGTTTGTGAATTTTGTTCACTGACAATGGCAACAAACCTTTTCCTGATTCTGAAAGACCCTTGAACGAGATTTTTATGCAATTTTACCTGGATAAAGGTGAAGTGAAGCCTTTGGACGACATCCTGGTGGAGAATAATTACAGATGAATTATTTTCTTCAAAAACACACAATTTACATGCTTCCTGTGTCATTTTTATGTGATTCCTGAGTTATAAAACCTCTTCTTTCAGCACAGAATATTTCTATAAACGATTAGTTGCGATTAATAGATTAATAGCCCTATTATTAGGCCCGAGCGCCACAAGCTGGCGAGAGGCCTATTAGTTTCGCAGTGCCGTGCGGCACGCGACTGCGAAAAGTGCGCGCACGGCGCCGAAATCAGCGCCAAGCGCTCGCCCGCTCAAACACTCACTAACGCATTCCCAACTCATGCACGTTCCGTGCATACCAATTAGTAGTGGGAAAATTGAACATTATCGCTGTAAACAGGCGAAGCCCATGCGAAAGTAGCACGAAGACTAAACGAAGCGCTGCGTGCGGGGATGACGTCGCTAAGCGGTCGTCATCCCCACGTAGCGCCGCGGTGCGCTGAGTCGCCCACTAATGCGTTTCTCAACTCATGCACGTTCCGTGCATATAACAATGTAATGTAAAAATGGAACATTACTATTGTAAATAGGGCCAATAACAGAAAGTGGGCGGAGCCCACTAAAAAATCTCGAAAGTGTCTCCCAGTGACCAGGGACCCATACCAAAACGTAGGAAAGCGCGAAATGTATAGTTTGTGAACTAAAAAAAAGGGGAAACATTGTTTTCGCATCGGAATATTATTCTTCTTCTTTCTTCTTCTTCTTGGGACCAACCCCCCTATTTTTCACCCAGTGAACATTGACGAAGTCTCAGGAAAATTTGCACACCTCTAAAAATCGTGCCTCTGTACATTCTGGCTATTTCCGATTTACAAAATTCAAAATATGGCGCGTCAGCGCCCCAAGTGTACAAAAATGCATTGCGGATAGGAAAGTGCCAAAAAATTTTTTTATCGTAGAGTCATGAAACTTGGCAGAGAGGTAGATAGTGCCAAGAGAAGCAAAAAATATTATTACGGCAACGCCGTCCGCCCAACCATTTGTCGGCCATATTGGATGAAAATTCGCTAAACCTGACTCAGCGTTTTTTTTAAACTTCGTACTTTTACGAACTCCTCCCAGGGCGTTTAACCGAACAAGCTGAAATTTGGTGAAAATGAAGTTGAGGAGTGTGGCATCAAAAGTTATCCAAATCATGAACCTAACTTTTACGGTCTCTGTGCGGCGAAGCCACAAAATTTGGCCAGAATTCCTGAAATTTTCAAATTTTAACTTTTGCTCCCATTTGCACATATAAAGTCCGAATTGCATCAAATTTGAATGAGTTGTTAAACTCACTGTCTGAAACCTATTAGAGGTGGAAAAATTAAATTTGGCGTGTTAGCGCCCCCTACAGATCAAAGCAAACTTTTATATGGGAAGCAAAAAATTTAGTTATTTAGAATTTTTTGAAATTTTGCACAAAATTTCATTTTGGCCTACCGATCAAAAAAGCCAATGAGACCCATATCATATTTTGTACGGCGAAGCCGTACCAATGACCAAAACACCCCATGTTATTCCTATGGGAAAATCGTCAAATGTCTCAAATTTGCATATTTTTTTCCTATGCATTTTAACGAACTCCTCCTTGGGCGTAAGCCTGACTAACCTCAAATTTGGTGAACATCTTTCTGAGGAGTGGGGCACTAAAAGTTATCCAAATCGTTGGGATAAGTATTACGGTCTCTGTGCGGCAAAGCCGCTAATTTTGCCAATATTTTAGAAAAGACAGAAAAACCCCATGTTATTCCTATGGGAAAATCTCTAAATCTCTCAAATTAAACTTTGTACTTTAACGAACTCCTCCTCGGGCGTAAGCCCGATCAACCTGAAACTTGGTGATAATCATCCTGAGGAGTGGGACATCAAAAGTTATCCACATTATTTGGATAGGTATTATGGTCTCCGTGCGGCGAAGCCGCAAATATTGTCCAAACTTGTAAAAATGACGGAAAAATCCCATGTTATTCCTATGGGAAAAACTCAAAGTCGTTCAAATTAAACTTTGTACTTTAACGCACTCCTCCTCGGGCGTAAGCCCAACCATCCTGAAATTTGGTGAAAATGATCTTGAGGAGTGGGCCATCTAATGTTATCCAGGATTTTAGCACAAGTATTACAGTCTTTGTGCGGCGCAGCCGCAAACTTTGACCAATTTTTACACACTTTCAGTGAAATATGAGCAGTAGGAGGCGCGGTAGCGCCACGGATTCGGCAGTAGGTATTTTATGAGGAGGGAAATTGGGGCGCGTAAGCGCCCCCCTCTGGCGTTGCGGGGCGGCGGCGTGGCGAGGGCCGATCATTGCCGCTTGCGGCTATATTAGAGGATTTTGTTTTTTTTCTGAGAAGGAGGAAGTGTGCCATTAGTGTGCTGTTCGACGGCAAAACTTGCTCCGAGACTCGTGAAAAGTGCTTAAAAACTCATTTTGATGAATATTTAGGATGCAGAGAATAAGTGAGCTATACATGTCACTGCTGTACAGACTTTTTAAAAAAACGAGTTCTGTTTTTCACGTTCCAAAGCATTAAACATCAGGTACACCTCGCTGCAGATCTGACCTGTAGCTTAACCCGTTGGTGCTTGTCTAGATAAGTTAAATGTCATGCTGTTCCTGACGAGTTTCTGGCGCTTTCTTTTTCTAATAAATGTGTTCATCTTCTGTCGTGGCTCACTGTGACTGCAGCGTAGGCAGCCATTCAATCTCACATTTATTCATTCGGGTCAAACTAAAGTTACCCGTTTAATTTACTTTTATCCTTCGCTGACTTTTCACGCTTTGCAGTCTGAAAGCAAAAAGCAAAAAAAAAGACCTTATCCATCTTATGCAAAAACTTCACACATTGAACCCTGATCTATTACAGTCTGTTTTCAAAGCCGCACTGTCCTAAGAAAAGAGAACGCGAAAAGAAGGACAAATCAAAGACCTCCTGCCTAAGCCGCTCTCTGAAAAACATCACAAACTATAGAAAAATAAGACACATGTACCGCTGCGAGGAGAGAGACCAAACGAGGAGCCGAGCAAACAACAGAGACGTTCGAGCCAAAAAGTCCCCGTTGGACAAAGAAAAGAGTTTGAGGAAGAAAAGTTTTAATCAAGCAAAGATGGGATATTAATTCCAAGAAAACTTTCAGCTTTAAAGTTAAATATCAGATGTTTGGGGAAAAGGTTAGTAACGTCTGATATTTCACAAGACGGAAACAGAAGGGAGTGAGCAGTTCGTTATCGCTGCGTGTCTTTGTAATTGTCCTGTGTTGAGTTCTGCTTATTTCCTTCATCAAATCCAAAGCAGCCATACTGAAGCTGAAGATGGGGAAAGTTCTGTCTTTGTATTTTCCACAAATTACCAGTCATAATACATTAAGACACTATACAATTGTGTGCATTATTCATACATTTCATACTCACCCTCTACATGACGTTCGTACCAGGCTGGGTGGGTCAAGTGTCTCTCCTAAGGACACTTGAGCAGTGGTGTGCAAAGTGCGGCCCGGGAGCCAAATGCGGCCCACAAACCCATTTTTGTTGGTCCTCAGGCTTCTTGCTTAATTGGTCCTGATTATCATAAGTAGTACGGTAAGTTTGGGAAGTCTCTGTCATCATAAAAATACAATACAATACAATAAAATTAAAATTGTTCGTACTCAGACCCGTGTGTGTCTGGTTCAGACTGATACGCACAAGTTTTATCAGAATTATTAGATCTCTTCTTCCGTTCATATGATAGCGTGCTCTTTGTTTGAGCCATACACATTTGGTCAAAGAGCAATATACGTTTTCATATCAGGAAATTATTTTTTTGTGTGTTTAACTTTAAAGGACACATATTATGCTATAGAGACTTTTTTGGAACTTTTCACCCTGTTCTAACAATGTTCTGTGATTAAAAAACATCCCAGGAGTTGCATTTAGCTTCATTCATGCTAGTTTGAGGAATCTTGGTTAGAAAGTCCTCTCCTTCCATAGCATCAAAAACACGCCCTGCTGAACTCCCCCGACAGTTGGCGCTCAGTATGTGTCAGAACAAACAGCAGATTTAGTTTATTATAAAAATTGCAATGTTCCAAAACATGAGATGGCAAACTAAAGGAGTTCAAGAGCATGTTTAAAGACTAATAACAATACAAAAATGCATAATATTTTTCCTTTAAAAGTTTGAAATACCACCAAAATCTTTCATAGAAATAAATTACTAAATAATTATATCGGCAAGGACTGCCTTGAAAAAGCGACAAGTAATCTTCATGGGACTTTCCTGGTTAAATAAAATATAATATATAAATATTTAAAAATAATATAAATATTTACAGTCTTTACAATAAAATCCACATATTATTTAAAATTCTAATATTGATTTAGAATACAACACATTAAAAAGTTGGTACTCTGGACATTAGGCTACTCAAAAGCCTTAGGGGTCCTCAAGGCAAAAAAGGTTGGGAACCACTGGTCTAAGGTTCTGTGAAACTGTCGAAACAACAGGGCTAATTAGAGTATGCTAATACAGTTTAAGACCAGTTGAATAAAAGTCACATTTTGCATAGTCTTAACAAGGTTCCAAGGAGAGATCAATAAGCAACAAGAAATGGGAGTTAGAATAAAACAAGTTTGAGTAAACATTTTATCGAAAACATCTTTGTCGCTTTAAGTCACGTCTTTGTTGTTTTTAGTTGCGTTTTTGTCGCTTTTACTGGTGTCTGTCATTTTTAGTTATGTTTTTGTTGCTTTTACTGGTGTCTTTTTCATTTTTAGTTGCATTTTTGTCGTTTTAGTGGTGTCTTTATCGTTTATGGTTATGTTTTTGTTGCTTTTAGTGGTGTCTTTGTCGTTTTTAGTTGCGTTTTTGTCACTGTTAGTCACATCTTAGTCGTTTTTAGTTGCCCTTTTGTCACTTTTAGTCACATCTTTGTCATTTATAGTCACGTTTTTGTCACTTTTAGATGCATTTTTGTCTCTTTTAATCACTATTTGGTGCATTGAGTCACATTTCTTGTTTGTAGGCACGTTTCTGTCACTTTTGAACGCATTTTTATCGCTTTTGGACGCGCTTTTGTCGCCTTGTTTCAAAACATGTTTGTACAAATCCAAACTACAGTGTTAGAAGTTTTTATTCAAGTCAAAGCAAGACATTTTGTTGTTTGTGGAAGAAATTGTTGCACGTCAAAAATTGCAGCCCTTGTGATTCGCTAATTGCATCCATTAAAACTGCGATTCTGCATCGATTTAATTTCGTTGTTTTGTGCATCTCTGGCCTTTAAGAGGTAAATAAAGTCATCTGCTCAGAGGCTTCAGAGGCTAAACAACAGGAGAAAAAGGGTGTTTGAACAGACAGCTGCATTAAAGAGACAATCACGATACCACCATTTCACAAAAACAGCAGATTATCACAGGGACAATTCGATTTTTATCACCATCCCGCCCAGCCCAGCTTCACTCTGAAACCCATGAATACCCTGCACTCACTCACATATTGCATTCTATACTTTAAAACTTAAAGGTTGAATTTACCCCTTTCCTTCATATTCAGGTCACATCTTCTGCCTGTATTAATTCCCATATTTTTGCTGTTATCTCGTGCCATTTGAACCCACCAGTTCTCTGAAAACACTCATTTGTTTTTGCTTTTCATTTCCACCTCACCTCCCGCCAAGGCACTTTTCATCTGCCGGGCTGCTCTGCATAAATTGTCAAAACCGCGTCGCGCTAAGTCTGTGCGAATGACACTGATTTGCGCTGGAGGCAATCAGAAATCTACACGTCAAGCTGTGTTCGTAGTAACAGGGCTGAGATGAAGAAAATAGTCCTCAAATGAAACGAGGAGAAATTAATTTACAGTGTTTCGGAGTTGTTTGCCTGCTGTGAGCGAGGCGTCACCTGCCGAACACAGGAAATCTGACAGATAATCAAATGTACTTGTGGAACAACGGAAAACAGTAATTGGGAGAGAGAAAGTGTAACCAGACTGTGCAGAATGATTGAAATAGTAATGAAATACATACACAAATACTTGAAATGACGCATATCTATCTCAATCTGCGTCGTCTTGGTTTAGTGAGATCTATTCACAAAGGATTAGGGCCATTTTCTCACTATATTGGCCTGAAATGACAAGAAATATTGTTAAACTAAAGTCTTAAGTCTTAAAAACAAGGGAAATAATCTAGGTAAAGTAGATCCTGTAAATAAACTAGTGTGAAATATTGTTAAAGGACACATATTATGCACTTTTTTTTTTACTGCATTGTTGCATTGTTCTCTCATCAAAAACATATCTGGAGGTGTATGTATGTATTATGTAGCTTCATTCACGCCCATGAACGGCAAATCACACCTTTTCCCCATGGTAGTTCCCTCTGTTACCAGTAGACGGAGTGCTGGAAGAACATCGTGTGTGGTTTTGACACACATTATTTTAAGTTCTAAAAGATGAGATGCCAAAGTAAAAGGATCTTTAATTGGAATGGGTAGTGTTAGATAGAGCTGCCACTAATGATCATTTTACTAGTCGACTAGTCAGCAATTATTTTTTGATTAGACAAGTCAACACTTGTAAACACTTGACCAGTCAATGTTTAATGTTTAAATACATTATCAACCAAAAACAGGTTGACCTATGAAGACAGAAGGCTTCTACACCAAGAATATTGTTAAACAAAGTGTATTTTTGATGAAAGTCAGCAATAGTTTATTCTCTTCTGACATTTTGAGTTAATGTTGTTGCCTTCATTGTTATAAAAAGTCATTTGACTTGTGTTATAGAGTCTGCATTGTCCAATTAATGATTATGATTATCAATTATTATCGTCGATTTAATTTTATAATCGACTAGTCGTGGTTAATCATTGCAGCCCTAATGACGATAGAGTTTAAACTGTTTGTATTTATTTCATAGCGTTATTTTAAGTTGACTTATGTTTTCATACTTGTTTCTAACCCATTACTTAAACCCAAAGCATTTAATATATATTTTTCATTTGATCAAATCTATGTCAGGTGATGTTTTAAAAAGAAAATGAGAGGTTAGTGATTCAGTTCCAACTGTTGAGCGTGTAATTAACTGTCAGTCCAATGAGTTCCAATGGGATTTTGGCATATCGTGCAACTTGGGGACAATCCAGACTTTAACAGCTTTCTTAGTACAAGAGCCTCTGCATTTCCGCATTAATCCATTGCTTGCATCAGCCACTACATGACAAATAACAAGCTGCAAACAGGACTTTACTTTGAGACTCTAACTATTTCTGAAGTGTAGGATTATGGGATTCTATTGTGTTTGCAAGATCTCAGAAAACCTCATTCCTCTGCATGAGTTGTTGTCTTATTTAGAAAAAAAAGGAAATTGATTTTTTAAAAAGTGAAATGAAGATTATGTTCGTTAGAGATTGAGAAAAAATAAGATTGCGCATTTCAAGTTGAAAGAAGAACATTTGAAAGAAGAAAATGCTAATTTGTGGGGAAAAAAACATCCACATTTAGAGAATTTCTGGAAACATCACAGATTATCCAATTAATTATCCAAATGCATTGTGTTTATTCATCTTTTAGTAATTGCAGATGTCATATCAAACTTTAAATTCAAGCAGATGTAAAAGTCAACATATTTCATAGCTCTGGCCGTCTCTATTTGTTATTTGAGCAGAGTTAAATGATCTGTCGTTGTCAGACCTTGTCACAGTCAGGCTTTTATTTTGTAAGTGTCATGTTTAGGTGCTGTTTGCGGAACTTCCACAAATAGTGGAGGGGCTTCAGTCTGGTTTAGTTTCGCCGCAATCTTGCAATATGCACTGTCAATTCTACAGACGGGTCCAGAAAGCTCACTTGTGCACGCTGTTCACATTGGAACAGTCTATCGGCGCTGTCCGCACTTCTTTCATGCACGCCTGCTCCATACTGGGCCTAAAAGTTACACAGAGGCGCAGCACACAGAGGGCTTCAGTCCAGCTGGTGCCCCGGGTCATAATTATAGGCTGGACGTAACTTTCAGATGTAAGTCGGACGTAGCTTAAGACCAGTCTTACGGCCATTTAGTTCACTCGGCTCTTGTCGTTTGTCTAATCGTTTTAATGGTAGGATAAATTACTGTTTTAATCTGTTAGGGTACATCTCAGTTTATTTTTTAAAATAAGACGCATAGACCAAAGAGCAGGGGCACAGGGGGAGGGAAACTTGACTGTCCAAACATCCTGGCATTCATATAATTAGGCAATAAGGGACATCATGTGAACATAAACACATTCAAATTCTGTGTGAGTGCTCATATTAGCGATATAAACTTCCCAATAAAATATATCAAAGTAGTGGCAAGTTTGGCAACAACAATTTGAATATTTTAGAAGATGAATATGCAAAGGTCTACAAACACACAACGCAACCCTCAGAATGTGTTGTGTTGGTTCATGGTGCAAAGTACGGCAGTGTGATAGTTTTGTGATACAATTTAGATTTCTTTCGGACAATGCACTTTATACACATTCTTATGTAATACCTGTCTCTTTCACACATTATTTCTGCTGCTGCTTGCAATTCTGCTGCTTGATTGTCGTCCGTTTGCTATTCATAAAGGAAAGTGTTATAGCCACCCGAACAATGCATGTTAAATATCTTTAAAACATGACAGAAGTCAAATAAAGCTGGACACTGTGACTGAAACAAAAAACAACTCCAGGTATGTTTTCCATGCAGATAACATTCTGACACAATGCATCAGAATTATTGTGACTAACTAACTAATAAGCTCTTTTCTTTATCGTAAATTGTGAGCTACACCAGTGTTTTTGAACCTTTTTTGAGTTATGGCACAATTTTTGGATTTAAAAGCTACCGCGACACATAACCTACCACTAAAACACCACCACATCAGACCATTTAGAAAAAAAAAGGTATATAATGAGGCAAATAATGTCTGTGCCACTGTCTAGTTCTTTAAATGTGGTAATAGTGATGGTTTTGCATTCTTTTTTGATGGAAAAGCTGCTCAGGACTCTCTAAAAAGGTAAATTAGTCAATTACATCCACATTTTGGAATCTCTTAACTCAAACTGGACGTTTTTTCAAGGCACAGCTGGCAAAACCTCAAGGTGCACTAGTGTTCCCCGGCACACTTGTTAAAAATGAAGGAACTTAAGTCTAAAACAGAGTCTAAAACACGTGACAAAAGAGGTTTAATCGTAAAAACGCTTTATTGTTTAAAGCAAAACGATAATTCAGTGAAAATATGTAGTTGTACCATTTCAAAACCTCAATTTCCAATATTAATAACTACAATAATCATCATTTGCAGCCTTAGCTAGTAGGTGAAAAGCTCAAAGAAGTCCCCCATAACAGAAAACTTCACAGTGATCCCCATATTACCGACTAATGCTACTGTCCCACATTGGGCAGGTCAAAGGTCATGCAGCTAATGGCATAAGCCCTTTCTCTGTCTAAATCCTGTCTGTGTTTAAACATGAGTGTGTCAGAGATCAGCGTCTTAAACAAAATGCATCGAATCCTCTTAGGACTAATGTATGTGACCGGATATGCTAGGAAACTTTACATTTGCTGCAGTTAAAGGGCTTTGTGTAGGTTTTTTGATTTGTTTGTTTGATTGATTTGATGTTATTTCTGCTTGTTTTAGTTTATTCTTGGCTCCAGATGACCATTTTTTGGCCAAATCTAATGCTGTGGAGTTTTGTGCGTTCGTTTTGTCCATATGTACAGCTCTATAGATTGCCACCAAATAAGAGGATTTTTAACTTAAAGCTGGGGTACCTGATTTTTTTGGTTGTAAATTTGTATGTTTTTTTATTTTCCACTAAAGAGTATCATGTAAGACCAACACTTTGTGACAAAATTAGACCGCTGTGAGTTGTCTGCGACTAATAATAACGCATTTTATTTTGCATCAACCAGGAAGTAAGAGTTGAAAGCCGTGCTCTGATTGGCTGTGCTTGGGCGGACCACCCCAGTTTCACTTTGTCATGCGCCTTAAAATGAATGCATGTGATTATTAACAATGAGTCAAAGGATTTGTGAGAGCTAGGAACAACTTAGACAAAATTTAATACGTTCTTCCGGTTTTGCTGTGTGAAAATCTGGCAGCCCAGCTTTAATCAGCCGGACCCACAGTCACTCTTCTTGGCCCTCTGTCAGTTGCACAGAGTTTGTGCATTTAATCGTTGTCATTTATTTGCACTGCTGAATTTGCACTATTGTCTAACTCACTGTAGATGTTGTGTATATTGTCTAACTCAATGAAGATGTTGTGTATATACTCACTCTATGTACATTTTAGGGCTGTAGTCGACTAAAGAAATTCTTAGTCGACTAAAGTCCTGCTTTAGCGACCAATTAGTCGACTAAAAAAATGTGTCTGACCCAAACTGCACTCAAAAGACCTCAACTGCACTGGAATTCGTGCTTATTCGTGTTTATGCAGAAAAGTACTAATAAACAGTGTGTTTATATATTAGATATATATAAAAGTTGAAAATCTTCAGCTTACTCTCTCACATTTTTTCATTTCTCAAGATTTACCAATGGATTTTCCTTCTGATTTCAAGTGCAATAGATTTTTTCCTTGACTCAATTCTTCTGTTTTTCTTATTTTAAGTAAAGCAAGACATTTTATGCTTGTTCCATTGACAAATCTTTTTAAGACAGTCAGAATATCCGCAAATCAAGATCATTAATGCTTAATATAAACACTTACTCATTTATTATCTATTATCTAGATAAAAGAATTGCTCGACTAATAAAAATGTTGGTCGACTAAGACACCATCGACCGAATAATCGACCTAGCGACTAAAGGACCACAGCCCTAGTACATTTTCATTTTATTAGTAAATATGAAATAATATAATCATTTAATACATTTTATGCGTGGTGTCTTTTATATGTTTTGCTACCATTTTACTCATTGTTGTATGTTGAGCCTTACTACCAAAGCAAGTTCCTAGTTTGTTAATTTTGTACATTGACAATGGCAATAAACCTTTTTCTGATTGTGATTTAGTCCTGACTGCTGCAGACTTGAAATGATTTTTAAGCACTTGTTCTCTTGTGTTATTGTCTACATGCTGGGTTTGAGTCTTTGTGCTTAAGCATCTCCGAAGTGTCCACTCCTGTCCCGTCCCGATGCAGAGAAACTTGTCCATGCCTTCATCTCCTCAAGACTGGATTACTGTAATGGTCTTTTCACTGGGATCTCTTCCAAAAACATTCAAAAACTACAACATATTCAAAACAGTGCCGCCAGAATCCTCACACAAGTATGAGCACATCACCCCTACTATTTACTCACTCCACTGGCTCCCGGTCTCATTTCGGATCAAATTCAAAATTCTCCAGCTCGACCATAAATGCATTAGCGGCCATGCCCCATCACATCCGCAAGATCTCATCTCTCCACAATCCTCCACCCGCACCCTCAGACCGTCCAGCAGCCAGCTTCTCCAGGTCCCACTACCAGGCTCTTTACTGCATGGACAGAAATGTGCTAGAAAAATAAAGTGAACGCTGTACACATTTGTTGAAAGTGGCTCAATTGGTACTTGTCCCCTGATCCAAAGGTCCATGGTTTGAAGCCCATTCTTGTCATACATTACGGTTGGCGCTTCCCAAAGATGTTTCATTATTTCATTGAATCCACTTATGTTTCTTTGGGACGTTGTAACTTTTTTTTTTACCCATTTTCTCCCACAGAGACACCACCACTTAACATAGCACCTAGACACATGAAAATGTCAAAAAAGAATAGATTATTGCTGATTTTTTATCAACAATACACTTTATTCATAAATATTCGTTTATATTTGGTGACTAACATTAAGACTGAAACTGCACTGGAGCTGCTTTATGGTTCTTTATTAGAATGCAGGCTTACTCTTTACAAACACTCAAGGATCTATAGAAAACTGTTCATTTCCAATTAATTCTTTTATCAAAGCAAAACAGAAGAAAAAAAAAAAGGAAACTGATGGTCTCAACAGGCTCTAGCTTGGTCTTCAATGCATAATAAGTGACTTCAAATCCCTCTGAATCATCGCGTCTTGTCCAACTTTGATCCTCCTAATCCGTGCATTGTATTTGAGCCTCGTCAGCACACGGAGGGCGCAACAAAGATGCAATGTTGTCTGTTTCTGAGACCTTTAGTAAAACAAAAGAAGTCTTCACATGGGCCAACTGTGGCATTAGCAGTAACAATAATCCTCGTTTGCAATGAATTCTGCTCAAAAGCATCCAAAAGAAACAGAAAAGTTACTGTACGGTAGCGCCTGGGGCCTTACTGAGTTTGTTTGTTCTACCACTAAAAACATGTACAATACGTGGTGCATGAATGAGAGTGTGTTGTGAGAGTGAATGTGGGACAATGGATGGAAATTAGCCCATGGTAGTAATCCGCCGTGTTTACAGCATGTATAAAATGCACTGTTCCCACCAAATAAATAAACAAATATTTTTTTCTTTCCTCAAAATGTAATGACATGATGCATTCCAATAACAAAATGTGTATATTTTACAGTTTTTCTTCTTTAGCAGTAGTAGTATTAGTAGTAAGATTAGAATTTGGACCCAGTATAATCACACACCAGACTAGACACTCTAACAATCCAATAAATAAAGGAGCTTACAAAGTATAACAGTAAAATGTTTTATTAACCCCTTTAAACTTTGTATGACATTTTCTGCATTTATTTAATTTGAATCTGATAAAAATAACTATACAGCTCCTGTGAAGGTAACATATAAAATAAAAATCTATAAAACTAAGACCATAAAAAACTATAACGCATTTATCGACCGACAGAGAAACAGAGCAATGTAGTTTATTCAATAGAGTGCAGTGAGGATAGTTGTAAAGAACGTTACATAGGAGAAACAAAACAGCCATTGCACAAAAGGCTGTACCAACACAGAAGATTTTCCGCCACCGGTCCGCAGAGTGCGGTCCATCTGCACCTAAAAGCTACAAATCACTCGTTTGAGGACAGTGAGGTGAAGATTTTGAGCAGAGAGAAGAACTGGTTTGAAAGAGGAGTTAAGGAAGCCATTTTTGTAAAAAGAGAAAATCCTTCTTTAAACAGGAATGGGGGCTTAAGATTTAATTTAGCCAAAATTTATGACAGCATCCTGACACCTTGGTCTAGATCAATAGACCAGTCAAATGCTAATGAGGTAATCAGCAGTGAGGAGGGAGCTACAGCCAACTATCAATAACAATAGACCTTAGTCACAGGTGAAACTAGGTGAGGCCAACCATTAATCAACAAGATTGACCTATTAATCAAGTCCCAGGTGACAAACAAACAATTTTCTTACAAGACAGGTTTCAGTGACTCCTCCCTGGGGGCAGGACTCCCAGTACTTAGAGTAGCATATAAGACCATGTTCCCATACCAGCTCTCTGATTGACAATGACTTTGGGATAAAAGTCGAAACGTCTCGATCTTTAAACAGCGTCCGGATGACAACCTCTGAAACCCTTTCTACGATAACGCATTTATGTTCAGTCAAATCCACCATTCTGTGAAGAATCAGGATCAATTTGTTTTCCAAACCCACAAATAAAAAAATAACTCTAAATTATAGTTTAACAAAAATCCAAATACAACAGGCCTTATTAAGGACGCAAAAACCTTTCATGTTATTATTAATCCCTAAATCTCATTTTTAGTTTAGCTTCAGTCAAAACCCCACTCATTTTCAATTTACTGTCTGTAAGTCAGAATCTCCCAACAGCAGCGTTACTTGTCTTTATATTTACCAAAGAATATCTAGTCGGAGTTTGAATTCTGATTTTTAAAGAGTCCAGCCATCTGTTTGTACAAATGGTTCTATAACAGCTTCAGCATGAATTGGGGCTCATTTTAGTCTGGCGTTTTAGGGATAATCCGTCAAACGATAATATGTATCAACACAAAAAGTAACAGCAGAGCCATGTTAAAGACAGTCAGTGCAATCAAACTAAATGGCTTTTTTATTCACTCAAGTTATATTTCAGCATAAAGGGAAAGAAATGTTGCACCAATTTACACAGGTATAAGATCTGTACCCATGTAAACAAAGAATGTCGATGGTTGGTGTGACATGTGTTAAAGGGAACATCTCTTAACGGTCTTACACTCAGAATATTTTACCAGTTGATGGAAATTAACTTAGTTGCCCATCACTGCTGAATTGTGCCGTAAGAGGAACAGCTCTTAACACACGTCACACCAACCATTGCGTGACACTTCTGAAAAAGATCACGTCAAGCTAATTCCATCTCTTGCTGTTGTATTGTAAAAGTCTAATATATTGTCTGATAGAGAAGAAACAACAAGAAGAGAAGACGAATATTCTTAATCTACTTCAAAATATCGGAGAAAAGGCAGTGTGGATTGGATGTTTTCATAAGTATCTGTCTGTGGAACGTTTTCGACTGGAGCTCAGTGGCAGAAGACAGAGACGATGGACCATTATCACTTTCTTTCGACGCATTTTGCCAAAGTTTGCCAAAGCCTGTTTTCATCTGTATCTAAAGAAAGGCTGCGATGGACGATGGAAGTCTGATTTTAGAGGGTCTGGTCTGTACAAGTCTGACGAAGAAGACACACAAAAAAAACATTTCCAGGAATCAGCAAAGTTAAGTTTCACCAATTGGTAAACTATTATGGGTGTGAGACCTGAGTTCTGCACAGGTACAACAATCGCCCCAGGTTTCCAGGCTTGGTTTATGAGCAAACGAGAAAGCACACATTCCAGTCTGGCCCCGATCAGAAATTACAATCAAGTCTCACAACAAAATAAAAATTGTTTCATTTTAATTTACTCTGTGTGCTCAGTGCTAGTGGGATGTGCGCTAGACTCTCGAGGGTCTGTTGCAACAGTAATATTTATCAGATATTTACCTGTTCAACATATATTCTGGGCCAAATCATTCAGTCAGGTCCATAAATATTGGGACATCAACACAAATCTAATCTTTTTGGCTCTATACACCACCACAATGGATTTGAAATGAAACAAACAATATGTGCTTTAACTGCAGACTTTTAGCTTTAATGTAAATCAGGTGAACGGTGTAGGAATTACAGTTTGTATATGTGCGTCCCACTTTTTAATGTAGTGGGACAAATTGGCTGCTCAGCTGTTCCATGGCCAGTATCTCATATACAAGGAACAGATAAAAGGTCTACAGTTCCTTTCAAGTGTGCTATTTGTATTTGGAATCTGCTGCTGTCAACTCTCAATATGAGATGCAGAGAGCGGAAGCAAGCCAGCAAGCAAGCTGAAAAATCAAAACAAACCCATCAGAGAGATTGCAAAAACATTAGGACAAATCAACTGTTTAAAAGAAAGAACACAGCACAGCTCAGCAACACAAAAAGACACGGAAGACTACGGAAAGCAACAGGTGGATGACTGAAGGATCTTTTCCTGGTAAAGAAAAAAACCTTCACAACAGTTGGCCTGATCAAGAGCACTGTCCAGGAGCTCAGTGCATGTGCCAGAGTCAACAATCATGAGAAGACTGCATCAGAGAGAACGCAGAGGGTTTACGAAAAGCAAAACATCTTCACTCTTAATACCTATTTCCAGTTAATGGAATTCAATCTTCAAGACTGCATTAAACAAATTACTCAAGTTGTTCTTTTTGACTGTTGTACTTGCTAGTCTTTAAAATGAACATATGCGTCAGTTCATTTTATCAGAGTGCAGAGGGAAACAATTTGAACAACTTTAGCTGCAAAAGGTTGACATATTTTCACAAGTTCCTGGTGATCAAATTACCACCCACGAAGTGAGGGAGGGACTTGATCTGAATGAAGAATATCGAGTTTAACCTGGTGATGTTTTATTTCCTGGCTGCATCCCACAAAGAACAGCTCCAGAGCAGACCACATACTGTGCACTGCTGCTACAGGTGAGAGCTTTTAGATTTTACTGTGCAACTATGGACATTTAATCAGGGCTTATTTTTTAAAGGGTTTATATTTAAGTGAAGTACTTGATGTTAATCTCAGTACACAGATTTTGCCATGGCAACTGAATGTAAAATAGGTTGCCAATAATGTCTAAAACAGATGGTGGGCAGCTAAAATGAATGTCTTTAATGTCTGGAAATCATCAGGTTCAACATTTACTTCAACAATTTACCTTACATCACAAATTCCAAGGCTGTCAATTGGAAAAAGGTTTTGCCTCTATCTGCGATCATGACATCATCATATTCTAGTAGACGTGGCCTATTTCTAAACTAAGACAGTTAAACTAAATTAAGAAAAAGATGTAACTAGTAATTTCTATAAATTAGTATTCATGTATGTGTTTATGCTTAAAAAAATAAATAAATAGGAATTAAGGCTTTGTTCAAGTGCACATAATATGTCTGTTCTGCTATTCTAGCTAATGTTTAATTGAGGAAACTCTATAAACCAAATTCTTGAACTGTTATTCATTAAAATCCTCCAACTTCCCCAAAGTAACATATAGGGAATAACACTTTGCAGGCTTTGGTGCTTCCTTGTCTTTTGTCTATGGGAATGGGCATAAATGCTCACTGTTAAATTTTCTTACAGAATGAAGACGTCTGGAGGAGTCATCATCCTCTGTGTTCTGACACTTGTAGCACTGAGCTATGAGTCTGGGTATAAAAAGCTCACTTCCATTTATGGTCTGAAAACTGTTTATTCAGAGAACTCTCTGCCCATGCACAGCCTGATTCTGCTCCACTGGTTTGCAAATACCGTTGACATTGACAATAACAATGTTGTACGACTGTCCTTTGACCCAAACGCAGATTTTGGTTCCCATGATTATGCCAACCATGAGGGTTTGTTGGCCCCACTACCTTGGGGATACAATTACTACACAGTGGGTAATCTGATTCCACGCAATGGAAACATGTGCCCAAGAGTCCGGGGCTTTCCTCAATATGTTAATCATCCCCGAGTGATAGACCCTGCAGGCATGGGGTGGAACAGGGATCGCATCATTGTCCAGGCACAAAACTATGAATCTCACGGGATCGGCCAAATGTATCTCACCCAACACTTCAGGCGGCAGGACAATCAGGGCTCCAGGTATGACCCAGACCACACCTTTGAAATATCCACTGACCTCCTCCGACAACTCAGACGGTTTTCCTTCAATAACAACAACCCGCTATCACTGCAGGAGCTCAGGGATCAGTTTAACCAGAACATTGATGACGCTGCGTTAAATGATGTCGTAAACATATGGGGCATAGCTCAAGCTCGCCTTGGGCTGATGTTCTTGATTGTAACCCCCCAAAGAGCCAACCTGGTCGGAGTGTGCAGGCATTGGGTTCGGGACATAATGGTGACAAAGACAGGCGGGTGGCAGAACTGTGAATTACAACAAACGTACCTTTATGTGAAAACTGGTAGTAAAGGAAAAGCAAAGATTATTTGGAAGAATGTTCCTCAGAACCAGCTAAATGAAGGTGCAGCTGTGGTGCTTTTCAAAAACCAGATGGACCAAGATGAAAGTAGAACATATACGCGAATAAAGAACAATGAGGGGAGTTATGACACCTCAATGACACTGAATGAGGGGCTCCAGGTCCGGCTCCACAAAGCACAGGGCTTTTTGTCAACTAAAATCTATCTATCTATATACCCGGGCTGTGTCCCACCAAAGTGGGGTAGCCTAGACAACTTTTTCTCAACTAAAATAAAGGAAGAAATTTGCAGAGGCGAAGAATTCTCAAGTCCAGATGCTGTCCCAATCACAGGCTATGCTCAACTGCAGCTCTTTGTAAGAAATGGCAAAGCCTGTTTTCTGCTGTATGTACGGAAAGGCTGCCATGAGTGGAAATCCGATTTTTCTCATTCCTGGGTAGGGCTGTACAAGTCTGCAGAAGAAGCCACAGGAAACTACATGTACCGGCAGTGGCAGTGGGCGATCTATTTCGACCAAGCCCTGGATTCTGGCGATGATGAGACCTTTGAGTACTGCACAGGTACAACAATCGGCCCAGGTCTCCAGGCTCGATTCATCATCAAAAAGTACGACGAGATGGCGCGCACTCCAGTCTGGGTCTGACTGGTCCACCGCCCTGAAGGTCGCCGGTTACAGCTCTACTCCAAACAGTGATTTCAGTTGTTGTATTCTTGGCCAAGACATGTCAATCAATCATCAATAGGTTTGAATGCAATGTATTGAAAGAATAATGCACAAAGATGAGTCTGGAAAGCTGTAAATACTTTGTTATTATTATTTCTACACCTCCAATACTATGAGACACACACATGCTGTATATTACCAGCAATAAACTAAAGATTACGCAGTACATATGTTTCTCTTTTGATCATTTCATAAATGTAGTCTGGTTATCATCATTATTCTGTTTTTTAATAGAGTGTGCGAAGCAAACTTTGGATTTAGAGTTCCTGCACCCACGAGATGAAATAGGTTGAGTATACCATTATGGCAGGTAAGACAAAGCGGTAATGAATGGCAACAAGCCCAAAATGTAACTTTTGCAGTTAATCTTTGTCATTAAATGAAGCCATAAATCATAATACACCTCAAAAACAAATCATATTACTCATTAGTGACCCTTGTGAGGTGGTTTTAAGGCAAATAGACTGCGCTGACTGCACCCTACAGCTGCTATTTGTGATTCATTTTCCACTTTCTAATCATCAAACAGTGTCCCTGGAGATGTTTGTGAGAAATACACTGTATTATAAACCTTCTACCTATAATGTGATCTTGATGAAATAGTGAAATATGTTGCACTGTAACTAATATGAAGCTGTTTTACATGACAGTACAGAATGTCAATGTAAAAACACTTAAAGATCATTGGTTTAACTTTAGTTTGTAGTTTTATTAAACAGTCAATCATGCACACAGTGTTTTTTAAGGCATTTGTGAGTGTTATTCTGTTAAATCTACATTCTCAGCTTCATAAATAGATAATAAAATCACCATTTGAATCGTTTTACCCTCACTGCCACTGAGGACTTTGGTGGTGCATGCTGGGATAAGGAGCAGGAACTCTATATCTGGTGTAAGCAGCTGTGAAAATGTATTTGTTGGGGTTAGGGTTAGTATACATTTGACACTGGCCTAATTCTCGTCTCTCAACATCTCAGCTGCTGCTCTTTTGTCAGATATCCGTGTCTGCAGCGGTCAGCGAAAGGAAGAGTGAAAGTGGAAATCCTCTTCTTCGCCGGCAGGTTTAAATGGTCACAAAACCATACGAGTGTTTAATCTGTAAAGCATGCGTCTATTGTCAGGGTCTAATGCTCCTAAAGTACTCCGCTCTATGCGCCACAAAGGAGATTAGTCTAAGTAGTTCAAAAAGGCCCCGCTAATCCGAAAAGTGTGCCTCCATTACACGGCGGTTGAAGGATACATTGTGAGTGAGGCGTCTGTCTGCCACGCGGATGGACCACTGACCTAAAAACACACTATTGTCTTAAGCTTTGGCTAACCTTTAAGTAGCGGAGCCTGCGATGTATTTATGATGGAGCGTGTGGTTATAATGCAAGATGGATCGCAATATTTACAGATACTACTGACATCTAGAGGAAATATGCTGTTAGAATCCTGGTTTGCTGAGTTAACTATCGTGCAGAATTCTTATTACGCAAACTTAAACTATGTTGTATTGTGTTTTCATCTAAATCAAACAATGAGTAAGAGACAAACAAAACTATTTTGCTAGAGAGGAAAAGAATATTCTTGACCCAATAACAACACATTTCCGAAAAGTAAAGAAAAAAGCACTGACCTACGCCAAGGCAATGTTACTATTTCACAATACAACCTGCAACCTCGAATAAAATATATTTTAATAAACTTCTTGAAAAGTGAATATTCATTTTGTGGAAATTTCAATTTCAATTTTAAAAGATTCTGGCTCAGATCTGGAGATTGTTTCCAATAAATACTTTTACAATAAAGGCTACAAATTACTTACACAATGAGTGACAAAATTATAAAAACTACAACTAGGTGCACCAATCCAGTTTTTTCAGGTTCGATACCAATATATGAACTTTTGAGTGTCTGTCCGTACTTTCAGACGACTTCCTTAAAAACTGCAATTAAAAATGTTGAACATGAATCAAAACTCTATCTAAAAGGCTATGGAGTTATTGCTATTATGATGGCCAATGGTATTATTCATATGTCCATTACTGGAACTTTACAACGGAAAACATAGTAAGCAGTAAGTAAAGTTTATTTGTATGGCACCTTACAAGTGTTTTAGAGCAAAAATTTAAAATACAGAAAAAGCAAACACACAGCAGGTGATACACACAACAATATAACAGTGACATCAGTCCTTTGGTCTGCTGAAGTTAAAAACGCCAGAGTAAAAAGGAAGTTTTGAGTTTACTTTGAAAGAAGTAAACAGACATGGGAAAAATGTGCAATGTCTAAAGCAAGCAACAGAATTCTGTAGGTTCTGAGCTTTGAGGTGAGACACTGCAGGTGAACAGGAAAAACTCTTCAATTTAAAGATATCAATTTGAAACTCACATAAATGTAAGAAAATTTTTTTTTTTCATCATATTATTTTTTCATGTAGAAATAAGACATTTTATGTGTCAAAACTGCCAAATATACACATATTTGGGACATATAAATGTGGAAAAATGTACAGAACCAGGTTTAAATGTATTGGTTCATTTTGTACACATATTAGTCACAAAACAATTTACAGAGGGGATTTTGGATTTCTTATTTAGTTTTTGAGTAAACTAAATTGGACTAAAAATTGGACTAAAAATTCTAATTTTGCCTCATTTTTTGACTTAAAACTTCCATAAATCAGTTTTAGAATTAGATATCAAAAATCCTTCTGTATGTTTCCTCAAAATCTTGTTGAGTCCAAGATTGTAAAGTTTGATGTGTCTGGGATCTACTTTAAGGCTGAACTTTATGTCCCGAGGGAGAAAAATGCATTTTAAGAAAACCTTCGAAGTTACAACGTCCCAGAGAAATCTATGGAGCATGGAGGTCTATGGAGGTTTGTTGTTTCCACATGAAAGCCGATATGTTGAGAGACCAAACTGACCAAAAAGAAAAAAAAAAAAAGAAAAGAAAAAAAAAGAGTTTTGCCTGTAGAGTGGCACTTGTTCTTGTGGTCAGTTTACATACGCATACATGGTTAATTCAATGGAAATAAGCGTTTCAAGTGGGCTGTCTTTTTCCACTGTGTTTATGAAATTAGAGTGGCTTTAGATATGAGGATTTGTAAAATTAATACATTTTACATGGGCAACTGCTCTGGCCAAACAAGCGAACCATACTTTTAACCCGTGGCGGCTTTTAAAAGTCGCCCGATTCCACTGGAAAACCGTGGATCTGGCAACACTGGCCAGCACGCTACACTATGGGACTCAGCACCTCTTACTGGCCCCTTCGGACGCTTAAACAGAAGAATACAGTTCACTTACAGCGGCGGAGAAACTTTCAGACCGTCCCAGTCTGCTTTGAAGTGAACCTCAAGTGTACCTCATGACAAACCCGAACCACCACTCACCCCCTAACCCCCCAACCACATGAAATTTACTTTTACCAGAATCTGATACGGATCAAAGTCATGTGCAAAAAAATAAATATCCAGAATAAGACACTAACATCGAACTAACTACATATACATTTACAATTATCAGTTATACTTAGATTTCAATAAGAGTACCCTAAAATAAACTGATACCAACACTTTGTACTATGCTGTCGCTGTGCAATATAATTACAACGGCTCATCACAGACTATTTGCAGACCCTGTTGTATTTCCCCATCTGAAAATCACCACACTGCGTCTAATTATTGTTTACAAGTGCGTTTGTTTGTCATTTACTGCCGTTATCCAATGAGACGGCTCCCTCAGTGCTTTTTACCCACAGCACAGAGACCATTCATTACGATCCGGGACATGACTGAGCATCACTGCAGACGGGAGACGCTGCTGTTGTTGTGCTTTATTTACAGATACATGCACATTTAAGATGACCCCTGGGTTACTCTGACAAATCTGTTTCCCCGGCTGAAGGATAATTACGGCATAACTAGGTGCAACCATAGCCGTGCATTTTTTGATTCGATTTGTTCGGAAAATGTGATGCAACGCGCGTGCAAAGTAATGAAAGGTAAGTCCTCTCCGGTGGCTAGCGCTCATCGTTGTAACTTATGAGCTAAAATATGTTTTTTAATGGCGCACTATGAAACTTTTCTGATGGAGTGTCTGTGTCACAGTTTGATTTTAAATTCTGAAAAGGTCCAGAACCCGGGCCACACAACTCAATTCACAAATACGAAGGCGATAAGGTACGGTTTATTTGTCACAATCACTAAAAATTCTTAAGATTAAAGTTGTGGGATGAAAATGATTGTTAAGTTTTTAGGTACTGCAAGTTCCACTTCAAATGCAAATCCACTTTAATTCTATAGCACATTTTATAAACCGAAGCGTTTCCTAAAGTGCTGCAGCGACACAAAACATCAAACAACAAGACATACAATTACTGCTCAATTTGATCTTCACCACTCGCTAAAAACAAAACCAGTCAAAACCAAGCAGAATCGTAAAAAGAAATGACTCAAATAAATCAAAATACATAAAAACACAGAGAACCACAAAACTCACGCAGTGTGAAAAGCCAGAGAGTAAAAAGGGGTCTTAAGACGAGACTTAAAACACTCCACTGTGGAGGTTGTTCGGACATGGGAGGGAGACTATTCCAGAGTTTGGAGCCGACCACAGAGAAAGGCCCTGTCGTTCCTGGTTTTAAGTCCCGTCTTAGGCACCACGAGCTGGAGCTGGAGCTGGAGCTGGCCCTCAGACCTCAGAGCGCTGGGGGTGATACATTTGATGAGGTCCGAGATGTAGTGTGGGCCAGTTCATTCAAAGCATTAAACACAAACAATACAATCTTAAAATTAACTCTGAAATGAACAGGACGCCAGTTCAAACACGCTAAAATCAGATTCACTTGAATTGAATGTCGTTTTGCTCGTTTTTTTTGGGCACAGCCACCTCCGCGTCCTCCCAGCACGATCCACTTCGAGCTGTGGAGCAAGAACTGGAGAATCTAATAAAATACAAGCATTTTGTCCACGACACACAGTGAAAGCTAGGCCTGCATAATTAATCGAAATTTGTCAAAATTGCTATTTGGATGGACGCAATTAGCAAATTACAAAAGCTGCTAATTTTGTAGTACCGTTATTTCCACCACAAAATGTCTTATTTCAATCTGCATCAAAACAGCTAACATGAACTGAAATAAGTGACAAAAACATGACAAAATGTGATTAAAAGTAACAAAGCCATTTTGCCATTTTCCAGGTTGTGTTTAAAATGTGAACTTTGAACAGAATCCTATGCACTGCAAAAATGAATTTCTAGATTAGTTTAAATGTCTTGATTTTAGGATATTAATCTGAATTTCAGACGTTTTGACTCATCGATCAGTGGAGACGATTTATTTGATGGAACTAGATTATTTGACTTGTTTCAAACCGTTTCTGACTTGTTTCAACACATTATTTCCTATTTCAGTCCAAATTATCTTCCTGCACAGCAAAAAATGTAAATCTGTAAAGTTAAAAATGGCTTGAATTTATCATTTTTATCTGGATTTGAGAAGTTTTGACTCGATAAGATTTAATTGCTGATGCAATGCAGAATATTTCACTGTTTTCAAAGTATTTCTGGCTGATAATGCTCATAATTTTGCTTGAAATAAGAAAATACATTTGTCAGTGGGGTAAATAAAATGATCTGAACCCACTGACAGATCATTTGGATTGAAATAAGAAATAATGTGTTGAAACAAGACAGAAACGGTCTGAAGCAAGTCAAATAATCTAGTTCCATCAAATAAAAAAAGTCACCACTGATCTTAACGAGTCAAAATGTCTGAAATTCAGATTAATATCCTGAAATCAAGACGTTTTAACCCATCTAGAAATTCATTTTTGTAGTGCATAGGATTCTGTTCAAAGTTCACATTTTAACATAGATTAAACATAGATTGCAAATCGAATCGCACATGCAATACTGGTCAGAAATATCCCAATTAGTTATTTTTCCCAAATCTTGCAGCTCTAGTGAAAGCATGGATTCCTCCCTTCACTTCGCTGAATATTCTCCTCCTCCACGGGACACAAACCTCCAGACACCACGACTCTGGTCCCACGACCATCACGCTTCACGTCTGCTTCGGAGCTTGAAAAGGGACAGCGGCCTTGGGTGGACCGAACAACAGCGAGTACATCAAAAGCCGGCCGCGTAAAATGGTCTCTTCACTTGACCGTTTCGTCAGCGTATCATGAGTCTCCTTCCTTATTTTTTAGGTTATGTCAGCAATTACACTTCATTATGCCGTTGTTAATGCTATAACTTAAGGACCATTAACCATGATTCAAGTTTTTGCTTTTCTAGTAATAAAAAACATGATTTGAGGTACATTTTCAAAAGGACTTCACCAAGAATCGTGTGATTTTACTGTGTTGAAAAAGGCATGTCCATTGGAAGACGGGCTGGATTGTTGCAACACTACACAACTTTATACTTGACATACAATATACAGTTGTAAATGCGTTTGTTTCAGTGATATTCTATGACACAAAAGCAACTCTGAGTGCATCTTTTCTTTGCTGGTCTTACACAGACCTAGATTACCCACTCGTATTCAGAGACCTGCCAAGAAAAAAAGGTAGAATAAAGCCAGATTCCTTTTCTCTCTCGCGCACACACACACACACACACACACACACACACACACACACACACACACACACACACACACACACACACACACACACACACACACACACACACACACACACACACACACACACACACACACACACACACACACACACACACACACACGCACAGTTGAGCTCTGGCAGTCAGTCATTTTGGCTGGATCCTCTTAGAGACGAGCGGGGAATAAGCCCTACCTTTCATGTGCGTAAACAGTTTCTATTTTCAAAGTCAGATATTTGCATACGGTACGCGTGAGAGTATTGAGAAGAGGTTTAAGGCCAATGATATTCTGAGTGGAAAAGTTAATCCCACCTCAACTGTATTAGTCACGCTGAATTGGTTCTACGCGTAGCTTCAATGACGGCGGGCTACAGGTGAAGTGTGATCGCCCCCTACTGTACGTTTCATTTGGTGTTATTATTATCTGGAGTGATGAAGAACTAAGAAGGAATCAGTAATCCTTGACCGAATGTTGAGCTATGTTGGTCAGGAGTATATACCGGGAGGGTTGGCTGACGTGTTTGTATCGTATGTTCTGAATTGTTGTGGGAAAAAGTCATGTAACTATACGCTTTAATTAACTATAATGATTGGAATGGTCACTTCTATGTCACGTGCCACTGTGTCCCAGATAATGTGTTTATGTTGTGTCTCTTTGCTAATCTTGGCATGCGTCAAGACAGAAAGTTGCATCCTCTGGGCTAATCTTTCTGATCGTCTTTATCCCCTCGATCTTGTGCTATTTTTCTGTTCTCTGTTCTTTCAACGTCCCACCTTCACCTTATTCCGCCCACTTTTGCCACAGATCCACACTCCAGTAGGAAAGACACTTCCGTTTGATAAGTACCCCGTTCACATAAAGAGCAAACAAGCGAAAAGTCTTGCCGCTAAAATGTTGTACAAAGTAGAAAGATTTGCGTAAAATGTTCAATGTACAAGAGAAACAAAAAGTCAGAAATGCACCGATTTTCTGGGCGGCCTGAAAACGTCTTTATAGTCTATGCAGAACTTATTTTCTGTTGCGCTCGTCTGTCCCATGTAAATGAATACAACGGAAACAAGATGGCGGCGCCCACAGCAACTTCCAGAATAAGGTGAATATAAGGTTTTATCATTGTTCAGTTGTCTCTCCTTGCTTTTTGAACTTTTTGAAAAAGATCCTTTTTGTCGCGAACAGATAATTTTAACACAAGCACCCGTAAAATAAATTATCTTCAAACGAAAGGGACAAAGCTCCATTTCAGTTCTTTATTTTTGATAGTGTGTTACAAAAGAACACTACAAGAGAACACAAAAGGAGAACTTTGTTTTATTATTGAATCCAAAAGACATTGCAGTGGCATTTTGTTCAAGGTGCAAATGAAGATTCAGAAGATAAAAATTATTTAACATCTAATTCTCTTAGAAACATTTAGTCATACAACACTCTTACTGACACTCATGTCATTCATCCACTCTTCAGATTGCCAGGCCTCCATTCTAATCTCCATGTGTTATTTGATAAGTCTGGAGATGCCGCCACATAAACTGACTTCAGCAGGGCGGGACAAACATGTCAATCAGGCGAACAGCGGAAGTGACGACAGCACCACGAAAGTACGGTTTATGCGCGAAAGGCAGCAGAGAGCTGTGGCTGTCAGTCCAAAATGGCGTGTAGCTGTAAAGCTTCCTCTGGCTGTGGTTTTAACGACACGTCCTGGTCTTTTAAAATAGAGAAGCCCTCAACATTTTCTCTGTCGTGGACGCCATCTTGGTTGTTATTTCTTGTAATCACGGCACGGGATATGATGTTCTCCTCTCACGACTTGGCTCGGAAGTAGGGGGTTTAGCGATCATGCCCATACACACTTTCTTTCAAAATTCAAAGATATTGAAAGATAGTGGGAATGGCTGGTCAGGAGACGTGATCATGATGAACACTGCTGTCCTGGGGTAGACTGACGTAAACATGGCTGCTAGTCTGCGCCTGGTACTGGTTGAATCTGGGCTCAAACACGATCATTCAGGTTGGCTGGTGAACGCTTTAACCACTGAGACGTTGCCGGATCAAATTTGCATGAAATGACTCGTCTTATTGTTTGAAATATTGAGTTACTGGGAATACAAAGTACAATATTCCACAAACCAAACTACATAATGCACTCGCAGACATATCAGGATGTACCCAGTCACTAACAATATTTAAGTTCATTAGATAACAGATAAAGATATTTGTAAAAACTTAAAAATGTGCAATGTACTTCTTTCTGTTCATTCGAATTAAAACAACGTGAGAATATGTCACCTCCTCCCGTGGATTTCTGTCTAATAATTCATATCTAAACTGGCTCAGAGCAATAACATTGTCAATCTAGTGCTTACTACGGTGTTTTGGACGTGTCTCTTCTGTTCCTCAGGTGTGGCGCGTTCAGTGATGGATGAAAAATACAATTTTTGACTCCAGGCATAGTGTTGTTTCTGGGCCGTGATAAATATGATTCCTTTCAAAAGACTTCAGGGAACTGTTTCATAACAAACAATGTGTGATAGACATGAGGTGAAGTCTTTGCACAGATGAACTCAGTATAACTTCTGGCAGTTTTGTTTAAATTTCCCCCCTCCCTACACTTCAAAAACTTCAACTTCAAAGTACAGAACTTCTAAGTGCACACATGTTTACACAAAGTAGTAGTAGTATCAGTAGTGAAAGAACACTGAATGCCCCCACAGCTGTAAAATGATGACAGAAAGAGAGCTAGGGATAGTGTAAGTAAAATAAAACGGGATTTAGTCCTTACTCCTTTTCAATTGGTAAATGGCAAGAATCTCATAGAATGTCATTGTGAATGTAAACCAACTACAAAAGCTGTTATAGTCACAAAATAACAATGATCAAAGTTATTATATAGAGAGAAATATGTGTGCTTCTATTTAGCCTGCACTAGTCAATAAAATGGCAGGCCTATGTTCTACCTACATGTGATATTGCACACATTTCATCCCAACACTTTATTCTTTCAGTTTCTACTGGAAATACATGGAAACTATGTGCAATAGCAAAATTAGAGCTTCCAAAGTGCTCATGTATTTGGTGCTCAGTATTGTTACTTGTGGGTTTAAATATGTTAGTGAATAAATGCACACAAAGCACATATACTGTAAATGTCACAAGAATTCTATTAGAGTCAAGTTTAAAAGAGGTTAGAGCAAGAGTTTTCAAGCTGCAGGTGAGAGTCCCAAAATGGTTTACAGATTTAAAGCCTGTTTAGTTTGTTTTGCTTGTTTGAAGTCTTCATTGCGTAAATGACTTAAAATAGATCACATTTTATACACCCCAGGCACACTGAATGTATAAAAAACAAATCTAAAACTCACCAAATTACAAAAACCTCCTTTTCCCCAAACTTTCATGTTACTCATCACATTTTACTATTTATCATCTAAACATCATTACAAATTGAGAGATATCTTCTGTTAAAAAAAAAGTAAATAATAATATTAAAATAAAAATTATTATTATTATTATTATCATTATTATTATTATTATTATTAATATTATTAATAATAATAATAATAATAACAGGTACTAGAAAAGGAGATCATATTTCACCAGTGTTAGAGTCTCTTCACTGGCTTCCTGTTGAGTTTAGAATCAAATTTAAAATCCTCCTCCTGACTTATAAAGCTTTAAACAATATGGCCCCATCCTACCTCAAAGATGCAATAGTAGCGTACCATCCAAACAGAGCTCTTCGTTCTCAAAATGCTGGACTATTGTTAGTCCCCAGAGTCTCTAAAAGCACAGTAGGAGGTCGAGCATTTAGCTACCAAGCTCCTGTGTTATGGAACCAGCTCCCTGTTCATGTAAAAGAGGCCGACACAGTCTCTACATTTAAGACCAGGCTCAAAACGTTCTTCTTTGAAATAGCTTATGGTCAGGCCAGTTAGGAACAGAAATAAAAACCCACAGTTTTAGCTATGCTGCCCTTGGAGCAATTCTGCTGGGGGAAGTATGGCAGCTTGAACACTATCCTCTGGTTCTTCCTACTTTACCTATCAACAATATATATATTACTTCAACTGTAGTCTGTTCATTGCTGTTCACATGTTTCTCTTTCTCTCCACTTCCCCCGGGGAGTGGAGACTGTTTCAGGCACTGCGGCGGCTGCTCCAGTGACGACCCCCCCACCCCCATCTGTCTGGAGGATCGATCTCTACACTGGACGATTTATGCGCCACCCGCCTGGACAGCTGGATTAGCCACACCTCGTCTGCCTGGACGAACTCCATCTACTTAGATGAACTATTCCTCATCTCCTGCTGGAGGATCTCTCTACACTGGGTGGACTGCTCCTCGTCCGCCTGGAGGAACTCTTTAAAGCCACCTCCCTCTTGAGTGGTTCTGGCTCCACAGTCCAAGTGGATGCGTCAGTCCTAGTTCATCTGCAGCCTGTCCGTCCGTGGGAGTAGGATCTCTCCTTCATTGTGGTTCTCCCCGAGGTTTCTACTTTTTCCCATGGGGTTTTTTGTAGTTTTTCCTCGCCGAGAAGGAGGGTCAAAGGACAGGGGCATTCTGGGACAGTTATCTGAACTGCTTTTACCTGTGGCCCATCGAGGCAACTGTTGTTGTGATTTTGGGCATTATAAAAATAAATTGATTTGATTTGATTAATAATAACTTACAGCTGTCTATATTTTTATGAATAAAAAAATGCAGTACAATTAAGAGCTGGCATTGATTGGGCTGGGGCCAGAGTCCAGTGCTGTATTTTAGTCCCAGTTCGCACCTGCTTGAGATGTAACCTTAACCCTGTAATAGAATGTTCCACCATAAACTAAAGTGTTTTTACTGCTCAAAAAACCCTTGAAAAGCATGCATTCTTACAGTGAGCAGGGTCTCTCTCTGGGCCCAGTGTGTCACCTGTCTGTCTCCATGGAGATAATATATTTTCATGGTTAGTTTGCTACTTGATCATTTGCTAACAATTATGTGGCTCAAATTGTTACTTGTTTACAAAAAGTGCTAAAAGAACTTTACAAATGAGAGGAATACTTCCCTGGTGGACACTGTGTTGATAAATGGAGGTGTTTGTGGGTCAATGCAAACACTAATGCTAATTTAGAAAAAGAATAAAAGTACAAATTAAACAAACTTAAATATAAAACTAAAGTACTCTATGAAGAAAATCAATCAGGTAGTCTTTATTTGACATTTTAATAATTGGTTGTTTGTACTTTATTTATTTATTTTACATTTTCATAAAAGTTGGCATTAGAATCTGAAAGCCACCAGTTAAGCACAGGACAGAGGCTGATGACATCACAAACCGTGTGTCAGATTCCAAATGTGTGAATATCTTTGACGTGGCACCAGTGAAGTCTACTTATAGAAGTACAAACTCATATGCTCTTCATTTAAACCGAGTGTTCGATTGCAGTAGTGTAATTTAGCACAAGCTACTACAGAAAACTCATTAACATGACTTCTACATACACCTGTGAGCCAGAGGAGGGTCTCCCACACCTGCTGGGGGACTACGTCGTGCAGACGCTTCTTGGCAAAGGATCATATGGAAAAGTGGCCAAATGCTTGAACTCCTGTACTGGAGAAGTTGTGGCTCTTAAAATCTTTGAAAATGGTGTGGAGGAGGATGCAAAAAGAGAACTGGAAATCCTCCAGTATCTCAACAACACCATGGAGCCACAAAAGGTCAATATAATCAACTATATTGAACACTTCACCCAGGACAATTACAGTTGCATTGCCTATGAAATTCTGGACCTCAGTCTCTGGGACTTAAGAGAGCAGCGTGACCTTGCCTTTTCACTTGGCGAGCTCAGGCCCATGGCTCAACAGCTCCTTGTGGCCTTTGAGGCACTGAAGGAAGCACATGTAGTTCATACGGACTTGAAATCAGACAACATTATGCTTGTCAACCACAAAGAGAAACCATATAAGGTGAAGCTCATCGACTTTGGATGTGGTGGTTTAGTCTCTGAGCTACAGCAGGGCATGAGATTTATGCCAGACAGGTACCGTGCTCCTGAGGTGACCCTTGGCGCTCCTCTGTCCGAGGCGTTGGACTTGTGGTCCTTGGGCTGCTGCCTGGCGGAGGGCTTCTTGGACTGCCAACTCTTCTCGGACGCCTCCCCTTACGACAACCTGAGGACTATTATTCACTTGCTAGGTCACCCCAATGATGAGCAACTGAGGAGAAGCTTGTATGCTGAAATGTTCTTTCTCCAAACCAGTAGCCAGTGGACTTTTAAGACACCCATCGAGTATCAGGCCACCAACTGGAGGAAACCAGAGATGTCTGTCTGCCCCTTGGATGCGGTTCCACATTTAGAGGCAGCGATAATGAACAAGGGGAAAGATCTGGATGAGGAAGGACTTTTGGATTTAAAAGCTTTTCTGGATTTTCTTAAAAAGCTGCTGAAGATAGATCCAGAGGAGAGGCTCACAGCCAGTGAAGCCCTGACACACCCCTTTATTACAATGGAACATCTGACAAATGGCAACAGTCAATACGTCAGACAGGCCAGGGGTCTGATGTTGGTCACTCTCCAGACCTCAGCACCTGCTCCTTGGGAACATGGAGCAAATGGGGAACAGCGCCATGAACAGCAGCTCCGCTCCTTCAAAACCGACCAAAGGATGGAGACCCACAAAGCGACTGCTCCACCAGAACATGTTGTCATTAACCTTGCAGACTGTTCTGAAGATGACACAGAGGCTGCTCCACCAGAACATGTCGCGATTGACTTTGCAGACTGTTCTGAAGATGAGACAGAGGCAGCTCCACCAGAACATGTCGCGATTGACTTTGCAGACTGTTCTGAAGATGAGACAGAGGCTGCTCCACCAGAACATGTCGCGATTGACTTTGCAGACTGTTCTGAAGATGAGACAGAGGCTGCTCCACCAGAACATGTCGCGATTGACTTTGCAGACTGTTCTGAAGATGAGACAGGGGCTGCTCCACCAGAACATGTCGCGATTGACTTTGCAGACTGTTCTGAAGATGAGCCAGAGACTGCTGCCAAAAGTGGGCACAGCTGGTCCTTCTGGTCAGCTGTAAGAACTATCTTGGTGGTGCCATTGCACTTCAGGCTGTAGCCTGTTATGCAATGTCCAGCTCTCCCTTGATTGCTGGAGTTGTATCACTGCCCACGCCGATTTATGGAGGCATAGATTATTTCAACAAAAAAATGGACGACTCTGCAGTTTAGCGCCCCCTGCAGGCCCTGGACAAAGCCTGCTTTCTTCTTGATCAGAGTTACACTCTGATTGAGGACAAACAGCAGCCTGACACTTGACTTTACAAAGCCTGCTTTCTTCTTGATCAGAGTTACACTCTGATTGAGGATAAAGGACTTTAGCTCGGTGCCCACCCTGGGGGCAGAAACCCTCGGGGGGGCACCTGAGATTTCAGAGGGTCCCCAGAGCTTTGTCTGGTCATAGTCACTTAATAAAAATAAAAAATGTGCACATTAAATGATCAAAATTCCAAATACATGATTTGTTTGAAATAAATGCTTCTTGGTAATAATTTTATGACCTTTGTCGGGGCCACACCTGTTTACATGGGGGTTCACACTTTGAACAAAAGAAGAGGATCCACTGCTTAACCCCGGGCTCAGACCACATGCAGTCCAGCTCCGGTTGCTGTGCCGGAGCGGTCTGGTTGCAGTGGGTGACTCACACAGAGCACGCAGTGCTGCGGTGCTGTTGCCGGACTGCCGACTTCGCGAGACCACAAGTTCACGGGGGTCACGCTAGTTCGCGCGATAACTGATGGCGTATATAGGAAGTATTGGTAAACAAAGTAGTAGTTGCTCGCGGTTTGGGATTGTGTTCACTTCTGTTCATTTTCCACACACTTTGTGACCCCGTATCACCGGTTATGATGTAATGTTGACAAGCGCGAAGGTAGTAAAAGTTGTAGCACGAACACATTGGTTTAACTTTGAAAAAACACCGGATCCACTTCACTCGTGCTCGTATCATTTCCTGTTCGTCTCGTCTCATTTTTACAACTTCACGGAAAAGGCGTGCGGTGGGCTCCGGCGCTCTGGCAAAGAGCACCTCCGCCGGCACCACCGCACTGCACGGTGTGCGGTCTGAGCTCCTCTCGCACTTTTGCAGTAACGGAAAGGCTGCGGTCACTGCACCGGAGCTGGACTGCATGCGGTCTGAGCCCGGGGTTACCCTGTTCTTGATCTAAGCTGATTGGAGGATGAAAAAAGAGCAACAATTAAAAAAAAATATTATAAACAAAAAATGTATTCTTTAACAATATTTACAAACTTTTTGTATGTACATACGGATACGGATTTTTCTTTTTTACATAATTCTATTATTTTAGCACAATTTGCCCGTGTATATGACAAAGCCTATTTCAAGCACTAGTTACCATTGCCCAGCTTTTCCATTAAAATATTTAGCCACCACTTTATAATAACTACATCTTAATTAGCCTTAATAAAACCCTGAACAAAGACTTAAAATGCATATGTCAGGTTTTTTAAGTTTTATTTCATTTGGTGTATTAATACTTATTGTACACAAACAAAAATCTAGTTTTACACCAATCAAGTGGTGATGTAAAAGTAAAAACTGATGACATCACACTAGGCAGACTCAAGGAGCGTTCAGACCGTGGGGTCAAAATTGCGCCGGACGGCCCCAGTTGGACGTCTGTGCATTTGAGGGCAGACGCTTAGGACACGCGTCTGAAAAATAAGCTCACCAGCATCCAAGGCGTCCAGTGCACATGTGCAGCTGAGTGGAGGAGGTGTGGTTGTTCTTTTGCTGCGATGGCAGACCAGGTTGAGAGAGTGGCTTTGATGTCTTTGCTTTACAAATACACCAAAGCCAGTAACACTGGGCTGTGCTGCTCCGGGCGCTGCCCGACAGCCACGCTCACTGTGTCATCCATTGCACCACACACTGGATGGATGGATGTTGTTTTGGTCCTTTTTCCAGATGACACATATAGGTACGACACAGCGTCATTTCTGATTGGCTGCCGCATCGGCCGTCAAAAGTTCAGAGCTGACACACACCACATGCATGCGTATGTATGTATTTATGTTTCAGCTAAGATGAGTAGCTGTGCTCGATTTTGCCCGTCTCACTTTGCCTCTTTGCTACGGATCTGCACTTCCAACCAAATGGCACACGTTTGACAGAAAATCGACAGAAACTCTAACAGAAGTCTCACCATTAAAGTATTGGATAAAGTAGATGGATTTGTGTAACATGTTTAATGTACGCAACAAGTCAGAAACGCACTGATTTCCTAGGCGGCCTGAAATGGGCTTTTTACTCCGTGTAGAACTTATTTTCTGTTGAGCTCGTCTGCCCCATGTAACTTCAAAGTTCATAAATAGATCATCTTTTGTCATAACATATAGGTATAACATGCGGCGGAGCAGGAGATTCAGGGACTGTATTCCTAAAATAATAAAGTATTTTAGGAAATTACAGGATTTTGTTTAAAACTTTTATATATCTATCTATATCTATATATATGTATTTCGATTTAGCAAGGAGGTATCAATAGCTAGATCTCTGTACAATACACGCCTAAAGGAGACTCTCTGCCAACGACCCTTCTGCTGTTTGGAAAGGGTTCAGGCAGATCACCGACTACAAGCCCAAAGCCCCCCACACTGCCAACATCCAGAAACTAGCTGAACTTCTATTCACAGTTCAAGATCTCAACCCCCTCCCCCACCCATCTCGACACCATCAACCTGGCCCTCCACTTCATCCTGCAGCATCTGGACTCCCCGGGAGTCTACGCCAGGGTACTGCTCGTTGACTTCACCATCCTCCCTGCTCTGCTCCAGGACAAGCTCTCTCAGCTCAACGTGCCTGACTCCATCTGCAGGTGGATCACTGACTTCCTGATGGACCGGAGGCAGTGCGTGCGGCTGGGGAAGAATGTGTGTACTTTCTCCTCTGCTCTTCTCACCTCCAGCTTCAACTCTGTAAAACTGATCATGTTTGCGGAGGACACCACCCTCATCGGACTCATCTCTACAGGAGGGAGGTGGACCGGCTGGTGTCCTGTACTTCCTGCAAGAAAGCCAAGCTGCCGGCGCAGATGATGGTGCAGTTCTACACGGCCATCGTCGAGTCCGTCCTCACCTCCTCCATCACCGTGTGGTACAGGAGCCACAGCCAGGGACAAACAGAGACTACAGGGCATTGTGCCTCTGCTGAGAAGGTGATCGACTGCAGCCTTCCACCTGTCCAGGACCGGCCACAGCACAGGCTTTGGCCTAAGACTTTTTTTTTTCTGAAAACGAACGAATATTCCTAATTTTAAGTCATCTTCTTTTATATTTTGCAACAAGGAAATGAGCCGTGCCACTGAGTTTACTCTGGTACATAGGTACCACACCTGCCCATCGGGACATCTCCGGATTAGTCAGGCCGAGCCTGGGGGCCGAGCCTGGGGGCCGAGCCTGGGCACAATTCAGATCAACTGTACTTTTTCTTTACTTACCATTAAATCTTTATAGTTGAATGCCTGTTTTGTCCTGGTTTCGGTTTAAGCCTGGCTTAGAGCTGGTTATGTGTTGATTCTTAATAGAGAGATCCTTATTTTTTTGCCTTTTGGTCTGCTCTGAAAATGTCCTGGTTTAGAGATGAAGCTGACATTTTACCCCTGGTTTTGCCTCGTGCCTCCTGTGCCTGTTTGCAATGGTCTAGTTTTATGCTGGTTTTACCCTGATTATCTCCCAAAGACATCTGGGCCTGGCTTAGACTGAGGATAGTGCTGGTTCTGTAATTGCCATTTTACTTGATCTACAGCTGATATGCCTGTGGTTTTTCCCTATAAACCACCTGGGTCTGTTCTCCTGATGTTAGGTCCTGGTTTAATGCTTATTTTGCCCTGGTTCTGTCCTGAAAATGTCTTGCTTTAGCCTTGGCTGAGACCTGTTTTAGTGTGTTCTTAATGTTTTTGCCGCCTTGTTTGAAATAAACGGATAAAAAACTAAACTAAGTATGTGGCCAATACACACACTGGCAGAGTAAATGAACGTTTAAATGACATAAATGCAGGACGTCATGGGCTAAGCCCCTGATGTTTTCAGAGTCTGGCTCCGCCCCTGGGGCAGACTAACAGTTTCACTTGTAAACAATACATTATGACACACATTTCATATGCCTACAGCACATTATGATTATTGATTGATGAAGAAGACTACATAAACTTGTATTCAGAATTATGTGTAACTTTGTCCAGTGCAGGCTGATATGGGGGAACATTTGTGACGCTCACTGTCATTTAGGCGTAGAGGAAGTTCTCTCTGTAACATCACTTACAATGTGGTATGTAAATATTTGCCCTTTCAATCAGTGTGCGTTGAAAGCTTTGATGCCCAGATTGTCTGCTTCAAAAAAAAAAGTGTTGCTGAACCTGCTGCACAGGAAATCCCTCCATTGAAAGACAATGCAAAGTGAGTTATGAATGAGATTTACCCTAACATGAGCCAATAGTTTGATTGACAGATGAAGAGCAAAAAGGAGGAAGGGGAGAGCTGGGATGTATATTTTATCTTTGACAATTAGGAAAGATAACACAGCACTCACTTGGATTGAACTTGGATGTGGAAGTAAATATTCAGAATACAGTACTCTGGTTGGGCCATGTCCCAGAAAACATTTTAATGCAGGTACTCAGTGTTCAGCAACGAAATAGGCAAAGTATTCTTTCAAACGATGCTGCCTCTAAGAGTGAAGTCATGACTGTCTCCATCACAGGGCGTTTCCCAATTTCCAGGGTCCTGCCTCCCAAGACCACTTTGTAGCATTCCTCCAGTCGGTCCCTCCGGAGCAGAGCCAAGTGTCCTGCTATCGCCGCCCAGGAGCGCATTTGGAACAGGCTTCGGAGGGAAGGAACTGTGCCGTGTCAAGTGACCAGATCAAACGTGATGAAATTCAGTTATAATAAGAACAACACCTTTATAAATGGAAAGAAGCCACAAACGTCTATATGTCTTAACATATTAAAAATGTGTCAAGTCATTTGTAAATAAAACTGTCATTCACTTATTTAGGCTGTGAAATAAAGAATCGCAGAGCCTTTTAACTTCAGCTGGCCATTTTGTCCTGGGAAAATGCTGTCATAAAACACAGTTTTATATATAGGCTAAGCTACAACTTACAGGGTTAAACTGAATAAAACATGCTTTTTCAAACACATAATTTGCTTGCTCGCTTTCATTTGCTACATGTGTCCTGATTTTAAATATATTTGATCTGATTTTATGTCATCTGCTTAAGTCTTGGTAAAGTGAACTATTTAGTATTGATTTTGGCACAGGATGTGAGGGTTTTGGTGAACTGGAACATCACTTTGAGGTGGATTCCTCTGAAGTGGTTCAGAAGCCAAGGATCCTGGCAATAGAGAAGCACCCACAGACTCCACTGTATGTATAGACACCAACCACAACCCACTGTAGACTCTATCGATGGACAACTGAATTATGAACAAACAGCTGACGGAGTAAATATTACTACAACACAAATATAAAAACAATATTCATTAAATGCAAATAATTAAGCCCCTAAAAATAAACAAAATCCAAGAAACCAAACTCAAACAGACAGGAACAAAATGACACTGACAACGAACCAAAGAAGAACAGGGGAAAACACAGGGCACTTGTACCCACTGCAGGAATGGGACACAGGTGAACCACATGAGGGCGGGACATGCAATCAACAGAACAGGACAGGACAGGAAGTAAATACACAACTAAATACAGACAGATCACAAAATAAATCTAAAGAAAGAAAGAAATCTAGCCAAGTGTAACAAAATATATCATAAATGTTTTGAAGGGTTTTATATTTTTATACTTTTATATTTGAAGACTTTTTTATATTTTATAATTATAAAATAATGGTTTTATAGTTTTACATATGTAAGATGAATTGCAGAGGTTTTGTTTGTTGTACAACATGTCAGTTATTGAGTTTCAGGTAACATCCAAACTAGTTGTGAAGTCTTCATTTTGTGGCAAAGCAGATACAAAGCCTAAATCTCAGGAATGTCTGTGTGTGTGTAAGATAAACAAAACGGCCTCTCCCTGCGCACACACCATATAAGGAGAACTTTACGTTAAACCCCCCATCAGAAGACTTGATGACATCGCCTCTTCTTGCATATTCATGTATTATTCATGTGCGATGTGTTAAATACGGATGGACTGAGCCAGTGGTTATGTTCTGGGGAGATAGAGGCGAGAATAACCATTGTTAGGGCCCAGATACATCCGGAGCTCTGTATTAGATGATTTTGTATTAGGGAAATAAATCTTTTGATTGTAACTCGTCGAATCCTGGCCATCACTATACTGGTATGTGTTATTAGTTATATAGTGTAGTAATTGTTGACTGCTAAACGCTCCACTCTTACAGTAAACGAACACGCTGGATTTGGCTGAAGATAAATAATAAGAAATAGCCAAAAGAATTCTTCAGTTTGGAATAAGCTTTTAACTTTGATTTCAACGAATGCCTTTGTGATGTTTTATGTGTACGTGTTGTTCCCATAGATCCTTGGCAGTTTGTCAGGAGGATGTGAAGGTCACCGGAGGTCAGCAGGGTTTGGATCTGACATGTACGTGAATGTGCCTCTGGTTTAGAACATGTTATAGTCAGATACTTCCACTTTTCACTGCTGTAAATACTTGAACGCAACAATGAGCTGCAGTTACGCAGTGGTCTGAAGGTGACCTATAGGGGGCAGTGACAACACATGAACTTAACCGCACTAAAAGTGTTTGAAACTTGGAGCGCTTTATTGTAATAGGATAAATGGGCTTATGCTGCCCCTAGAGACAAAACAGGTACAGTACAGTTACACAAAAATGAACAATTTAAGCTTAATTTATTCATAATTTCATAATTATTTATAACAATATATACTAACAATGACACCTAAAGGTGCAATATATAACTTTTCTGGAGGGTCCATCACCTTCTTGAGTCAATGGAAATGTTACTAGCCTATAGGTCTAATCAACTTACGGCCCCGGGGCCAAACCGGCCCTCCAAACGATATGATATGGCCCAGTTTTCCCAATGTTAGCAAATATATTGTCTCTCATTTACTGATTTAGACTTGGTTTAATTCTAGGTTAGAACTAGTTTAGACCTGATCCTGTTTTGGTCCTGTTTTAGTTCTATTTTAGACCTGATTTGACCCCAGTTTAATTCTGTAAATTGTAAGGTTTGCAGCACTTTCTGTCACTTCTGCCTCAAATGTCTATAAAAGGTTGGCAAAAACTAAAACATGAATCTCACCCAAACCATTAAAATAACTTGGTAACTTAGTTTTAGTTCCCATATGAAAGCTCTAAGTTCAACAGTCACTCATGAACTCATGAATCTCCCACACAAGGGAACTGCGACTGTGTTTGTTGCATTGCCCCAATGTTATGGTTCACAACTTCTAACATCTTTACTTCTACTACTGTCAGTGATATCATTTTGCTGACTAAAACGAAATAAAATCTAATCATTAAGACTAAAACTACGTGACTAAAATCACATGACTATATCTACGTCTAAAAGTAGATATGTTTGTCAAATATTAAAAACAAAACATAAATGAATTTATGTTTATGAAGTGGAGATTAGGTCCAAGTTCCACTTTTCAGTCCCAGAGCCTCAAACCAGAGCAGAATCAAACTGGACTTCCAACAACACATGAACATGAAACATGAAGCAATGCCATACAATCTATCATAGTTCAAATAAAATGTTTGCCTGGAAAAGACTCACTTCTGTACCAGCGGATGAGTCTGGTTGGCATCGAGCCAATTCGATTTCTAGGGCAGAGCAAACCCGAGCAAACAGGAAGCGGAGTAAACCAATCAGAGTTTATCACTGTATTGTGGTCACACCACTTTTAGTGCTGTCTGAATGTCCAACAGGTGAAAAAGTATTGCACTCAAAATTTCCCACAATGCATCTTGAAAAGTAGTGTCCAGCGCTGGTTACTAGACCGGTCAATATTGACCACAATGCACTGCGAGAGTCGGAAAAACTACAGCGGATTGAATGAAAGCAGAAACAGGAGCTGTTTAAACGAACTGTTGAGCCGAGATTATGAACAAAACACTTTAAACAAACCGTTAGCGGAAGCGTTGCTGGCGTTAGCCGCTTACCTTAGCTTGAGCTGTGAATAGATGGCAAATCTCCGGCAAAAAGTTGAATAATCCAGTCCGTTTGATGTTTAACGTGCGATAGATGGTTAATAAAACTTGTATGATGTTTATTAGTCCATAAATATGTACGTGTGAGGAGGATTTGATCCATATTCATTACAGAAATTGATTTTTATCAGAGTTTTGACGACTCTTTTTTTTTTTTTTCTCCCGGACGCCAGAGTCACGTGACCCGCGGCGAGGAGAAAGTAGTGCGCTGTGTGTCCGAACCGCTCCAGGATTGAGGGCACTATTTAGTCACTGAACAGGGCAGGACTATGTAGTGACTGAGGGGTTAGAGAAGAAGAGAGAGTGTGGACATTCAGACATAGCCTTTGAGAATAAGTGGTGTTGTAGCCAACTCTGCTACTTCTGCCGCGCTAGAGTGACGCCCATAGACAGTGACGCCGTTTGCGTCACTGAAATAAGCAAATCTGATTGCTCGTTACGTTTTGGTGTTTCATAAAGGTTTTACTATTTGTGATGGAACTTTCAACATAGTTCACTGCTCTGCATGATAATACAACTATTAAAGAAAAATAATAAAGAAGTTAGTTTTACAACTAACCCATAAGAAAGAATCACATTTCGTGTCATAATCGCTCTAAAGTGTTCAAATAAAGCTGGAGGTCTTTTCTTGAAGCAGTTAGGTGACCTAAACTTAACACCGGCCTTTATTATATTAGGCTGATAAATATCAGCCGTATATATCGTACGTGTAGGTTAGAGTACGTGGAAGAACAAAAGCAGGTCTGTTTTAATGCATAAACTGCGTGACTTAAAATGCACATAAAAACAGAGAACCTGTAGTGTTTATTCTGCTCTGTCTAAAGCCCAGAGTGAGAGGTGCACAAGAGCAGCAGGAGCTCTATCAGAGCAGGAGGACCACCACAGACTGAAAATAACCCGAGGAAAAATATCTATAGATATAGATCTAAATGCACTGGAATAGCCAACTGCACACGGTTTGGTAAATGTTTTCCTGGTGAGGACCCCTGACCGTATGATACACAGAATCACAATAGTCAATATAAACCCCTTGGAGGAATCTGATTTCTCCTGGAGATGACATTCCAAATTTCAATTTAACAATCCTGATGAAATAAATTATACATAAAAATAATCAACAGAAATTCCTGGTTACACAAATACTGTATTTTTTTTTTACCGCCTGCAGAACAAGGTGTCCTCCTTTTTGATAACCTGAATCTGGTCACCCTGGAGTAGTGTCAGTAGTAGAAGCATACATCATCAATAGTACACTCAACAGTAGTAGCACCAGTACTTGTGTCAGTATTAGTAGTGTCAGTAGTAGTAGTAGTATTAGTTGCAGTAGCGTTAGCAGTACTTGCAGCAGTAGTAAGAGCGTCAGCAGTTGTAGTGTCAGTAGTAGTAGCGTCAGTAGTAGTAGCATCAGTAGTAATTTTGTCATTAGTAGTAGTAATAGTATCAGTAGTAGTAGAGCCAGTAACAGCGTTTACATTGGTAGTCATAGAATCAATAGTTGCAGCATCAGTAGTTTAGATGGAGTAGGTTACTGACACGATCACGATCTGACTCACAAATTATTTACGCATTATCATCATCAAGGTTATAGAAAAAATAAAAAGAGAAGAATTTATATTTACAGGCATTGATACTCCACCCACCAAAAGTGGCCAGGCTTTTAGATTATTTATTTCTTTGGCAATTTGACAAGTCATTTAAAAGATTCTGACAGTGCCTTTTTGGGGTCAAATGAAAAGTGCAGGAAATCCATGATCTGAAGCGCTGGTTAGATTTAGATATTCTGCAGACAGTATTTTATCAAAAACCTGTCACCACTGGATCAAAGGTAATGCTTCAGTTTGACACAATAACATGAATGATGCTCCAGTCCAGGCAGATGAAAACATTTTAGATTGAGGTGTTGGATCACAAAATAGAAAAGAGAAACACAAATATATTTACCACAATTATAGTTTCATCAAATTGACAGACTAATAATGAATGTCTCAACTTTTACATCACCTTTACACTTTAGATTATTACATTTTTGTTTACATAAATTGTTAAACTTTGCATTTGTTAAGTGCTTGCCAGTGGTTTAGTGGTTTACCATTTGCTCGTTTAAAGGGCCTGTGCCTGATTTTTATTTACTCCAGTTAAGATAAATTCTCTTTACATTATACATTGTTTGACAGAGGCAACTTCATGGAAAGACACTGGGTTTGTAATATATAATCTGTGCATATTATAAACACACTTTGTTAGGAAAAAAACTAGTCTAGAAGTGTTTGCCAGGGTCACCTCTTTTCAGCCAATCAGGCACATTGTACAGTATGAATCATGGGTAAATAAAAAAATCAAAAGTGCTAAAAGCTAATTGTAAAAAGAGTTAAATGAACTATATGGAAACTGCATAAGACTATTCCAGACAGTCGTTTCTGAGTCATGGTGCAATATTGAGTGAAAGGAAGGACTAAGTAGGCGGGGCTAATGGTTCAAACAAAAACATGTTCCTGTCTCACAGTTCAAAATCAGGTACAGGCCCTTTAAGCTCTAAATTAAAGCACAATGTACACATTAGAAACTTTGCAGTAATGTAATAATGTAATAAAAAAAAAAAAAGTTTAAAAGTGAGACTTCCCATTAGTTGTTTTTTCTCACCACACTTACACCATGTGACGCTTTCCAGTGATGGTGAGTTTTACGTCATTGAGCATATGTGGTTGTTACTACCTTGTGTTGTGGGTTTGTTTCCAGGCCACCATCATTTGCCGAATGTCTCTACACCCTCTTTCTCCCAGGCTTGGGTTGTAGTTGATTAATGAGCCACCTCCAAACTGATATCACGGCAATGAGAAAAAAGCAAGGGCATGATGATAGTTTGGCCAGCCAACTTTTAAAGGTGCCCAAAGTTGGTCTTAGTATTAGACAGTGAACTGTCTAATGTAGACAGTGTCATACTGGCTAATTACTAGAGCTTGTTTAAGGTAAAGGAATGTTATATAATATTGTATATAATCTTACAAAAAAGAGTATAAGTCAGGCTAATTACTGTGTTGTGTGTGAAAAGTCCCAATAGAGTATTTTACATGAAAACAAGTATGGGGCCAGTTTGGAGCCTTGTGGAACTCCATGTGGAACACTATATTAGGCCAATTAATAGATGCCATGGCACACAATCCAATAAAACATCAGCAAATTACTCCAATTAGGAAAAAAATCATGACGTCTTTGTCACTCTGGCTGTATTTTGAAAGATTTTGAAGACTGTGTGTGAAAAAAAGTTTTTATACTAGTTCATGGTGGGTTTAAGGTCCGATTCTTGATGATCAGATTCGGTTCGGTGGTCGCCTGGAGTGAGCTGGGTGGCACAAGTCGATTGGTGATCTTATTCATCAGAACAAGTCGTTGACATTTTGCCATTCCTCTAGCTACAGCTATAGCCTTTGGGCCAGAAAAACAAAAAACATTTCATTTGTCTTCAGTAAAATCTATATGTGGATTTCAAACCAGTCTAACCTTGAACTAAATCCCAAAACATAGCACCAGTTGAACACATGCATTCCAAATTTAGAAACTAACGACCTCATCCAACGTTCATTATCATTTTACTGACAGAAATAGCACCTCAGCCTTACTTCCTGTGTCCACTGCTTATTATCCACTATCCTCCTCTTCCTCTAAAGCCTGACAATGAGCGGTCGGCTACATCAATTAGCCTGTTTTAGCCGGCAGACCTCGGGGAGCGTAACAATGGCTGTGGTGAGAGGAGATTAGTGCCTCTCTGTGTTAAAGCCACTGGGGCACAGGCGGCTGTTAAAAGGCTGTAGTCTGAGGCCCCAGATGGAGGATCATGAGGGGGATGTTCTCTATAAATGAGAACATGTAGGAGGGATAGAAAAGGCCAAGTCGTGAGGGAGACACAACGCAACTAAATGGGTCATTAAAGGGTTTCGTCAAGTCAGACAGAGGAAAAATTTTTGAATAACGAGTCTTTATGTCCAAAGTTCTGTTAGTTTTGACTGTAATAGGTTGTGTTCATGTTCTATACTTTGATGATCTTATAATCTCAGATGGTTGGCAAGGAGAGATTGACTGCTTTTGAAAGAAATATCCAAAATAGAAATACACTGTTTCTCTGGAATTGGCTCTACAAACTTGCAATATTTATTTTATGGGTTAAAGGCCAATTACACCTTTGTAGTCGAGTAAGGACACTTTAGGACACTTTATTTCACTTTTGTTCATTTATGCTAACTGAGAAGACGTTGAACTTTGTGCCAGTTTTTGTTTCATGCAGCTAGACCCAGTAATTACCCATAAACCATGTCAATACATCTGGAATCTGACAGCTAAACAGCACATTTTGATCTGTCTCCAGCTCAGTTTTAAACTTGAATTCTAAATTGTTCAACCCAATCTATGCTCTGACCTGTACTTGGTTTGGTTTGACACACCTTGCCTGTATGAACGTAGTGAAGCATCTTTTTAGTCGTTCCATGGGAAAAAGCATGGGATTACGAACGGTTCTCTCTGTAGATTCTGTTCAGAAGATCTCTCTGGTCTGGTCAACACCTCCTGCACTGCGTCTCAGGCCAAACTCACACAGAATCAGGTTTGTTTACTTCAGTGACGGATGGGAAACCAACAAGCACCTTGGTCATCTACCATTTCGATTGCAATCAGACTTCTCAGATTAACATCTTTTAGTTCTTCCCTTGCTTGCAGAAATACGCAATGTTTTGAGTTAATTTATCCCTTTCTTTACTCCACGTAAGCTGCCATGTTTGTTTTGACATGGATGGACAATGTGCGTCTTTGATTGGTTAATTCACTCTGAAGAGCGAATGAACGTTTAGTTTAGGAGGAAAATCTCCATAGCAGATAAGCCACCGTTGGGCCATTCTAATGATTGCTTCCCATTGTTTTGTGATAAATAGAGCCATATTCACCTTATCTTGAAAGTTGCCATGACTGTGCTCCTCCCTCCGCTTGCATTATTTTACAGAGTTGCTGATCTTGACAGAAAATTAGTTCTACCCAGACACAAAGCCGTTTCCAAGCCGCCCATTGTTGGTGCACATGATGAACATTTTACACAAAGCAACCTCCTTAATATCATATTTTAGCTTCGAGACTTTTACCTTGTTCTCCACTTGAGTGAACGGAATTCCCGTTCAACCGTAAAAGCCAAAACAACAGAAGTGCCGTTCCGTAGCAGAACGAAGCAAAAATAGGCAGGCGGAATACGGTGAATACTATTAAAAATGCATTTGTAAATCCAGGCCACACCAAAGTCCTCATTGTTTGAGTCAAATTCTTATGCGGAAGTTCAAATCGAGTCATTATCATCCAAGTTTAGTGCACAAGCCTAAATCAGTTGTTCGGGTCCAGTCTACGGTCAGTAGTCGTCTTTAGAATTCACAATATCACAAGTCGAGAGATGGGATTGGGATTCTTACACCGGTGCTCGTCTCTGCAAATTCTTTTTTTACTTCCATCAGCTTTTCTTAACCGCTCATCATGTTTACCAAATTACCACAAAGTAGGACAAAAATCTACAAAGTCTGTCCATTCGGTTATCCATTTGAGAAGCTTAGAGACGTCCAACAACTGTGACTGGCTGTAGACTTGAACTGAGCCAATCCTCTCCCTCACCAGAGACAGTGAAGCTGCTGCTCACGCTCTGACTAACACGGAGCTGACACACGGAGAAACAAAGGGGAAAATGAGTGGCTTTTCTTGTTGGATAAATGTTTGTTCCAGCGATTAGACCGTGACAGATGTAACAATCACTGAGACGAATCAAATAGAGTCTGCTGCCGGCTCTACAGCACACAGTGAAGAAGAGTCTGTCTATTTGGTGGATTTAATGCTCGTTTTTCAATAAAGACACTCCAGCAACAGATTTACGGGGATAGAATTGTTACCTTTTATTTCGATTATTAGTATTTCTTCGTTTTTTGTTTTTTTTGAGGGACTACGTAGTAATTGCTAACTAATTGCTAATTCATATGGAATTTATTGGTTATTCAAAAAGAAAGAGATCCCAGAGTGATGTGTTTAGAACAGCACACAGCCTGGTACTTATGTAAACATTCTATACAAACATGAATTATGACGTTTATTGACAGAGACAAATGGTATGTTTGTTGCATTTGCCAACAAATAACCACTAAAATGTAATTTCAAGCTCAGTTTTCTAAAGTTCACAAATAAATGTTGGATTTGTGGCTCTTGGGGAAATAAAACTAAACTTTCTTACTGTTAAAACTAAAGGAGACCTACTGTATTATTCCAAACCGACTGACAAGAGTAAATCAAGACTAACCTCATCATAATATTGTAGACAGTAGGATTGAAAGCTTTTATGAAGAAATGTTAGTCATGTGGAGAGTGCATTTACACTTGTCCTGATTTGGTTTTAGTTTGATCCCAGTTTATTTCGGATGTCGACTGTAATTGGTCCTCCTCTAGTCCTGGTTTAGTCCCCGGCTAGTCTTGGTTTAGTCCAGTTTAAATTCTGGTTTAATTCCAATTTTGCAGTGGTGTTTGTGCAAACGTAAAAAAACACGTAAAAAGAAAAAACAAAAACATTTGTACATGAAGATTAAATCTGCATAGAAAACAGACACATACATTTTGCAAAGGTGTGCAGTGTATTTAAACATGGTTACATCCCTATAAACATACATACCATAATGCATTCACAATATTATGAATGTTGTCTCAAGACATAATTTGAAAAGTAGATTTAACTTTAGCTTTAAAAACATTTCATATAATTTAGCAACAAAGACTTAAATCACATTTTCTAATCATGTAATTGCTTCAAATGGCTGAACATCACGTTTTGCCATCTGTGAGTTAGAGACAATTAAACACAAAAAGAAAAATGAGAAAAACAAATTAAATACAACCATATGCTTTGAGTTTCATTCTAATCATGGCCACGGATCTGCATCGGTTCACAGAAAAAGAACTATAAATAACTAACTTTAGAGGAAAAAAGTGTGTTTTGAAACAATTTAACATTTTCTTCAGTGCTGCAAATGCATTAGTACAGTTTGGGATTAAAAAAATGTTATAATGACAAATATTACCTTGTTTGGCAGTTTGTGTTTCCTTGTTATCTTGAACAAACATTGTAAAAATCTGTCTTTAAAGCAAGAAAGTAAAATGTGGTTGTAGTTTTAACTGTAACTCTTATTCCTCTGCATTTAACCCATGCTTCTTAGTCTTGTGTGTCTTGCTGAAGGATTAGCCTTTTATCTGATACCACTTTCTAAAAACTACACTTTTAATAACCCTAATAACGCATAAACAAAGACAGAATTCACAATGAACAAATAGTCTACAATGATTTATTAGTATTTAGAAAAGGGGTAATTAATACCTTCCCAAATTAGTGTATTCCCCTAAAATTAAAGACTGTTCTTTGCAGATTAACTTGTTTACAAGTTAAATTTGGTTAATGTTCATTTTGGCAGGCTGAGGAATTAACCCCTGGATTAAGTAGTTACTAAACCTGAATCATCCTTAATAAACTTTGTGATGTATGATGTAAGTATTTGTTAATGTTTTATTAAGACTATTAAAGTGTAGTAAAAAGTATAGAGTGTCAAAATAAATGTTCATAAACCATATCATTACAGTTCATCTGACAGAAGATCCACTGCTTTATATCTGTCTGAAGAGAGGCATTCACTACACTGAAACTAACTCAAACAAGTTGTTCACTATTATTAGTTAAGTTTATTGACCTTTGACCTCTATTGTGTTAACAGTCTTCTGAGTTTGTGTTAGCATAATCGTTCATGTCCCTAAATGGTTGTTCTACTCCTGTTAGCATCTCTGACACCATAATCAGCCTGTGGATGCTACTTTTTTCGCCAATTATAGACTGTTTTATACATGCATGCGTCATCCCCGGCCTTGCATGCTTTAGCTGTGCACCATGGAGCCCTGAGATTTGTGACAAACACAAAACCCTTACCACTGTCTACAAAAGACTTGGACCAGTTTGTCTTTGTGCAGACTGAAACACCGGCCTCTTCATTTATAAAGACATGACTTCTCAGTTCATTACTACCCAGAAGCACAGGTAACTGTAACCTGAGGTCTCAGAGCGTCCTCATGTTGTCGGTCCTAGAGTCAGAAACGAGTTGGGTAAAAAGGCTTTCAGTTTTGCTGCACCTTTTTCATGGAAAGGACTGCAAACTGAAATTGGTCTTAAAGTCTGTATGACAGGTAAGACGACACATTTCTCGAAAACGTAGTATGATATATTTAAAATTTTGCTTAAGATTTTAAGCATTTTGCCTATTTGTCCCCAATCTGACAGTTTTCGTAATGTTTATAATGTTACTTCCTGGTTGGTCATGGGCAGCAAATATGACATAGATAGAGGTAAGTGTTACCTAGCAACCATTTTGAAAACAAGGGCCAAAATCCATATAAATCACACAATACTTATGACTTGACAACAGTAAAACCTGATAACACCATTATTTTGTTGAAGGACCGTTTAAACTGTCAGAAAAATGTGTCAGTTGAGTGTTAACTGTTTGTGTATTTTCAACTGTATGTCACTTTTTGATGACATCACAGAGGGATTCCATTTTAGAACTCACTCAAAATTTCGTCACAAACTGCAACTTTACAGAAGTAAAACTACCGGTATATAAATATTTATTATAGCCAAACTAAGTCAGAATTAGAAAAACATGAGAACCTGTCACTAAATGTAGTATGTACAAGAGACAGTTAAATATCTTGTCATGTTGTAAATTATTTCATATGAAATGTACTTTGAAAGTCTGATTTTTATTGGTCAGAGTGTAATCATGCAGTGTTGATTGTGCTTTGACGTTTCTGTTGTTTTGGATATTAATTAAGTCTAAATCATTCTTTAGAAACTTCTTCTTCATCGTGAAATGAGTCTTCGTTCATGCTTTATTAAGGATCAGTCACAGCTCTTACCGCGACATAACGCCTTTGTATAATTGGGCAAGACACTTCACCCAGATTCAGAGTTTGATGTTCAGATAGTCACAGATGGCAGCCATGTTTCCGCTCTAGTCTACAGAATTATAGCTCGGGTAGTGCACGAAGCGTTGAAATTCTAACATTTTTCAGTTTGCGAAGAAAAAAAAACTAAAAAGTACAAGACTGATAAGAAGAAGACACATTAAAGTGTTGCAAAATACAGACAATTTAAGAAGAATCAGGAGTTGCTGGTTCCCTCTTTCAAGAAAATATAAGGGCCGGCGTCAGAAACAATTTAAATCCCAATTATGGGCTTTCTTTGTCTGTAGTAAAATCGCAAAGAAGGTGTTTTTCATTTGGCGCCTTGTAAAAAATTGGACAGCTCATAAAAGATTCAGCTCAGAACAGTGGTGCGTCTCCTCGCGTTCCCAGTGTGAGGCTTGTCAGGAAGACGGGGGACAGGAAATGGTGTTTATTGAGGAAGAAAAGCTTAAAGAATCAAAGAGAGAAAGAGCATCAAGAGAAGTGTGTAATGAGGCTTATAGATCTGGCCCCATATAACCGCTTTATAGAGCGTCGCGCGATTTAAAGCAGCGCCACCTACATTTCAAGTAAAGCCCTGCTGTAAGTCTTTGAATTCAGTTGCGTTTGGGCGTAGTGGTGGGCAATGTATCGAAATGTTGTGCACGTTGTTTAGAAGTGTGTCGCATATAAAATATAACGTGATATTTCTGTACTTTTGTGATACATTTTTACAGACATGACAGATTTGCACAACAATTAAACCTCATTACACACAAACATTTAAAAGGACATTTACCTGAAGTAGCATTTAGCTTCATTCTCGCTTGTTTGATGAATTCTGGTTTGAAAATCCTCTCCCTCCGACCGTCAAAAACACTCTGAATTCCTTCGATGTGTGTTATCCGAGAATCTTCGCATCATCATCATCGCAGACTCGCTCTGAACATTTCTGCTGTCTAAACATGATCATGACAACTGCGTCACAGCTCAGCACTGTTGCATTACAAAACATTGTGTGTATACAAATATGTGTAATTGCTTCTCCAGCCACTAGATGGAGCCACAGCTAAGTTAATATGGAGTTATATTGTTCTATTGTTCTTTGTAAAACACATTTTATTTTTAGTAAAGAGTAGTAAAGATACTCGAGTATGTTTAAAGGCCAATAACAACACAAACAATGCATGATATTTGACCATTAAAGACGTTTCTGCTGGATGGACATAATATTGTCTGACTATTATTATCGGGATTCTCCAAAAGAAAAAAATCAAATGTTTTTTTGTCAATATTGTCTAACCCCAATGGCGATATTGTCAATATAAAATATATAATGCAAAATAAAATTGTGACTTCACCCTATGACAGTGTGCACTTGTGGAAAAGACGCTATGGTGACTCTTTCTCTGTTTATGACACGAAAGAGTTACGCAGATGACATCACAACATTTTATTTTATTTAATCTTAGCATTAAATGACAAAAAATGTTTGAGACTCAGCGATACGTGAGAAATTGACCTCCTGTAATAGCTCAGAACACATCAAAAAAGGGAAAGATTGGCTAATGTCTAATAACAAATATATGAGTCGACAACTGACATCTGAAAAAAGAAAGAAAATAAAAGAAAATAAAGTAAACAGTTGTAGAAAACCAGATAAACAAAAGGAACACTGTCCATAAATCAGTTCATTTTACAATATTTATCTTGTCTTCTTAATTAGAACACTTTAGTTCTTCTCTTATCAGACAATTGGTAACAGATGATGTAATTACCTTTACATGTTGGTTGGTGTGACGTGTTCCAAGAGCTGTTGTTCTTAGTTGTGGTCAATCCAGCGGACATCAGGTGAGATCCCTGCAAACACAACAACCCTGTAATGGACTGAGACAGCACGGATCAGAGTCCAATAAATACAAACGCAGGAGACGAAGAAGCAATAGCGATCAGGAAATGAGGCCCATGCACAATGAATCAAGACGAAGGAGCTTTCCAACTTTCCCGTACACTTCTCCCTATAATAACCAGCGCCCAGCGGGGGGCGTGGTCAGCCTGACGGACATCAGGAACAACGGCTCACACTGACCTTCGTGTGACGTTTCTGACAAAGGTGGAAGTTACCGCCAAAACACGGAAAGGTAATTCTATCATCTCTTACCTATTGTCTGATAAAGAAGAAACAGAACAGAAAATTTGTTCAGAGCATTTCTACTTCAAATCAAGTTCTTTACAACGGCATGTCAGGGTCAAGCTAGATATCGTGGTAACGCTTTAGATTAAGGGTCCTTAGTTAACTATTTATAAGATGTTAATAAGCACTAATAGTTTGTTCATGCACTTATAACGCCTTATACGTGTTTATAATCCATCAGCCAAAACATGTTTGAGTGAATAAACCACATGTACAGAGCATCGATGAGCTGCATATTACATTATTTTCAATTATCACACTAATAAATGCTTGTAAATGCCTTATAAGTGCTTATAAACACATAACAAGTGCTTATTAATGCATTATAAATAGTTTACAAAGGAACCTTAATCTAAAGCAGGGGTGTCCAAACTTTTTCCATCGAGGGCCACATATTGAAATATAGACCAAGAGGAGGGCCACAAATCAATCGTGAAACGTTGAAAAAATCTGCATTTATCTGATGTTTTAAGTACCACCACATCTACATTCAGTCTCATTGCCTTAATATCAGGTCTGTATTGCATCAAAATGTTAGTTATTTAGGTTGGAATTGTATAAAATCTGAAATGTGCTGTAAATAGTACTTATCAGGACAATGTGGGCCAATTCACCAGGAAGCCTAAGGGCCAAGAAAAATTGGTCTGAGGGCCGTATTTGGCCCCCGGGCCTGAGTTTGGACATGCCTGATCTAAAGCGTTACCGATTTTGTTTATTTACCCATGGTTGTTCCCTTAGCAGCTCACAAATGGAGTGCATGGATGGAACACAAATCCTGAGGAGGGAATGCCTCACAGATATCAAGTCATGTATAGGCTTTCAATAGATACATTATTTTAAGTTCTCAAACATGAAAGACACTCAAGAGCATTGTTAAAGCCAAATGACACGACCAATAATACATCATTCGTGTCCTTGAAGTCTGTATTCATTTATTTGCCTGCTATGAGCTTTTGAGAAAGTGCCAATAAAGTCTTTGTTGTTGGATATCTCTAGAGACGCTTTTGCTTTACTTTTTAGTTTTTATTCCGGTGCTACTCCAAATCTGTGCAAATCAGTTTCAGTATCTTCTTTCCTTGGATCTTTTCTAACCTTACATCAGATTTACCGTCGTACAGGTATCTTTCTATTGATTTATGCCGAGGCTTGTTCAAATGCGTGTAAGGACATTTGCTCTCATACACAAGGTTATTGGAGGGGAAAAAGTAAATCCTCGCCTGAATGGGTCTTGGTGTTGAAATGAAATCTAAAGCGTGGCTGAAATTGAGGATGAAGACGATGAGAGGATTCAACTGCAGTTCACCACCTGCTTTCAGAGCACAGAAGTGAGGCAATATTCTAAAACAGAGAAAGGGTAAGAAAGAGGGGAAGACTGGTTTGGCCGTTAGATGATGCTTACATTAATATTTAAACACATTAAGACGCGCTTTTAACCGTGTTGTATTGGTTTTCCCTCATCATTTACTCTCTCAAAGTCGTATTTAGACAAATCCATGCGTATTTGAGTAGTCTTTATTACTCTCCTCAACTCAAGATGCCATTGCTACGAATACTACGGTACGATCTAATAAAATAACCGGATGTATAATTTTGATTTCGAATTCCATAAATATGACTCTGTGTGTTCCCTAATACAAGGTAAACATGTTCAAATCAAATATAGCTTTTGCTGATGACTGTAACGTTGATTTATTCTTAATTCCAAAAACACTGGACATGATGGACAAGTTGTTTATGGTGTCATTTGGTGTTTTGGTTCTCAAGACAGTTATCCAATCAGAAAGCACAATGAACCTCATGTGAGTCTCTCATTTGAGTTTTGTAATCGCAGTTATTAGTTTTGCATTCTCATTCTTACTAAGGTTAACTTCAACTTTAACATCTCTTTAGCACCTGTTTTGTTCGTTCCCAGTCCCGGTCACAAAGATAGATAATGGGCATCTAATCCTTTTATGACATCCTTTCACTCTGAAATCTGGAAGCACCACTGATAGCTGTTGTTTTTCATAAACATTGATGTCACATATGTCCTTGCTCTTGTTTCACTCTGATGTTTTATGTCGTCTCCTCATGATGTGATAACTATGTCTCCACCTATGTCTTGTGTATAAAAAGCATGTGTTCTGATTGTCATGGACCTCCGTCGACCAGGGAGAGTCACTATGTCAGGGAAAGGCCACTATTCACTTTGGTACCAGTAAATAAATCAACTCATTGATCAGACTCATTCTCTCTGCATTTTTATTGTTTAACTTGTTTTAGAAATCCACAACAGCAATTCTCCCGTAACAGTTTCCAGTTCCCAAGACTAAACTGTAGAGTTAAACCTAACTAAGCCAAGCTCTTGTAGCCTTCATTAATCGGTGCTGGTGCGGCCTGTGGAACACTTCTCTCTGCAGGTTAAGGCAATGGCACAGGTTGAGTCGTTACTAAGAGCACAGGCTGTTCTGCCCACTTCAGTCTCCGCATGTGTTTGTACTTCCGTTGTTTTGGCACTTCTGGTACAGCAGGACTTCCTTTCACTAAAGTGGAGAACGTGGGAAAAGTTAAATCGCTAAAATGTGATATGAAGTAGATTCATTTGTATAAAATGTTCAATATTCATGTGCACCGACAAGTCAACACAGCACCCTTCTCTGAGAGGCTTGAAATGACCTTTGTCTGTGATGAACTTATTTTCTGTTGAGACTGACAGCTCTGTGTAAAATCACAGAAGTGGAAGGAAGAACAATTAATGGCAGCGCCTGCGGCAACATCCGGAATAAGATGACTACGATTCCTTAGAAAAAAGTGCAGATTAATCATAGCCAATCACTGACATGTGCCATCAGAGCGTACAACCTTCTGCAGTGAGTAGGACAGTGGTGTCACCTCCAGCACTGACAATGTGCTGCAGTGGAGTGTACACACTCCATCCTAAAGTGAGGGCCCCACTGTGACTCATGACTGACCAAGGACTAACCCAGGACTGTAGGGCTAACCCAGGACTGTAGGGCTAACCCAGGACTGTAGGACTAACCCAGGACTGTAGGGCTAACCCAGGACTGTAGGGCTAACCCAGGACTGTAGGGCTAATCCAGGACTCACCGGTGGACAGAGTAACCAAAACTGTACCCAAATAAGAGTACCGCTGCTTCAACATAATATTACTTAAGCAGAAGTACAAAGTAGTGGTCCAAGAACTATTACAGTATAAGTATTTGAAGAAACTACAACTCAAGTAGAGCAACTTTAAATGTGTGGCTGTAGAATCAGGTTTAAGTTCATGTAAAAGTAACTTAAATCTTTTTTTAAGTACTTTTAAAAAAAAATCATTTTAAGTTAATGTACCTTGAATGACAACATTAAATTATGTACAAAATCTGATATATTCAAAAGATGAACACGAAAATTAGAAAAACTAAATAATTTCTCAATGAGCAGTGCAAGAAACAGAAATGTTCAAATTATTTAATATTGTCAATGTGAGCTACTCACAGTGGGAAGAAAACAACAAATCAGAGTTCAATGTTTGTTTTTGGGTAACGCTTCAGATTAAGGCTCCTTAGTAAACTATTAGTTGCACTAGTTAGTTGTTTATGCACTTATAATACCTTATAAATGTTAATTGGGCAATACCCATAAACATGTATGTGTTAATAAACCACATGTACAGAACATCAATAAGCATAAATAGTTTACTAAGGAACCTTAATCTAAAGCAGTGGTTCTTAAACTAGGGGTAATTTCCGGGGGTCTCCAGATGATCCAGAAAAATTGATACAATAGTGTTAAACAAGGCTTGACACCTTCAAATGCAGTGGTAAATGTAGATTCCTATTTGTTGGCCTATTAAAGTCATTTTTCTAGGTCTTTATTCTCAAAATAAAATCAAACACAGAGATTGGGAAAGGTTTGGTTTTCCGACACTCAGTTTGTTTTATTTAAAAGGAGACGTATTATGCAAAATTGAACTTGTAACATTGTTCCCTCATTAAAAACATACCTGGAGTTGCAGATTCTTTCACAATCGGTTCATTAATCCTGTTTACAATGTCTTCTCTCATCTGAGCCCCAGAATATACTCAGTTCCAAATTTCCTGCTTTTATGACATCATACGTAGCGCTCTGAGATATCCTGCGGCATTTTAAAGTCCATAAATCATCGCCGGACCAGTTCAGAACATTTCTGCCGACAAAACGCATTCATCCCAACCACGTGCCTGCTTTGGCATGTTGGCGGCAAGCTAGGTTTGTTTATCTCCCATTTTCAATTCCCCCTGCTGCCAGTAGATGTAGCTCTAACTCAATCCCTGATGTGGGAAACAAATGACTCATAATATATTTGTCCTTTAAGCGAAATAATTAAATACGAAAATGTTACTACCTCGTCCTCTCAACATTTTTGACAACAGGAAAAATCCAGTTATAAAGCTTACTTTGCCAAACTAACAGACGTAAACATACATTAGTGGATGGTTACAACTGTGCAGAAGAAGAGATTTCTGTTGTCAGATTTGTACGGTGGCCTTGAGGACTCATTCAACATTCTGAGCTTTGTCTGCACCAAAGAGAGAAAAGTGCAGACACCTGGTACTTGGAAAAACAAACAGAATGGAGAGGAGCAGGTGTGTCATTGGCCTGATTTACACAAGGCTGCTTTTGGAGGCTTTTGTTTGTTAGACTTGCACAAACTTTATTGATCCACAAGGGAAATTACTATGTCACAGAAGATGAAATGAGTGTACAGTCTAATGTGCTGTGAATCATGGAAAAAAACATTAAAGTCTTATAACAAAAGAGTAAGATTAGCATCAAGATGGCTAATTACCTGTGTATCCTCTGTGAATAGACTATTTTAGGCATCGTTTTCTGACTTTATAGTGCAAATGTAAATGGAATATAAATCACTATTTTAGAAAGTATTAAAAAATGTAAGCCTACACCAAAGAAAACATATGTTAATTCACAGGAAAATACACAAAAGTGCTTCAAATCAACCACGAATTTAACCTATAGCTCTATTTTTATTCTTAAAAATTAAATAAATAAAATTAAATTCAATAAATAAATAAAAATACTTTTACAAAGAACTATTTATAAGAGCCTTGGGAGACACCATAGTAACTAAGCTTTGGCTCCATCTACTGGCTGCAGAGGGAATTACGCAAAATTTTAAAACACATTGCTTGTTATGCTAGCCATTTTATTAAGCAGTCACGCAATTGTAATAATCGGGATGGACGGCAGAAATGCTCAGAGGGAATCCGACAAGGATTTAAAAATAGGGCAGTAGCTTCTCGGAGCCTTAATTTGACTCATCGAGTGTTTTTGACACTCAGGGGAGAGGGATTTTCTAAATCATCATCAAACTAGCATGAAAGAAGCTAAATTCAACTGCAGGTGTGTTTTTGATGACGGAACAATGTTAGAACACGGTTAAAACCTCAAAAAAATCAAATTAGCATGATATTTGTCCTTTAAAGATCACATACTATGCATTATTCGTGTTGCTGTTGACCTTTAAACATTATCTTTAGTACCTCTATTTTGGCATCTCTTGTTTTCGGACAAAAAAATTAATCAGAATACCAAGCACAGATTACTTTATATCTGTGAGTCATTCCCTCATCAGCTTTTGTGTCCAGCAAAGAGAATTACCACGAGAAAATAAACAAAAGCTAGCTGTGTGAACTTTAAAAGGAGTACATTTTTAAGTGGGTTAACGACTACATTTTCAACAGAAAATAAACTAAAGTTAAAGGAGCACTGTGGGACTTTTGTGGTAGACTGTCCGCCACCTGCTTGTATCCATGGAGATCTTATTGCTTTGCGTCGAGTTCCACAGTACTGCATTAAACTCAACGGGAGTGATGCCAAGTTACGGGTAAGATCTGGCAAGAGGCGTATTTCAGATTTCATTCATTGACCAGTTTCATGCCATACTGTGGGACATTCCAGCGAAACTTTAACATCTCCATGGAAGCAGGTGGCAAAAAGTTCCATAAAGCACCTTTAACTGCTCAGAGTAACTCACTTCGTCAAGATATTCAGTTTCTGCAACGTAAGTGAACACGTTTCTGAGACTATACCCTATTTCTGCAGACTTTCAAGGCTAAATGTTTGTTTTATATTGCTATCATGTGCAACTATCTTGTTTATAAAATGTACTACACAAATAAAGTTGGATTGGAGACAGCGCAACACAACACAACAAGACAAATACTAAGCGTTTTTAACCCAAGGCTGTGATGGGGCGTTTAAGCTGGACGAGTGTTTGTGGGACAGTGGAGAAACCAATCATTGCACCATTGATTTTCCTCCCGAGGCACCGAAACAATTACAAGTCCATGAACACACCATGGCGGGCGCGAGGCGTTTAAAGACGTTTGGAGAAACAGGGATGCTCCATTGATCGGAGCCATTCCAACACACTGGCAAACACTTAGCATTAGAAAGCGCTAAATTGCTCTTGTCCACGCCACAGTGATGCATTGTGGGTAAGTGATAATCGGTAGCGACAGGCTTGAAGACAGCCGTGGCACTGCAAAAGGCGAGAAGGGAATGGGAGATTAAATTGGATTAAGAAATAGCATTTAAAAACAGAGTGTGTGGTCTGGTGTTAAGTTCAATTTGTGAGCTAGTGATTCTACAACTTTTTAGGCACAGGACTAACTTCGAAAAGAATGTCTGGGTTTCAAACTACGCCTATGTAAAAAAAATAAACTAGGACCTCAGGATTGGACTGGACTGACCCAGGGCCAAACCAGAATCCAAACTAAATGGGACTATTTCCAGACTAGATCATGGTTTGCTTTGTATGTAACTTTTGTGATGGAAAGTCATCTGTCTCCATGGAGATGTTGTTGATTTCCATAGAATTTTCAACAGTATTGCATTAAACCTATCCACGGAGACGAGATCCATCCGTCAGGTCAAGTAGAGCGCATTCACGGTAAAAAAGCATGTTTTCCAACGTACTTTTGAGCAATAAAATCAGCATGATACCCAGAAACAGGTTCATTTCTAGGACACGATGCCCACGCACAAACGCAGCAATGTAGTGTATTCAATCCAACGTGATGAAGAAGGATCAAAACAGGATTACATTATTTACAACTAAACAACCAGTCTTCTTCTTTCCCTCTAAAGCTGGGGACATATTACACGCTACTAATTTTTTGCCAGATTTTCAGTCATGGCTGGTCACTCTCACTCTTTTCTAGGTGCAGTCAGTCACAGTTGCCTCAGTCTGGTAGAGCTGTTATGACCGGAGTCACGTTCAAATCACAAAGTGTGCACAGCAGAAGGACGCGACGACACTCCAGTCGAATTCAAACATGTTTGGATTTTAAGCCCGGTTTGAGACGCCCTTGTGGTGCCGTGTATTGTTTACTGACACTACTGTGGGCGTCTCAAGTGAAAAGAAGTGGAGGAGACATTTCTATTTTCGCCTTGATGCACAAAAAAAGAACAGCAGCAAGGCATATGCTTATTTCTCTACCTAAAAATCAGATTAATAATAGAGAACAGGCACATGCACTACTGTTACACTTTTTCTTGTTTCTTTTTCTCGTTTCTCATGTATATATGGTTTCTTCTTCTTCGTCAGACAACTTTGTGAGTGCGATGTATTTACTTTGACATGCTTGGGCTGCTATCTGCGAGCCTCTTCAGAACTGTCACTGGTCCTGCTGCTCAGACTGACCACGCCTCCTGCCGCCCGGTGGTCTCTGATGCCCCATGTACGTGATAAAAGGAAGGCCCCTTCATCGCGGTTGATGGTGTCTGTGCCTCGTTTACTGGTTTCAATGGCCTCCTTGATCCAGCGTTTGAACTTGTCGGTTTCAGCTCCTCAGACCCGAGCCCGTCCCAGTCCATGATACGATCGTTCCTTTTGCAGTGGTCTGATATTGCGAATTTTAGGTTTTCCTGCTCTGCGTGTCCTTGTGAGTCTTCCTGTTGTTTCTTTTTCGCATTCAGTTTGGTTTTCTTTTGTTGAATGCCCGTCCAGTTTCACATATATATGTCTTATTGCATGATTTACGTGGTACCTCGTATATGGCGTTGCATTTATTTTCTTGGGGAATTTGTTGCCTTAGTTTTATGTGTGGTGTGACTACTGTGTCGATATTGTGTTTTATCACTGCTCTCTGTGTTGGTTCTGTTATGCCTCTAATGTATGGTAAGGTGACTGTTTTTGTGTTCTTGTTGTTTCTTTCTCTCTTTTTTCTCATTCTGTTTTTTTTATTTTTTATTTTCTTTGATTTAAATTGTTTGTGTGTGTGTTCGATACTGTCTGTGATGATTGCGGCCCATTCAGATAATGTCCTGACAGCATGTGTGCGATGGGGTGCCCTGAGGTCAATAGTAAGAACATATCTGTGTGTGTGGGTTTTCTGTACGCTGATACTTTTATGCTGCCATCTTGGTTGTGGTGTATTTCAATGTCCAGAAGTGCGATTGTGTTGTCCTTTTCCTCCTTGTGTGTGAACTGAATGTTGCCTGTGCTGTCTACTGTGATTTCCTGTGTGTGTCCTTGTTTGATTTTTTTCCAGAATGAAAATAAATAAATAAAATTAAACAAAAATTCTCTTTTCTCATCCTTCGCTTTTCTTTTCCTTCGCTTTTCTTTTACTTCGCTTTTCTTTTACTTCTCTTTTCTCCCCCTTTTCTTTCCTCCTGCTTCTCTTTTCTCCTCCTTCTCTTTCCTCCTTGTCTTTTCTCCTCCTTCTCTTTTCTCCTCCTTCTCTTTTCTCCTCCTTCTCTTTCCTCCCCCTTCTCTTTTCTCCTCCTCTTTTCTACTCCTTCTCTTTCCTCCTCCTTCTGTTTCCTCCCGCTTCTCTTTCCTCCTCCTCTTTCCTCCTCTTTCTCTTTCCTCCTCCTTCTCTTTTCTCCTCCTTCTCTTTCCTCTTCCTTCTCTTTTCTCCTCCTTCTCTTTCCTCCTCCTTCTCTTTTCTCCTCCTTCTCTTTCCTCCTCCTTCTCTTTCCTCCTCCTCTCCTGCGGCTCACGTTTGTCTCATGTAAATGGTTCAAATTATAAAATCCATGGGAAACACTTCTTCATCTGTCGTCACTTTTGTCCATTTGAGTAAATCCAGAGCTTCACGTCTAAAGCACAACTTTGGGCTGTTTTGGTCTGGTGTCACGAGACACAGTTTAACCAGTCAGGAAACACAACAGCCTAAATTAAGAATTAAATTGCATTCTACAATTATTATAGATGCCAACATTGATTTAGTGGTTGTATTTGGTAAACTTGTCTTCAGTTGCTAGCCCTTGTGCTCTTGTTGTTTGAGCAATGCACATTTGGTGAAAAATCAATATACATTTTCATATCAGGGAAAAAATTACCTTCAACGTTCTAAATCTGTTACTTAGTGTGTTCTAGCTTAAGTGGGCACCTCTTGTCGCTGTTCATCTTTAATCCCACCCCAGAGGCAGTGTCAGCGCTGAGGGTGCAAAGGAAAAGACCAAACCAACACCTGAACAAACATAAAAACTATTTGACATCCTTAACCACTTACTTCCAATTCCAAGGAAACTTCTACTTTTTTCAGACACACCTCCAGGCTTTTGGTGCTGCTTTGTTAATGATAATTGTGAAGCTCAAGAGACATGATTTGTAAGCCTTTACAGAGCACATTAATGTTGTGGATTCTAACACAAAGTTCACCCGTGAGGATGCCAAGAACTGCCTGGCCTTTCTAGACTGTTGTACAATCACAAGCGAGGACGGGAATGTGCAGACAGAAGTGTACAGGAAACACACACAGATCAATACTCTCTTTGATTCTAACCATCCTTTACAGCACGATCTTGGTGGGATTAGGATATTACAGAACAGAGCCAAAGAGGTGCCCACCGGCTCAGAGGGCAAAATCTTGAGTATTTAAACAGTGTCCAGAAGACTACCTCTTGTCTACTATGGAACACTCCTGGGAGAATGAGAGATTACATCGATTTGAAAACAACCCCTGCACAAAAGCAGAAGGCACTCACATTCAGGTTTGCATCAGCGGTCCACCTTCAAGTTAAAGACGCCCTTTGAAGACAGTGAGGTGCAGAGTTCAATCAAGGAGAAGAGAGGTGTGAAGGAGGCAGGATTGTTAAAAAGGAGATTTCTTCTTTGAACAGAAATGAAATGAATTGCGGTATAATCTTCCTTCTGTTTACTCTTCATTACAACCATAGCAGAAGCTAAGCCACTCAAAGACCCATCAGAAATGTAGTTGATAAAAAGTAATGTGTGGTTTTGATTCAATACATCAAGTGAAAAAAAGACGTTCAACATGCGTGTGTCCTTTTTTATTTTGTATTTGTCCATCAATCCAAAGATCTGAGGGTGGATGGTGCAGATTGGGAGCCTGATGTCCAAAATAAACTTGATACCACTGAGAATGAAGTGAAGAAATAATGCTGGGTAGTGTCTTTTAAGAGCATATGTCAGGTTAGACACATTTCACTAAAACATAGTGAACAGGATTATATTTAAGATTTAACATTTTGCCTGTTCGCCCCCAATTTGACATTTTTAAAAAGGTTTATAGTGTTACTTCCTGGTTGGAGATGAGGACCTTGAGGTGCAGATTCTAAGCGAGGAGAAGTGAAGGTGTGAAAGATGCAAGTTTTGTTTAAAAAAAATAATACAGGAAATCCCTCTTTGAACAGAAATGCTGGATTAAAGGACTAATATTATGCAAAATTGACTTTTTTGAGTTTGTGACCATGTTCTAACATTGTTCTGTCAACAAAAACATGCTTGGAGTTACATTTATCTTCATTCATGCTGGTTTGATAAGTCCTGCTTTCAAATCGTCTCCCCATCCGACCGTCAAAACCACTCCATTCTGAATTCCCTTGATATGTGATGTGGCTCAGAGAATCTTTTCTATTCTTAAAGGACACATATTCTGCTACAGTGACTTTTTTTGAGCTTTTAACCATGTTCTAACAATGTTCCATCATCAAAAACATAGTTGGAGTTGCATTCAGCTGCATTCACGCTGTTTTAAGGAACGTTTATTAGAAAATCCTCTCCCTCTTAGCGTCAAACACACGTCATGCGTACTCCGTCTATCCGGGACGTAGTTTCGGATCATCTATGTCACTTATCCGAGAATATTCCGCTGTTTTTAGCATTTCTGCCATCTAAACATAATAACTGCTAACCTAAATTTCATAGTGACTGATAACACAAGTCATAGAATGAATGACAAACTTTGAAACTTGAGATGGCAAATTTAAGGCACTCAAGAGCATGTTTAAAGGCTAACAACAATATGAAAAATGCAGAATATTTTTCCTTTAAGTCAAAAAATCCTGGCCAGACTCGCTCTGAGCCTTTTCTGACGTCTTATCTTGACCATTACAACTGCATGATAGCTTAGTATACCTAGCATATCAAAGCATTGTGTAATTGCCTCTGCAGCCAGTAGATGGAGCCACAGCTAAGTTAATATGGGATCTCCCAAGGCTGTGATAAAATGATATTGTTCTTTGTGAAAACATTTTATTTTTAGTTCTAAAACATGACATGTCAAAGTAAAGATACTCAAGAGCATGTTTAAAGGCTAATAACGATACAAATAATTCATCATATTTGTTCGTTAAGGTTTAATCTGCCTACTGTTTACAACTCTTCACTAAAACTACAGAAGAAACCAAGCCAATCGAAGTCAGTACCGATCAGTATCTTGATTTCAAAAACCAGATTTCCCGATGACCACCTTTGAAACTTTTTCTACCAATAAAAAACATGCGTAATGAAATGCTGTACATGCTATGGAATACCTTTAATGGAGAGAGCAAAGCACGACGACAGAAGATGTTCTAACGGGATTTGTAATGGGGGTGACTATCTGGTTCTTTGGCGCATGCTTCGCCGACTGCACCACCACAACCACCCAATTAAACACAGACAAAAACGCAGCCAGTTTCCAAACGATAAAAGAACACAGTGGCGTTCTGAATTGACATTTCTCTTCTCTCCGGAGTGCCGCTTTTCTGGGTTAGTGACAGTGACAAATTACCTCCTCTGTGCCAAGACGCTCAAATCCTCAACATTATTAATAAAGCTCTTATCCCGCGAGATGCTCCTCTTACACCCAAAGACCCTCGCCCGCTCCCACAGCTCACGCACTAATTGATTCTTTTAATTTGTCTAATTATTTTATCAGTTTAATTCAATTGCGCCCGTGCCATTTTTGGAACAGCCCCAACAGCGGGAGGAGCAAAGTAGAAAAACTAGTTAATTTCATGGTTTAACGTTACAGCGCTAATTAACTGGAATTAATTGATCGTTTAGTAATAATTGATTGTAGTTAGTTGACAAGATGCGATGCCAGTGGGGGGATTGTGCCTTGAATCGTCTTCAAGGCACAACCTAACTAATCTAAAGAATCTAAATTGTGTCTATAATGGGACTATTTCAGGTCAAAAATTGGACTACGCCATTGTTAAAGTATAGGATTAACCAAGAAAATAACCACAGCAGGACTCAAGATAAAGCTGACTCGAAATTTCAGCAAATGTTAGAGCTGCAGAAGTCCTTTGGGTTATTTTGAAGCACTTTATGTTAAATGAGTTCTTACTGGTTTGAAACAAGGAAAGACAATCACTACTCCGATCCTGATGTAAAGATTATTAAAACTGTCCTCTGATCTGTGGAATATTTAGTAATGGTTGTTTCAAAATGACCAAACAGTGTGACAGGGTGCAGTGGATAAGGGCCTCGTCCATTTGTCTACTTCCTTTCTCTCCCCATTCCATGACTACGGAAGCCCTGAGAGGCAAGTGAAAAAAAAGCTCAGTTTTAAGTTAGTTAGTATAAGCTTGCAGGTAAAATAAATAAATAAATAAATAAATTGGTTGGTTTGTTGGTTGGTCTGCTGGTAATAAAGTTGTTTGTTTTTCTAAGTTTACCTTTTTTGTCGCCACCAGGGTCTGCTGAAAAAAAAAAGTGTTCCTTGTGTATTTCTTGAACAAGCTGCTCTCATGAAAGTCACAGGTCGCAGCCCATTATGGATCACTCCATGAGGAAAACACAAATAGCTATTAAATTGGATTTGGCTCCTTCAGCTCTGGTGCCCTGGTGGTATAGTGTTGCATTCACTCATAAATTTGTATTAAAAAAAAAAAAAAAATTAAAAGAAATACCCAAGGAAAACAGTTAGACTCTGGGGTATTCGATTTTTTTTCTTCTTTCTTTTAATTGCCAAACTATAAGCCAAAAGTGGGAAAATAAAAAAAAGGAATCATTCTCAGATCCACTGAGAAAAACAAAACAAAAACACTGGAGCACAGAACACTGGAGGAGAAAATATTTTCAATTTAGAAAATTGAGCTTCATTATTCTATTATTATTATTATTATTTTTTTTAATTCACTTGCCTCTCAGGGCTTCCATACGCGCTATAACTGTCCTGTCTAATAAAGCCTTTTATTTATTTTTTCCAAAAATCACCTATTTGTGAAATCTAACAAAATGAACAGACAGATTCAATTCTCTGGTTTAGCCTCCGCTTGTTAGTCTGGCCTTGAATTGGTATATCTCTCCAGACTGTTTCCATACATAGAAAAAAACCCAGGTCTAGGCCACGGAATTTAATCCCTCCTGTGGCCCCAACAGCTCCAATGTGACCAGTGCAGATCTCGTCCGTGATTGTCGGCCCTCTATTTGGCCTCACCATTTATTTCCACAAATTGGACTTTTCGGGGAAAGACTGCGATATATAGAAGGAGGAAAAGGAGATTGTGGGGTTTCAGAGGAGATGATGACGCAGCTAAAGTTTGTGTTGCACCAAAGAGCGGAGACAGAGAAAGCAGATACGACTTGTTGGAGATTGCTGGAGTCTATATTGCGGTGTGCGTGTGGTCGGAAATTGCACTGCGGGGGACCGCGCAAAACTTCTGTGTCTATCTGTAAACCTCCACAAATGTTGAGATATTGCAAACTTTTTGAAACTTGATGATTAGGTGGCGAATAGATTTAGCCATGCCCAAGGACTCGACGATGTGTGCAGACTTGCTTGGCACAGTTAGAATCATACAAGAGATGTCAAATTTGTGTTTATGTTTATTTTATTTAATATGGGACAGTACACATTAATGAACATGTGTTCATTAAGGCTAATTTTCATCTGTGTCCCATTGGCAGGTCGATGGAAACGTCATAAAACAGGCACAAAACATTCCATACACACGACCACAAGGTGAAATACAATACATTAAAAAGGACCACACTAAAAGAACAACTGCAGACACAACATCATTTGAACAAGACACATCACACACAAAGATTATTCACCATCATGTTCACATGTTTGATTGTCCAGAAGCCACTTTTTCAAACCTTTTCGAAAGCTGTGAAATGATGTCATGTTTCTGAGTTCTGGAGGGACCAGATTCCAAGAGTGAGAAAGCAGTGGGGTGGGGCCAGACCATTAATCATTTTATAGACCAGGATTATGTCTGAATAGATGATTAAATTAGCCCAATTTAAGAGTTCATATTTTTAAAGAATCTTACAGTGATGGTATGAATTACATTTTTTGCCCAGTGTTTTTATAGTCTGTTTATAAAGTCTTTCTAAATCTAAAGAAATTCTCTTTTTGCAGTGATCAGAACAAAAAGGAAATGTGTTGGTAATTAAAGGGCCTGTACATGATTTTGAACCGTGAGACAGGAACATGTTTGTGTTTGAACCGTTAGCCCCGCCCACATAGTCCTTCCTTTCATTGCATCATGACGCAGAAACGTCTGGAACAGTCTTATGCAGTTGTTTCCATATCGTTCCGCTAACTCTCCTTACAATTTGAGAGAATCACATGTCTGGGACAGTGTCAAGCAGTTATTTTCCCAAGATTCATAGTATATAATGTGCCTGATTGGCTGAAAAGAAGTGACCCTGGCAAACACTTCTGCACTATTTCTTTCCAAGCAAAGTGCGTTTATAATATGCACAGATTATACATTACCAAACCTCATGTCTCTACATGAAGTTGCAAGAGAAATTGCATATTTATGAAATTGGAACATTTCTTTAAAGGTCCCATATTCTGCTATTTTGCCCTTTACACAGTCTATTCTAAGGTCTTTGTTGATAAAATTTTACGTTGTGCGATATCCATAACATAACAGTTTCCAAAAAACACCAATTTCTTGGACTGCCCCCCCTCCTTGCAAAAGCAACCCCCCCCCGAACAGAGAGCAGGCTGCCTCCCCCGCCCAACCCGGGAGCCTCCCCCACCCAACCCGCGACGAAGCCTAGAGTGGAGATAGTGCGCATGCGCCGTGTGCTCCGGTAAACAGCGATACACAAACACAGGAATAAACATTTTATCTGTCCTGACGGTGCGTCGTGCTGAGTCCTACGTCCTGGATCTGACCTGGAGTGTGACGTGCTCCAGGGCCTCGACGACGCACTTTGCCGTTTGGTAAATAACAAGCTAACTCTTCTATCTGTCGTATCCATCGTGTAATTACTGTGTAGCATTAGCATTAGCTGTTTTTATTATTGCGGCTGCGTGCTTCCCGGAGGCGTGGCTTAAACACCGCGTCATCCTGGTGAAGCACGTCATCCATGGGATGAGCCCCCGTCTGCTGCTCAGCCGAGGGGGACGGAAAAGACAGTTCTCTAGCGAAAACATGCGGGAATCAATCAAAAAAACACTTTGGGCACAACATACGAGGCCCAAATAGCACTGTAGGAAGGTTAAAACCTCTGAAAAGTCGATTTTGCATGTTATGGGACCTTTAAAAGACACATATCCAAAAGTATTGTTTTTGAGCTTTTGATCTGTTATAATTTAGTTCCCTCATCAAAAACATACCTGAAGTTGTATTTTACTTCATTCACACTTGTTTCATTAATCCTGTTTACAAGGTTATCTCTCTCTCTGAGCCTCAGAAAAGACAAGACAGACTCTTTCTGCCTCATTTCGCATCCTTTAGAACTGCATGTCGGATTTGAATTATTATTTTTTTTTTTTCCCATGGTAATTTGCTCGGCTGCCAGTAGGAGTGCTAACATCAAATGAGGCAATCTAGTGTCCGGTAACAAACATGCCAAAACCCACACATACGTAAATAAATAGCTTACTATCAATTGTGATAAAGTGCTCAGGTTCAGTTCATTTCAGACACAGCTGCTGTACAGTCTTAGAGCAGATGGGACAAATAAGAGTGATGAAAGCACAACATCACCTGCAAAGCTTACCCACATTACCTTAAAGCAGGACTCAGTAACTTCAGCGACAGAGCTCCCCCTGCAGGTCTCTTGTGAATGTACACTCCCAGAAAAATGAGGGCAAAAGCTATTTTTTTCCTTTTCTTTGTATTGAAATAAGGAAGTTTAATCACATACAACATTAAAGTCGCCAAATGTAAAAAAGAGAGCCAGTGTTTTTAAAGCGAGTTGTCTTCAGGTCGGCGTCAGAAAGTATTGCAAGGCTGGTTTTCTGCTCAGAGACAGCAGGGGGCGATGGCGAGGACTTCAAACAGCTTGAAAATACATTTGCAACCACCACATGGACCTACAAAGACGTTTAATAAGGTAAGAATTAAACATGCTCTTGAGTAGCTTTATCTTAGCATTTTTCAAGTGCTTGGGAAAAAAAGTGACTTCATCTTGCCAGGAATTGACATTTCGCTCCATCTACTGGCTGCAGAGAGAATTACATAGGTGAGATAAACATGCGCTAGCTTGCCTTCGACGTTCTCATTTGTAAGCTGTTTTAATGGTTGTGATTTAAGGCAGAAAGGTAGACTTTGATATTACAGTGTTTTTGACGCTTGGACACAGTAGTGATTTAAAAGACCTGGAGCTGCGTTTACTGTTCTGAATCTCCTCAGTGAGTGACTTTTTTACGACGTGTGACTTGGCTCCGAGAATATACTGCTCTGTTTTTAAGATCATAAATCATCGTCAGACTTGTAGCGAGCATCTCTGCTGTCTAATCACGATCATTACAAGTGCATCAACAAGAAGGATCACGGCTAGCATAACAAGCAGTGTGTATTTAAAATGTGTGTAATCATCTCTTCAGCCAGTAGATGGAGCTAAAACTAATTTACTCTGGCATCTCCAAAGGATGTGATAAAGTTTTATTGTTCTGAGTGAGATTTAAAGTAAAGCTACTCAAGAGCATATTTTAAAATGCGTATGACAGGTTTTAACAATTTTCTCATTTTGATTTTAGTTGGTGTATTAATACATATTTTACATAAAATTATTGTTTTACACCAATCAAGTCACGGTTTGTGGAGAAAAAAATCTGTTTAAAATAACAGGAAGTAAAAAAACGACGACATCACACTGAGGAGACTCTTTCCATCCAAAGTTTATGCATAATTTACCCCAAATAAACAACTTATTTTACTCTTAAAACTTTAATTCAACAAAATAAAGGTGTTCACATATATTCTGATTTGTCGGACAAAAAAATCTCTGACATTAGCCGAGTATTAGCCCAGTGTGCAAAGTAATTTCCTAGTGTGATGTCATCATTTACAACCAGGAAGTGATATTACAAAACTAAAAAAAATGACTAAAAATGATAAAATGTATAATATTTTTTTGCAAAACATTAAATATATTTATCTGACCTGTATTTTATTTACATGAGTAGTCTAACCTGTCATAGGCACTTTTATTTAACAATACAAATAGTGCATAATGTTTGTCTCATAAAAGTCATCCGTAAAATGTCTTTAAGATCCAGGCTAAATACTGCGTGTTTGTTCTGACCCGTCCACTTCCACCGCGCACATCTTCGGACAGCGGTATCACAGTGGTACACGTTTCCGCGGTGACAGCATCCCGGTGTCACCTTGACGACAGTTGCGGGGTGATGGAGCGTGCTGTTGAGTGGACCGGACGTGTGATCCTGACACAGCAGGGAGAACAGAGTGGGACCCCACTGTTCCACTCACAATGTAATAACTTTAACAACTGGAGAAGGTGTCGTGGGGCAGGCTCTTACACTTTACAGGTTACACGGTCGGGACAAATTGGCAATTAAATTAGGTGGCAAAGCAGGTAATAAGCGTTCATGTTCATCGGAAGATTATGAACTGGTCAGTTTTTAATATTAAGGCCAATGGTAGGTCAGAGTTCTATGGTTTTGTCGCCAAGTATGAGGTAAACACGTTCAAATTAATGAGAGCTTTTGCTGATAACTATTGTTTGTTGATTTATTGTTGATTAGAAAAATATTGGACATGATGGACAAGTTGTTTGGTGTTCTGAACATCGTCAAATCTTACTGGCTATTATCGTTTAGGGCTTTTATCTAAAGTCAAACCGTTTTTATCTTTTAAATCATTTGAACAAGTCATGCACGCTTTTATCTCATCTCGTTTAGACTACTACTACTACTACTACAACGCACTTTTTACGGCATTAGCCACCAGGCACTTTCCCGCTTACAGTTGGTCCAAAATTCTGCAGCACACCTTTTAACTGGAACCAGAAAATATAACTCCGGTTTTAGCGTCTTTGCACTGGCTTCCTGTTCATTTTAGAGTTGATTTTTATGATTTTATTGTTTATTTTTAATGCTTTGAATGGACTGGCTCACAGTACATCTCGAACCTCATCCAAATATCGCACCTTGAATGCTCTGAGGTCCGAGGGCCAGCTCCAGCTCGTGGGACGACTTAGAACCGGGGGGGGCAGGGCTTTCTCTGTGGTCGGCCCCAAACTGGAACGCTCTGCCCCCCCATGTGTGAACGGCCCCCACTGTGGAGTGTTTTAAGTCTCGTCTTAAGACCCACTTTTATTCTCTGGCTTTGAACACCGCGTGAGTTGTGTGGTCCTCTGTGCTTTTTAATTATTCTATTTATTTATTAATTTTCTATTTTATGGTTTTATGAGTTTGCTTGGATTTTATTTTACTGGTTTTACAAGCCATAAGATCAAACTGAGTTGTTATTATATACTTTTGTTTTGCCGTTTTATGTCTGTGTCTGTGCAGCACTTTGGGAACAGTTCTGTTTATGAAATGTGCTGTACAAGTAAAGTGGATTTGGATTCTCAAGATGTTTATCCAATCAGAATGCAAAATGAACCTCACATTGGGCTCTCTCTACGACAAAAGTGAGTGAAATGTGATGGTTCTGAGCTGAACATGAGACATGGTCTGTCCATAATCGGAGAAGGAGAAACACTTAGATGTGTCTTTATCTGCTAAGCAGCACTTCATGACAAAAATGAGACCACTGCGTGTTGTCTGCGGCTAATAATCAAGTATGTTATTCCTTGTCAACAAATAAGAGCTGATAGCAGAGCCCTGATTGGCTGTGCTTGGGGCGGTTACAGGAGTTTCACTTTGCGGTCTGAAAAAAGCGATTCTAAAGCTGAACCACCAGCTAAAAATTTATTCTTGCGGATATTAACCATGAGCCAAAAAGAACTGGCTAGAAACATTTAAATACCTTCTTCCGGTTTTCTTGAGTGAAAATATGGTACTCCAGCTTTAACACTGTGGAGACACCAGTTTAGCTGTGACTATAGTACTTTTTTGAACCATGTTAGAGCTCAAGCTACATACCCAACATTTAACTGTCAAAATGCAGCTCTTTGAATCTGGTGTTTGGTAAATATTTCTTTAAATACTTTCCCTATATCACATGAAACATAAACAGTTCACTCTCTTAAGTGCACTTTCACCCCAGGCAATTATCTAAAGCATGCAAACCTTGAACTGTCACTTGTTATTTTGTTATTCCGGCCTCAAAACTCCTGCCGTGGACATAATAAATAAATACTTTGGTGACAGGGAAGAAGACCATCACAAAGAAATGAAGGACAAACTAAATCAACAATCAGAGACTGAACTGGCATAGTTATAGACATTAGACAAATGGAAAAGATGAAGTTCTGACTTTTTTTTCAATTGCTTTCTCTCATGTTTTGTGTCATTTTTGCTCTTTACAGATATTTTAAAAAACTGGAAAAACAAAAAATGTCCATTGTTTTTCTCATTTTACATAGTGAAAGACTAAATAAGTAGTAAGTAAGTTGTATTGTTTTTGGTCTTCAAACAGTAACTCTCCATTGACGTCCCAGGATTTAGATCTTGAAATAATACCTATGTATAGAAAAGACACATTATTTTGTAGCAGTTTTGTAGCTACTGTGCATGGATTTGCCTTCAGCACGTCATCTCCTGGCAGCAGCGTATGAATGAACCACGAAAAACAAAAAAACATAGCCATTCAAGCAACGTGCCTGGGATGCATGCAGTTGTATTGGACGAGTATGGTGTTTATTTGTGGATATAGAAACAGCACGGGAGACTTTTGGATCGTTATCGACGTAGCAATCTGGGGGAAATTGAAACTGGGTGCTTTCTGAGGTTCAAATCAAGAGGAGCTCATAAACAGATTTCCAAAACAAGCTGAGAATGAAGCTAAGTACAACTCCAGGTATATTTTTGATGAGGGAACGACAACTTGCCTGTGTTCATAGTGATCGGTCAGAAATGTAATGCCATACTGAAACATTTGAGGCAAAGCAGCATTGGGGATGAGTTGGCGACGGCCCTTCAGCGAGAAACGTTATATTCGATCACCATCAAAGCAAAACAGTTCGTGAACAAACATGGCGGGATGGACGGAGCAGTTAGATGGATGAGTATAATTATGCGCAAATAACGGGGGCATTGATTTAAACCGAGGAAGTGTTTAATAATCAGGCTGACGTGATCGTAAACTCAAGAGATGAATGAGAGTGTGTCTGACAAACTGCACACTCCGAGAGCAGAGAGTCTTAAACTGAAGAGGTTTGCTAAAGTGCTATCTTTTTGTAATTATGCATAGATTTAATGTTTTGGTTAGAAAAGGCCGATTAAAAAGTGGAAAAAAAACTATCAAGACTACAGAGTGAAAATGTGTAGTTCAAGATATTAATGAAGACAGTTCATTCACTTAAGAAATGTAGAAAACACATTTTTTAGATATATAGACGCAAATGCTCAATAATGCGGCTTTACTCCTCCTTTACCCAAAAAACTTAGACAGTAGTGAAGGGCAGAGTAATAACAAAACATGAAAAATCAAAGTATCGATTCTTACGCACAAAAAAAAGATCAAAAAATTATGAAAAGGGTTAATGATTGTTGAGCTTTAACTGAGGTTCAGGAGCAGGGCTGTGCCTCAACCTCCAACTTTCTGCCACTGACTCCTCCACCCCTCGGCTATACCTCTAATTACCCAGAAGCCCTATTCATATCGGCCTGTCCCATCGTCTCAGTACCCCTCCATGTACAGAAAGGGGGTACTGAATTGGCTGACCACCGCAGACGGGGCCCTCATCCCAGGTCTCTAGATGACCCCCCTAGCCCCCGGTTATCTTCGTCATCATCCATAAATATTTTCTTGCTTTCCATTGTCGTCCTTGCTAGTGAAATGCTGTTTATTTGATTTCATTTCTTGTGTATTTTTTAGAATTCATGCACACAAAATACACCTAGGTAAAACTCATTGGTGTTGTTTTTACATTGCGATACTCGGCATAGTATTACTTGGCATGTTTTTTTTTAATCACTGGCATCTGCTGTCTCTATAGAATACAAATGTCATTTCCACTTCAGAGTAAACCTGACTGATCAGGCAAAAACTACAGAATGTCAGCTTCACAGAGTCATTTATTTATCAAACTCCACACAGTTCTGAAAAAGATTCAGCTTGAATTGTGTGGTTTTAGTTAAGTAAAATTTCATAATTTTCATCACTACCCATGGATAGGCCACAGAAATTACAACTGAAAATCACGCATAAACAGCAAAGGTAAAACAGTGTGGCAAAAGTCAAAAGGGCCTGTACCGGATTTTTATTGTTTTGAAAAATAAAAAACAAAATTAGTTCATGTTCCCCGTGTTTTACAAGTAATAAGTCAAATCTGTTTCGCTCTAGTACAGATATATTGATTGGTATTTGAAAATGACACGACGGGGCTTTCTCAGAAACTATTTTTGTGTTTTATTCTACGAGAAGCAGGAAATGCGTCGTTAGCATGCTAATGTTTGTCATCTTTAAAATCATTGTGGTGAATAAATGTGACTGCAATAAAGAAAGAAATAGAAGTGCAATAAAGAAAACAAACTAGTTCTGTTTTTCACGTTTAAAAACAGTAAAAATCAGGTATAGCCCCTTTAAGGAGATATACTATGTTTTTTCCCCCCCAGGTAATTAGTATTGATGAATTTTGTTAATTTTAAACTGCATTATTGATCTAAAACGGCTTAATAATAGAAACGGTCAATTGACTTCCTGTTCAAAATTGTTAAGCCCCGCCTCTTCATAGTGACAATTCAACGTAAACATAACAACCAGCAGATTGTCATTTCCATGTTTTTATAATTGAAAAGTAACTAAGTCACAATTTACAACGCTACATGTATCATTCGGAGTCTTCCTTTTCAAATAGTCGCAACTTAGTACAGGAATGTGGGCGGGGATAGGGGGTAGGTGAAAACAGGAATATTCTGAGCACTCGAGCCTTAAACGCAGAATAATACAAGATTCCTCAAACAAACATGCACAAATCAATCAAATTCCAACTTTGAATCAACAAATGATGCGGAAACACTATTTTCACAAGTTTTAAAGCTCATTCAAGTTTATTTTGCACAATACATCCCCTTTAAAACATTACTCCTATCGGAACCACCAGTGTTTTATCACGTTTAGCCTGTCTGCAATCACTTCTTCAGCATAAGAGCATGAACTGTATGTCACTTTGTAGATAGTTCCTTTTATACGTCGCTCTTTTGTGAACAAAAATGCACGCAATAAATGCAAATAGAAATGTTGTTCAATCAGAGAACAAGCCTTTTATCCGTGGCACGTTGATGAACACTCCAAACGCCTTTGAGAGCAGATTACGGGACAGTGGGCAGCGGAGTCGAAAGGTTGTTTGGAACGCACCAAGATTTCCAAAGGTTAATCGAATCTTCAGCGTGTTGTGTGCGTTTGAATCTATTATAAATACATAAAAGGCCCCGCATTTTAATCCTGTCAGTCAAAAACAGTTTTCTAAATGCAAAACAGCGAGGTTGGAAGTTAATGTTTTGCTTTGAGGCAGAGATAAATTGATAGTTGGCTTGTAAAATGAGTAGCTTTGAGGCGTCTTTATCCACTAAACTGTGACCCAAGTATTTATCCATCTTTGTGCAGAGAAAATTAGAATAAAAGCAAAATCCATTTCTGTGCTTCTGAAGAGCAATGGACCATGAGGAAAAAGGCAAATTTATTCAAAAGTCAATGCCAAGCAAGCCGAGTGGAATTAATATTAAAAGGGAAGATTTTTAAGTGAGCATGCGGCTAAAAGCAGCGGACAAAAGGGCAACATTGTTAGATAATTATATGCTTGATATTAGAGTGATCCATGTTTGGAGATATAGTACATTAGTTGAAAAGTGCTCAAAATGATGAATGTGTTTGTGATTTGCTGACTTTCTACTGCTGACTTTCTACTTTGCTGACTTTCTGCCTTCAGTACAGTGCAGTCTTAGCGTGACAGACAACAGCTCCTCTTTACATCAACGGTTGCCAAAGGGAGAAGTCGGATGGCGATTTGGCGGATTTTCTTTGCCGGCGATCGCATTCGCATATCAGATTTTAGCATCTCGAAGAAAAGGAACCGATAAAAAGAGTCATTCTTTGTGTGTATAAAAGAGGACATCTTGTTATTTTTAAAAAGTACATGTTCATGACCTCCTTCTGCACTGTTTTCTGTAGTTAATGTTTGCCAATACAGTATTTATTTATTACCTTTTATTTAACCAGGTATGAGCCCATTGAGATCGAAACCACTTTTTCAAGGGTGACCTGGGGCAAAGTGAAAAAACATTACAGCAACACAAACTAAAAAAAAAACAGATTTACATTTAAAGAGAAATTTAAGAAATTAAGAACAAAATCTACTTTTAAAGGCACCGACAATTTTTTAAAGATCAACATTTTGCGAAAACACCTAACTGAGACCAGTTCAATCAGTCTTCATTGGAAGGAAATCCAGGCTGTGGGAGCAGCATAAGAAAAGACCCTCTTTCCCCAGTCAGTTCTTCCATGTAACAATGTTAAATGCGGAAACGTCTAAACAATTGGTGAATGACACTGTTTTATTTGTTAACATTCTAATTTAAATATTTTTTGTATGTTTTGTATGTTTCTTTTCACCAATAATCAATTCAACTTTTTTGAATTGTGTTCTTATTCTTTTGCTGATGAAAACTATATTTAAAACATCTGTACCTGAAAAGGTATTACTGGTTGAAACTCCAAATTACTTTTATTTGGTTTATAAAAACAGTACAATTTTGAGGCATTACTGGAATTTCAGCTATTCGGAAAAATATGTAAAACATAAATGAAGTTTTTCTTTTTTTGATTCATCGCACATCTTAGCAGTTTGAAATATTAAACGTGCCTGTATTTTTAATATATTGATGGAATTGGAAACGCAACATAACTTATAAATCCTACCTATGGCATAACAGCATGTAAAAGCGGGAAGTTCACACAAAAGCCACACTGTGGTTCAGTTTGGAGCGGCTCGGGATTGGGCCATGTTTTCTGGATAAATAAAATCCTACATCTTACATGAATTATACCTTTTAATCACAAGACCGATCTCAGAAATTCTCAAAATGATGTTTAGTAATTCCAAGTTTGCGTTGCTGCGAGCCACAGCTAAGGCAAAGTAACAAAGAAACTACTTCTGTTTAACCGTCAGCTCTACATAGCATTTTCACCTCTCTTTATTTAATACATTGGGTTTGGACAATGCTAGCTGCATTATGCACTGGAAATATGGTATTTTCTGTCTCCATGCAAGTGCCGTGCATCGGAAACTGCTGATGCTAACGTGCAGTAGCTTAATTTGAAAATCAGGTCAACAAATAAAGTTACCACTACTTACAATACAACGGTTTATCACATTGTCTGCATTCTGGTACTTTGCAGTTCTCATGACAACCCAAAACACGTATAATCAGCCAATCCTCCTGCTATGGGGATCTGGAAATTGGGTCCCACTGCCCCTAACGGGTTGCCCCTGTTGGATGGGTCAAAATAGAGGACCAATTACTCTAAATCAGGACCAATAACAACACCGTAACCTACACACGCTTTTAAAAATATAGAAACCATTCAACATTACACGGTACCAAGCTCAAATGTCTGATAACAACCAAATAACAGCGTACTCCGAGAAGAAAAAAAAGAATCCATCAGTCACACAGCTCCACTATTCTCACTCTACCTGCAGCCCGTTGTCATTTCTCTTTAAAAGCTGTCATTAGCGGAGAATAACTGTGTTTCGTCCTTTAAGTGGCACCTTGGATCTGTGCGGCGCTGTCAATGTGATAATAGGCATCTCCTGTAACAATTGACTGTCTCTGGCACAGTTCAGTTTGACAAACATTGTGGTGGAAAGATGCAAACAGATGTGACCTTAACCAGGCGACAGGAGGAGTGTTTTTAACGAGGTTTTAGAGAACGAAGTCACGCGCCCGTTCATTTACAAAGGTCAAGCTGTCTGTGTTTATTGGATCTTGCGATTTGAATAAAAAGAGTTTGACGCATTTGTGCATAACAGGTGTTGGTGCTTATTTGTTGAAACATAGCCTGAAATAAAAGGGCACGCTGTTATATATGAGTGAGAAAATATTAGTCCTGCAGGATATGTTAAAGGCGCTTTAAACGTATTCCTCGCTTTTTCCATCCATTTCTAGCATCCTAATAATGAACCGCAACGAGTTTGTAATCTGAGTTTTGCCGTCGTGCCACTGGTAACAGGACAATAGCTTTACATCCTGGTTCATGACTGGTAAAAAATGCTTCATAATGAGATCCAGACAGCACGCAGCCGTCGACATTTGAAACAAAAACAAAACAATTCTGCCCAACAAATAAAATACCGTCTTTTAGCCCACTGAAAGTTGAGAAACGTACTCATAACCATCCATTCCTTGTGAAGACTCCAGATGTCACAAATGTGTTAAGAATGTGAGGAATGAGTTCGGATATAAACGTAGCAATTTAAACGTATGTCTTTCATGGTTTGAAAACGTTAAAAATTAGACATAGCCCTTTTAGAGCCTTTGTATACAATGTCACAAAACCTGTACAACAATAGCTTTCAATAACTTTCAGTAATCCAACCATTAGAGTAAACATTCCATTTGTATCTTGAATTGTAACGCATTCCTATGTTTGTCAACACCACAACACACCAATAGTTTTTTTAATGTTACCTTTATAAAAAAGATTTTAAAAAAGGGTTGTGTTTGTAGATTAAAACGAAAACCCGTGGTCAATTGAGGGGAAAATTGTGCTTCTTTGCAAGAGAAGACTTCTCTGCCTTTTGGGTTGAAATTGGTCAAATTTGACTACAGATTTTGTTTTTGTATCTGCAGCCCTCAACTTGCGCCTCAAGGCAACAGCAGCTTGTCACGAGCAGGGGGTTATCGCAGTGCAGCACCTGGGGATCCATCCCTATCTTGGTCAGGAGAAGCTGGAGGGGTAACCTATTGTGCATGTTTTGGTTGATAGGTGAAATCTAGTTACTGCACTCCCTGGTGTGGCCCCTGTGCGCACGTGATATAGTTCTATTTACTTCACTTTTGGGTCGGCCCTTGTTCACATGAACCGCTCATCATTCGCTCCAAAAACATATTTCCACGACTACAGTCTTTATGTGTACCAATCAGCATGGACGCACACAAACACACTCACTTTCCTGGTGCTATTTAATACAGTCTTTCTTTCATCGGTGGCTAAACATACCGTCTGTTTCCGTCTGAACACCCCGGACCAAGATGTAACTGTGCAGAGGCTGAAATTGCTGATTGATTTTATTAAATTTGCTTCGTCAGACACAGGTTGTAAATGGTCAATTTTGCACGCCCATTCTACACAAAGCCTATGATCCAAGCGCTTTTTAGACCCAATTCCCAGTGCGTCCGTTGGTCCAAGGTCATCAACTTTTATACCACATTCGTCCCATCGTGGAGTAGAGCGAGAGCCAATCGGTGTCAGTTTAAAGCGATCTCGTAGCCGCCGTTTAATCCATACCAGACTGCTGGCCCATGCACACCGCTCCCAGATTGAAAACTCTTTAAAGTGCATATGACAGGTTTTTATCATTTTCTAATTTTGATTTTATTTGGTGTATTAATACCTGTTGTAAATATACATTATAGTTTTATACCAATCAAGTAGAAAAATGGAAAAATCTGTTGAAAGTTACAGTAAGTAAACAAATTGATGACATCACGCTAGGGAGACAAAGGTTGCATAATTTACACAAAATAAACTACTTTTTGGACCTCTTAAACTATTAAGTTACAAAAATAAAAGTTCACGTGTATTTTTCATTGTCAAATTAAAAAATCTGTTATATTAGATGAGTTTTGGCTCAATGCACAGGACGCTTTCTTGGTAATTTCCTAGCGTGATGTCATCATTTACAACCAGGAAGTGAACTAAAAACCTAAAAAAATTGTTAAACTGGGATAAAATTGTAAAGTATTTTAGAAAAATTTGAAAGATGTTTATCTGAACTGCATTTTAGTCAAACCTGTCACTTTAACGTCAAACTAACCAGCGGCAGTGTGAAAACGAGCTTAAGAGCGCCCAGAACAAACTTACTCCAACACAGAGAGAATATGCACGTGCAAAAGTAGACACAAAAAGCCTGATCCAAACAGGGAATTGAACCCAGGGTTGTCTCGTTAACAGCCACCGTGCTTGGGTATCCTCCAGCGCTTCTCAAACCCTAATAAGCAAAATAGAACGAACACAATTTTGTCTTTCGCAGTTTCCCTATTCCCACTGGCTGTGTTATAATAAAATTACAAATGTGCCTGACTCATTAATATTTCATCAGCTTATCTTACCTGTGTTAGCTTAATAACCAGTGAGGTGACCATCTCCCTCTGCGCTGTCCAACCAATGAATATTTAAACGCCGCGTATTTCTGCTACAGCTGATACGGAGCCCGGGTCAGTGCGCTAACAGGGGACTGGAAATAACCATTCATTTGTATTGTAGGCATGTGTGCGCGCGAGAGACAGGTGAGAGGTCGGAGGTCAGCGAACAGGAAGTGATTTACGCCGCCAATCTGCGAAACGACAACAGTAATTTTCCGGCCGCGCGCACACAGACACACCCCCGACAGGCAGAGCAGAGGAGGCGCGGGGAGAGGTGAGAACAGTCAGAGAATTGTAATGAATAATGACAAGTTACCAAATACGACTGATGTGATTGATATGAAGTGAGAAAAATCGTGCCCGTGCAAAACATGTATGGGTGGGTGATTTCTTTTTTTTTGTAATCATATTTTACGCTTTACGCTCAGTGGAGCAGATGCACAGCGCATCAGACAACCGTCCAGTTTTCAGAAAATCCAATCACAGCTGCTTTATTTGTAAAATGTGTCTCTGAAATGCGGAAGACTTATCCTATTGAAATCCCCGTGACTATCTATAACTTCAGATGCAGAGAGTTAGGTACTTTGCTCGTTAGTTCTGCAGAGACGGGTATTTTTTGTTACCCGTCAGAATACGTGGAGGAAGCGTGTGGTATACGTCTCACACAAACATGCGCAAATCAATTCTGCACAAAGACGCTTTCAGGCTGGCCAGAGAAACGATGAAGTGTTGGCTTGTTGACGCACATGAACATTGAACATTTAACTGTATTCTGACACTATAGTGATAAATGTATTTACCAGGAATTCCACTGCAATTTTGTTTACTTAAAAGTGAAATTCTTTGTAGAAGCGTGATCACGTTTGGAAGGGTCGTGTGTCGCTAGGCTGCAGTGCATTAAAGCTGGGGTACCTCATTTTCAGCAGTGAAATAAGGGAGTATGTATTTAAACCTTTCTAACTCTCGCTTTGTCACATCTCAAACCAATTACTCCTCGGGGATAATAAAGATAACCTTCAATCTCTAGTATTATCCCTCCACAGCCAATCAGATCTCATCCTAAAGTTTCCAAAGGGTCATATTAGTTGTGTTTCCATGAGACCAGTACGGCGAAGAGCAGGGCGGTCCGAGGTGTTTCGACTGCACAAAAGTGAACCATGCCACCCCGTTTGAGGGGTTTGAAGAGGGCCACGAGAGGTACTAGTCCCAGTGCGAGCTGGTTTGTCTTAGAGTATGGACTGGTTTAGAGCGAGATGAACAAAGAGGATGAAGAGAGAAAGCAGACTCAGGTGAGAACAAAACAGCAAAAAGCCAATCTAAATGCAAAATAATCATTTCTGATCTAAAGTTGACTTGATCTTGTGGAAGAAACGTGATATTTCCAGCGGCGCAAACTTTATTTGTTGAGCCGACAGACTTAGCAAAACCAAGCTAGCACTGTTAGCATCAGCATGGCACTCACTTCAAGACCATAAATATTATATTTTCGGTACATAATGTATCTAATAAAATCCAAACTCGATATATTTCATAAAGAAATATTAAAGGAAAGATATTACACAGTTTTCACATAGTTATTATCCTTTAAACATGCTCTTGAGTACCTTAAATTTGCCATCTCATGTTTTTAAACAAAAAAAAAAAGTTTACTATCTGGATTTATAAGCTTGTGTGAAATGACACTTATTGAGTACATCCAGCCAGTAGATGGTGCCTAGTGCTTACACAACACACACAATGGTGTGGGTCAGCAGGAGCAGTGAACGTGTCCTTAAATTGATGATAAGGACTTAAAACAGCAGGAGATTCTCGGATAAGTGATGCGTGAAATCTGAAAATACATCCCAGATTGAGGGAGTTCAGCAGGACGTGTTTTTGATGCTCGAAGGGAGAGGATTTTCTAATGAACCTCCGTCAAAACAGTGTGAATGCTACTCCAACTATGATGAAAAATTGTTTTGTCTAGCTTTGTCCATGTCCACTTCTTACAGAACTTACTAAATGTCTTTTTGTGAATTGAGGAGATTGGCTGCATGAGGAAAAAGCATAATTCATGTACCGTTTAGATTGTATTCATTAAGAAAACATTAGTCATGTTTAGGAGCCCATGAGTCTGGACCTCTGCATGGAAGCACAGTCCGCCATTAACAGAAACGGGTCCAGGTCTAGTGGAAACACTGGCGGCTGTGGCTCATTCTTACAAAAATATAAAATGTTTAATAATCAGATGAAGACAGTGTGTAGAAGTCTGATTTTTACACACACACACACACACACGCACGCACGCACACACACACAGCAAAAAAAAATGGATACCTCAGCTTTAAAGGAACAATCTAAACAATAAATAATATAATTTATTAGTGCAGACAATTCAGAACACTCAAAAATGATATGCCTACATGACTTTATGAGTTATACTTTTCTGCAATGGTTTCAATGAGCCAATTAAAACTTTTGTTCCTCTGGATTATAGCTATTTGCATAGAATGGAAGTCCAAACTTGACTGTCATAATAATAAGACTCATAAACCATAAATAGCTTTGCCCTTTACTTGTACAGAAAGCTCCTATAGACATTGAATAGGTTAGATAAACACACATTGACAGTGCTAATGAGAGGAGCTGCTAACAGGATAAACACTGACTACCCACAATCCTCTGGGGCGTCCAGTGACCTTTACAACTTCACAGCTGCAGTCTGGTGGGAATCCGCTGTGCACTGTTTAATGACTTAATAGACATGTACAATAAATATAGAACAAAACGAGGAATTATGATGAGGACAAGCGTGTCAGTCAAGTGAAGTTTATTTTCAGTGCCATTTCAATAGTCAGAATAAAAAGATGAAAATAAATGCGCATTTACAATAAAATGTCAGTCATATGAATGAAGTTCTGGTTATTTCGGTAACACTTTATGTGTAACTATTTATAATACATTCATAAACGCTAATTATTTGTTTATGAGCACTTTTAATGCCTTTACTAGCATTTAACACTTGTTTATTCAAAACAGTTTTAATATAATAATATCAGCAGTGTATAAATGCTTTTACAAATATTCTGTACGTGGCATATTCACATGTTTTTGTTTAATGGCATATTAACGTTTATAAAGACACGTTTCGACTGGCCCTTGTTCCTGAAGGTACATATACACACAAAACAGAAATATAAAAAAACGTATTAACTGCACATTTTTGTTAATTTTTCTCTTTTTTACCTTCCTACCGAATTTATACCTTCCTTTCTTATCGTATATTGACCCTTTGCATGTGACGTCACGGAACGCCCACTTTGCCATGACGGACGGCGGAAGCGCTGTTTGTGCCAGGTAAAATGATCGAAATTTGCCGTAAACCTAACTATTAGCAAGCTAACATTGATCAATTTTACACGTAAAATTGTGATATCCTGTTGTGCGGTTGGCTGCACTAACAGGCAAAGCCGTAAGCCCAATGTAGCCTTTTATCATATACCTGTTGATGAAGACAGAAGACGGCGATGGGTAGCAGCAATAAATCGAAAGAACTGGAAGCCCTCCCAAGTACTCACGGATTTGCAGTGAGCACTTTTTACAAGTTAAGTCAATGCCAATGTTACAAGTGTATGACATTTTACACGAAAACATATCTGAATATGTGAAACAGTCAAAGTTATGCGGGGCACGGCGTTAGTTATTCAGCCAAGAAATTAACTTGTATGTATGTATGTATGTATGTATGTATATAGACTCAAGCCTGCAAAATGGATAATACATATTACATCCACAGAATTATTATTTGTGAATAAAATATTATGATTATGATGATATTGACACAGAGAGACAGAGAAATTGACAGACAACCATTCACTCTCACATTCATTCACTACGGGCAATTTAGAGTTGTCAATTAATCTACACAGTCATGTCTTTGGACGGTGGGAGAACCCGGAGAACCCACTGTCCAGGGTGTACCCCGCCTAAGGCCCAAAGTCACTGGGATAGGCTCCAGTCACCCGTGACCCCTAACGGGAATAAGCGGTAGAAAATGAATGATATTGACGTTTTGATTAAATCGGTGAGCATGGCAGGAGGAAACAGGTAAGGGTCAGTTTCTAAGCTAGCGATCTTCACTTTCTCAAAATACCGCGCTTTGTGAGCGCCTAAAAGATGTCCTGCTTCCACTGACAACTGAACTGAACATGAGTTAGAAGTAGCCATCGCTTAAGTGACAAAAATAATTGCAATCACTGTGAGTTTGTTACTTTTGCGCTCCCCGTAATTCTGCGCTCGCATACTCTTGCCGTCCATTATGGTGCACCCACGTGATCCTGTGACGTAGGTGCAAAGGGTCAATAGCAATGCATGTTTCCACATCCCACAGATGGTTTCACTTTTGAGCGTCTCAGCACGCTTCTGTTGATGGCTGTCTGTGTTTCCAAGTCTAGCTCACTACGGAAGCAGCTGACGTCACCCAACAACAAATATTTCCTTAATTAATATCATCTTTATCTTACCAGAATCACACTTTTTCTGTACACAGCTAATCTCAGCTATTGAGAAAAAAGGCGTTCGGTAATTTCAAGTTTGTGTGCCGTGAAATGTGACTGAGGTCGAGAGTAAACAAGAATCTATTTCTGGTTTATTGTCAGCTTTTTCTGCATTTATTTCTGGTCTCTGTGCCTCTTCATCACTTTTAATGTCTCTTCATGTAATGCACTGAGTTTGGATGATGACGCATTAGCAGTGGAAATATAATATTTAAGGTCTTGGTGCAAGTACTACGTGCAAGTGCAAGTACTACGTGCAAGTAGTACATTCTCGTCCGGATGACAACCCCTGAAATCCTTTCTACGATGGACCACACCTGGACGAATGAGGAATTACATCGACTACATTCTCTCTTGTTTGATCATCGCTCTGAAGTTCACTTTCGGACTGTACCAATCCGCTCCAAAGTAAACCAGTCAAAACGTGCCTTCTGGTATCACCATCTACAAATGTATAAATAATTGTGCGTATGGATACATAACTTCTATCTTATAAATAGTTTACTAAGGAAGTGTTGCCATTATTTCTAATTCATTTTGTAATTTATTGATTTATTTTGTGTTTCTACTCAGTTGGTGCCACATCCTTTCAATAACTCTGGGTTTTTATTGTTCAGGCAGCCTTAGGGCCTGGCAGAAGAAGTTATAAGTTAAATTATGTTAATCATTATTCAAACTCTTTATTGTTAGTTCAAGGACTTGTACACTTTGAAGTGAGTTTTTTTCCACTTTCTTTGCAAATTCTTTATTCATCACATTTGACCCTTTCACAGGCAAAAAAAAAAATAAATCTTTGTAGCTACATGTGGATTTGGCCTTGAAAGCCCGATGAATGGACCTGTAAGAGTCAAATGCTTGAATTATTAATATATGTTTTGTCATTTATTTTGCTTGCACTTCTTTACAAATCCAATGTGAGGTTAAAAGTGTAATATATGCTGCTTTAAATGCTGTTTTTTTCATCAAATGTTTGCTTAGAGCTGTATAGCTGTTGATTCTATTGTGTAAACAAATATACTGTATGTTGGTTGAAATATAAGCAAAAATTCTGCAATGGAGAAGAAAAAAAAAAGATGAATACTCGAATTATAGTTCACTAAAATGTATTCTGGAATTCTAAGTGTGTGACAAACATCTTCTTTGCAATTACCGAGCTGAGGGCTGTTTACTTTTTAATTTTAAGCAGTTTTGAAGGCTGTTTTTTCTGGCTGATAATAAACATAACTGATTAAACCCAAAACTTTTAAGTTGTGAAATTTGAACCAGATCCAATCCAATTTATTGCCTATGCATAGAAAATAAACTGAATAGGCCAGCATAAAGGAACTGGAATGGTGTTCACATTCCAAAAGTTGCCACGGGCGCTTCTTTTCATTGTCCCTCCCTTTTTTCGCTGACATTATTTTACATCTATCAATCAGCAATAAATAAGTTCTACACCGACAACAAAGGCGTCCAGAGAAGGTGTGTACTTGAACATTGAACATTTTACACAAATATATCTCCTTTATATAATATTTTAGCTGCAAAACTTTTCTCCACTTTGTGAACGCAGGCACCGCTAAAAACCACAACTAAATACAATTATGTTCACTACGTTTTTGTGAAATGTGTACTCTAGTCCTGTTCACCTTATTCCGCCCTGACCATGTTTGCCTCTGTTTATGTCTCTTTTGTGTCTATTGTACTAAAAGGACTTCCAGTTTGACGCTATAGATTGCTTTGTCTAAAATGTTTAATGTACACGTGCAAAAACAAGTCAGCAATGCACCGATTTCCTGGGCGGCCTGAAAACAGCTTTTTAGTAGGGATGTAACGATATGCAAATCTCACTATACGATATGATCACGATATGAACCTCACGACACCATATGTTTTGCAACATCATGGAGAAGCTCACGATATTGTAGAAGAGCTCAAAATGATGTATCCACATTCATAATAAAGAGACTGATAATGTAATCTGCTCCTGCCTTTAATTATTAGGCCTTTACTGTCATATTTTAGAACCTTAATAATAGAAATGATGGCAAATCTTCAAGTTATGTCAGGAACAACAGTAATGACTGCTATGTATTCTGTCATGTACCTTGTCATTTCTTATTAATCTTATTAATTAACAATTTCTAGTCAATAATGCTTTGATCTGATAGAGCAGGCTAAACCATTGTTTTTTTTTCCCACGCAGACATGCTGTTTTTCATGTCGTAGCATGACGACGACGATATCGCGACAATTTTACTATCACGATATCACGACATTGCCAGTATCACTTTTCAGTCCGTGTAGAACTTATTTTCTGTTGAGCTCGCCTGCCCCATGTAAACTACAATGGAAAAACTTCCGGAGTAAGGCGAATAGGCTTTAAATATCGCAATAATACCATAGCTCTTAATAGCCATATCGCAATCATTTCCAATATCGTTCAGCCCTCGTCCACGCAATCCTCGGGCCAAGCAATGACTCCAAAATGTTTTCAAGCGTCAGTACCTAAACCTAAGCCATCCACAATGGGTCAAATCCTCCAGTTAAGGCAGTCCTGACCCGGCCTGTGGCTCAGGATCCCCAGAGCCTGCTGCTCCTGACAGGTCGCTCCAGTGCATTGAAGGATGGCTCAAACGTAGAGCACACATTTCCCTACGGGGACAATAAAGCCTTAACCATAATCCATATCTTCATTTACACACACACACACAAATATTTCCACTCCCCAGCCTCTCCATCCCCGTCAGGCTCTCAGGCGTCTGTCTGGGCAGTTAGCTGTGACCCCTGGCTGTGGTGTGAGCTGCTAATTGCTAACGTGATCAGTCAGGATGGATCGGGCCTGTCCGGGACAATTGACATAAGTGATAAATGATTCTATCCAATTACACGGCTGCTGACCGATAAGTGCCGCGATAGTCTGCAAGAGACACGAGATTTCACAGAGGGATAAGCTGTGTTTTGTTTAGAGCACAAAGATTCGAACTGACGATAAAGAGAGTAGTGAATAATTTTTATTTTTTATACCCCTACCCTGATAATATGTCCATTTATCAAATTATGAGGTCAAAGCTCTTTATATCTGTCCTGCAGTGTGACGTGCCATTGTAGCAAAATACAACCAAAACTAAACCAAAAACATATCAGTTTTTAGCAGCCTAAGAATGTTTTATCACAAGCATTAAAGAAATGATGACTTTAACATAATACTAATATATCTATAATGTTAGTAAAATAATTATGTAACTGTACCATCAGAAAGGATACTTTTTTGTGACAATTATAATTAAATTTGTATTAGTAAATAATACTGTCCAGGGGCGTCGGACTGGGGTGTAAAGGGTGCTCGTTTCCCTGGGCCAAGGGAGGGCCCTCAAAAGCAAGTAATTTTTTGTTTTTTCACCGTAATCTATTTTTGTTGCAATAAAACACATTGTGGGTTTCAGTGAGAAACTAAATATAATTTTGCTTTAGATGAGAGCCCCAACAGCCCTTTAAAGAAAATAATAATAATAATAATAATACATTTTATTTATAAGCGCCTTTCAAAACACCCAAGGACACTGTACATGACAACAAGATATAAAAACAACAGAATAAAACCCACAAACAGAACTGGATGATGGTGTTGGAGTGACTGAGTTATGTGGTGTAGGATTGTCTGAACAGGTGAGTTTTGAGTCTGGATTTGAAAAGTGGAAGGGTGTCTATGTTGCGGAGGTCAGGAGGGTTCCAGAGCTGAGGAGCAGAGCGGCTGAAGGCTCTGCCCCCCATTGAAACAAGACGGAAAGAGGGGACAGAGAGCTGGAGAGAAGAGGAGGACCGGAGGGAGCGAGAGGGAGTGGAGATGTGGAGGAGGTCAGAGATGTACGGTGGAGCCAGGTTATGGATAGCTTTGAAAGTGGTAAGGAGAATTTTGAAGTGAATCCGTTGTTTTATGGGGAGCCAGTGAAGTTGTTGGAGGATGGGGGTGATGTGATGGTGGGAGGGCGTCCTGGTGATGATGCGGGCTGCAGAGTTTTGGAGAAGCTGCAGTTTCTGGAGGGATTTATTGGGGAGACCAAAGAGGAGAGAGTTACAATAATCGATCCGGGAGGTGACTAGACTGTGGACAAGTATGGCTGTGGTGTGAGGAGTGAGAGAAGGGCGGAGACCAGAGATGTTGCGAAGGTGGAAGTAGGCAGAACGGGTGATGTTGTTGATGTGGGAGTGGAAAGAAAGGGTGCTGTCGAGGATGACACCCAGACTCTTGACTTGAGGGGAGGGGAGGACGGTGGAGTCATTGATAGAAATTGTTAAACTGTTTGATTTTGAGAGAGTGGAAGGGGTGCCGACCAGTAAGACTTCGGTTTTTGAGCTGTTAAGTTTGAGGAAATTTGAAGAGAACCAGGAATTGATTTCCTGCAGACAGAGGGTAAGAGAGGCTGGTGGAAGTGATGCAGTGGGTTTAGAGGAGAGGTAGAGCTGGGTGTCATCCGCGTAGCAATGGAAATGAATGTTGTGTTTACGGAAGCAAGGGCGTAACTTTGGCTTCAACTTTGGGGGGGTCGAGAGGCTACAGGCAAATGGCTGTGTATCGGACAAAACATATTCCTTTCTATGTCATCTATCTCAGTGGTCCCGTACCGGTCCGTGAATCAATTTGGACCGGGCCGGCCCGCAATTCGGGCCGGTTTCGGGTCCACATTTTCCGCTCTGCTGTCGGGCTGAGTCGGCGGCCCAGGGGGCAGAGACGCCAGACGCAGCACTTTATGCGCTCCTGGCCCGAAAAGAAGCGGCGTGAGCAGCCAGTGCTGTGATGCTCCTCCTCATGCTCGAATAAAGTGGTTAAAATATGTGACGTGAGAAAAGACGTTAATGAAAGCGCGGCTGCTGCACGGAGGAGGAGAGAAAAAGAGAGAAAGAGCAGGAGGAGAGAGAGAGACGAAAAGAGCGAGGGGAGAGCTCATGTGGGCCAGCGTCAGCGGAGGAACAGGCGCGTCCCGTTGGTGCAGGTAGAACACTAAACACTTGAAGCCCTGTCAGGCGCTTATTTTGCCAATAAAACTCTGCAGGAACTCAGTTTACGTAACTCCGGTTCTACACGTGCGCGGACCCGGGTTGGGTTCGGACAGTATCCGCGCGGTCCCGGGTCGGGTTCGGGTTGAATCTTGCAGCAAATGACTCGGGCTCGGACAGTACGCGCGGGCTCAGCGGGTCGGGCTTGAATTTTTGGCCCGATGATGGTTACATCTCGGTCATTTGAGCTAAAATTTAACCCACAAGCAACAAAATGAGTAAGAAACAAGACAATACCAGGAATCCTACGTGAATCCTACGGCTCTAATGAGGCAATGAAGCCTTCAAAGCTGCTTCGCCACTTAGAGACCAAGCCCCCTGGATTAAAAGACAAGCCCCTGGACTATTTTGAAAGAAAAGAACAGGTACACAGTGGATTCACGTTTATTATGATAAACGCCCCTCCCCTACCGGGCCGCAGTAAAATTGTCAAGCGTTGACCGGTCCGCGGTGATAAAAAGGTTGTGGACCACTGATTATCTCATGCGACCGTACGCAGAAAGTGTTACCACAGTGCGGTTGGAACAGCTCTACTATACCACAGCGCGCACCATCAACATCCCACAGACGCAACAACTCAACATAAACTCACAAAGCCGAAACAGGATTCGATTGCCTCGATAGTTTGGTTCGTTTGGGTAATTGTAAATGCGCAAGCAAACGCTGATCCTAAACAAAGAGCGAAACCAAATCTAATGATCCACGACGCGCTATGACGCACGTGAGGCTCGGAATCAAAACAAACTCCTCGTTTGAGATCGATAACGGGATAAATGACAGGCGAAACATGCCAAGAAGCAGTAAAACGCCAGATTATGATCACATGAACATAGATCACAGTTTTCAGGGTTTATTTACATAACATAAAAAAGTTATACGGCTAAATAAACCCAAAAAACCAAAAGTAACCTATTGCTGGCTTAGATGTGGAAAAAAGTCTATATTCATCCATTATTAAGCTGTACAACTAGTCTACACGCGCAGATGACATAGACAAACTTTCAGAGCACTTATTTAGTTAATATACTACTCAACTACTTACTCATTTTCGTCTCACTCATCTCTTCGCCTCACAATGAAAGTACATCGTCCGCGCTCCGACATTTCGGCTGTCGCTCACACTGAGCCCACACATGTGGGGTTGGTCTTGGGATAGATCCATAAAAACAAAAACTATATAAAGTCCAACAACGCTGCAGCCCCGCTTCGTATTTGTTTAGCTGTGACGCGGATCATGCAGAAGCCAACCAGGCCAACGGAGAAGTCGAGTCTCTTCCTCGATGTTTCACTGTGCAATTCTGTTATGCAGCGCCTCTACAGGCGAGGAGAGGTGTGTGTCACTGTAGAATTCTAGTTTGATAAAAGTGTAGTTTGTGAACGCCAAACGCTGTTGCAACATTGGTCTCCAAATGCGAGAGAATATTGTGAAGTCCTTTGACTCAGTGAAACACTACGCCCTCACCTCATAGCAGTCAAAACATGGTCAAAACTATCAACTTGTTAAACTGACTGACGACGGACATACGCCGCACTGACAGAGACAGGAGAGGGAGGGGTGAGAGAGCGCGGCCTCTGTGTGGGCGATACCACGTCTACAGCTGAGAGGGGGATGCGTAGTCAAAAAGTAATATTTTTGTTGTTGATTTAATTGTTTTAACTACTCCTGGATATTTCTTTTTAACAAATAACATATAGTATATGATTTAATATTAAAAATGGTCTGAAATATTGGGGGGGTTGAATGTACTAGATCAAAATATTGGGGGGGTTGTAACCCCCCTATCCCCCCCGTATTTTACGCCCGTGTACGGAAGATAGAACCAAGAGGGAGAATGTAGATGATGAGCAAAAATCTTTGCTCACATATTAGACAAGTTGGTTGATAAAACTATTGATTTTATTAACCACCGGGTTTGTATTCTAGCAAAAGTGAATTTAAAAATATCAATAACAAAAGTAGCAAAAGTAGGGTTTTGCAAAAATAATAATATAATAATATTTTCTTTTGACCTTTAGCCTAAACCCGTAACCCCTGAGCTTGTCCTGTAGCAACAATGTCAGAGGAGCTTCTTCTGTTTTATGTGTAACTGTCTTTTTAAATATATCACACCACAGGACACAATTTGGATTAAAGCTATAAAACATGTGTATCTTTTTTTTTCTTTTTTTTTTTTAAAGGAGACCTATTGTGTAAAATCTACTTTTAGAAAATCTCAATCATAATATACACTTTTTGTCAGCCATTGTCTTTCAGCTGCAACACCATACTTGTCAAATCCTTGGCATCAAGCAGAGAAAACATCTAAGAAGATGCACAACAACTATTAAACTGGCTTAAGAATGGCCCAAGGCATTATTAAAAACTGGAAGGATAGGCAAGGCAAGGCAAGGCAAGTTTATTTGTAGAGCACAATTCGTACACAGGGCAATTCAAAGTGCTTTACATAAACAGGAAAAGTTGCATTAAAATCACAAAATACAAAAAGACACACAGAATCATTTTAAAATCATTTTAAAATAAAGTACTTTAAAAGAGAAGAGTGCAGATAGATCTTTCAGTCGTATGCACATCTAAAGAGAACTGTTTTTAGCCTGGATTTAAACATTGTCAGAGTGGAGGCCTGTCTCACATCTTCAGGGAGACTGTTCCAGATTTTAGCTGCAAAAAACTGAAATGCTGATTCCCCATGTTTAGTCCTGACTCTAGGCACCTGCAGGAGGCCGGTCCCTGAGGTCCTCAGAGTGCGAGATGGTTCATATGGCACTAACATGTCAGAGATGTACTTTGGTGCTTGGCCGTGGAGAGACTTGAACACAAGCAGAGCTGCTTTAAAGTCAATTCTCTGAGCCACAGGAAGCCAGTGCAGAGACCTGAGCACAGGACTAATGTGATCGTACTTCCTGGTTCTTGTCAGGACCCGAGCAGCAGCATTCTGGATGTACTGCAGCTGTTTTACAGCTCGTTTGGAGAGGCCAGTGAACAGGCCGTTGCAGTAGTCTAACCTACCGGAGACAAATGCATGGATAAGTCTCCAAGTCTGGTTTAGACACTATACCTTTAATTTTGGCAATGTTTTTAGGTGGTAAAAAGCTGTTGATGTTATTGATTTGATGTGGCTGTTTAAGTTCAGGTCTGAGTCCATTATTACCCCCAGATTTCTAACTTGATTTGTCGGTTTTAGAGCGAGAGACTGGAGGTGACTGCTGACACTTTCTCTCTGTTTCTGCGGCCCAAAGACGATGATTTCAGTCTTGTCTGAGTTTAGCTGAAGAAAATTGTTTTGCATCCACAAGCTGATCTGTTGGATGCAATGATAGAGTGAATCCACTGGTCCATATTCACCTGCCGTCAGTGAGACATAGATCTGAGTGTCATCTGCGTAGTTGTGATAAGACACATTTGTGCTGAGTATTAACTGACCTAAGGGCAGCATATAGAGGTTGAACAGAAGGGGTCCCAGGATTGACCCTTGGGGCACCCCACAGGTCAAGCTCACGTGGTCTGAGACACAGTTACCAATCTCAACAAAGTACTCTCTGTCCTCAAGGTAGGACTTCAACCAATTTAGGGCAGTGCCAGTGATGCCCACCCAGTCCTCTAGTCTCTGTAGGAGAATCCTATGATCGACAGTGTCAAAAGCAGCGCTCAGATCTAACAGAATTAAGACTGAGGCTTTGCCCGCGTCAGTGTTCAGGCGGATGTCATTTGTCACCTTGATAAGAGCAGTCTCAGTGCTGTGATGAGGTCTAAAACCTGACTGAAAAACATCAAATGAGTTGTTTATTAATAGGAAGTCAGTGAGCTGTTGGTAAACAACCTTTTCGAGGACTTTGCCTAAAAATGGCAGATTTGAGATGGGCCGATAATTTTTCAGTACTGAGGCATCAAGACTGCTCTTCTTTAGGAGAGGCTTAATGACCGCAGTTTTCAAGGCCCTTGGGAATGTTCCAGATTGCGACATGTCAACTATGTGAGTGAGTGGTGTTAACAAAGTGCTCAGAACAGACTTTAGAAATCCGGTGGGTAACACATCAAGGCAGCATGTAGAAGAACTCAGACTGGTGATGATCTCTTGGACAGTTTTGTCAGTTACAGGTGCAAACTGAGTCAGCTCTAAATGTGTAGGTGGTTTTAAAGTTATTATTTGCACTGTGGAATTTATGGCATTTTTAATGCCCTGAACCTTGTCATTAAAGAATACTGCAAACTCATTGCACTTAGCTGTGGAAATTAGTTCTAATGGCAGCAGAATTGAGGGTTTGTTAGTCTGTTTACTGTTGCAAACAGAGCACGCGAGTTATTACTGCAATTTCCAATTATTTCAGAAAAAAATCCTTCCCTTGTTTTACATAAAATGAGGTTGTACATATACAACTTTTCTCTATAAATCTCTTTATGAATCTGGAGCTTTGACTTGCGCCATTTTCGCTCAGCCCTGCGGCACTCCCTTTTCTGTGCCCTGACTGTCTCATTATTCCTCCATGGCGCCTTCTGCTTATTTTTAACCATTTTAACCTTCATAGGAGCAATGGTGTCCAGAACATTCAAGATATTAGATGTAACAGAATTTAAAAAGTTGTCAACATTTGAACATGAAGGATTTTCAAAGTTTATCATTTCCACGAAGAGTGCACTTGTGCTGTCATTTATGTGTCTCCTCCGAACAACTGCAGGACCAGCCGGTGATTTGGGAATAACAGACAGGTCAAAGAAAACACAGAAATGATCAGACAGTGCCACATCGACCACACTGACGTTTGAAATATTAACCCCTTTAGTAATTAGCAGGTCCAGAGTGTGCCCTCTGCTGTGAGTGGGGCCACTCACATGCTGAGTAAGACCAAAGGTTTCAAGGACAGCATCAAGCTCTTTAGCGTTTCTGTCGCAAACATTATCCACGTGAACATTGAAATCACCTGTAATGACCAAACCGTCAAAGTCTGTGCATACAACTGAAAGCATCTCAGTAAAATCATCAATAAAACCTTGGCAGTGCTGGGGAGGCTTGTACAGGACAATGTAGAGTATGGAGGGAGACTGTTTTAGCTCCATTTTAAAAGACAAATACTCAAATGATGAAAACATCCCAAAAGACAACCTCTGGGTAACTATTTTATCTCTAAAAACTGCACAGACACCTCCACCCTTTTTGTTGTCGCGTGTTTCAGATTCAAACTTGAAGCTCGGTGGAGTCGCTTCTATTAGACATTCCCCGTGTTTTTGTCAAGCCATGTTTCAGTTAAAAACATAAAATCAAGATTATAAGAAGATATAAAATTATTATTATTATTTATTATTATTATTATTTTTTTTTTTTGGTCGGGAGAGTGCATGTTAATGAACATACATGATATACATGCTGTAAACACACCAGATTGTAGCCTTGGGCTAATTTCCATCTGTTGTCCCGCATTCACTCTCATTCATTCACACACAGACAGACAGACAAGGACAAACAACCATTCACTCTCACATTCATTCACTACGGGCAATTTAGAGTTGTCAATTAACCTACACAGTCATGTCTTTGGACATCATTAATTAAAAGTGATTTGTTACATAAGGATCTGACATTAAGCACAGCAAGTTTCAGATTGGTTTCAATGTGACTGGACGTTATCTTTTCAGAGGGAATATGAATTAAATTTCTAAGATTGGACAGTCTAACTGTCCTTCTGTTCTCCAGTCTGTGTGACGTGACTACAGATATAACACAGGGCCCCGGGTTTGTTTGACCATTTTCATGACCATAAGTCCCGGCAACGCTGAGACCCACTACATCCTAGCTATGGGAGATAACAGTTCTAAGGGGAGGTGGGGGAGGGCGGCGAAGGGGGAGACCTGGAGGAGGTTTGGGCAAAGGCTGAGTGGGGAGAGCTGGAAGGGGTTTGGGTGATGGACCAGGTGAAAGGCGAGGGGGTGGAGGTGCAGGTCGTTTTTGGTGAAGCAGGAGAGTTGAAGCTCCTGGGTGGTATGGTGGGCACAGATTTGTACGGGGAAGAGTTCATCATTGTTGACATCAGAACTCTTGATCTTGCTAAATTAGGTGTGAGTGGAACCATCTTTACTCCTGATTTGATCAGACTTTCAAGATGGTTGGGAAGGTCCCTGGGTGAAGGTGGAGATAAAAAGGAGAGTGATGATTGAGTGGGAGTAGATGTTGCAGGGGGGACCCAGGACTGGTCTGAGGGTAGGGGTGGTGACAGGGCAGCTGCTGGGCCTGTCACTGACTGGCCCATTGCCTGTGATGAGGACCCCAAGGGAGGGGGGACGGATGTTGAGCTTGAACCCTTCACTGGGGGCGGTGGAGATCGTTGTGGTGCTGCAGCTGATGAGCTCTTTACTGGAGGCAGTGTAGGTGATTTTGGAGCAGCTGGAGCTGAATCCTTTGCTGGGCCTGGTGGAGCTGCTATTGATAAATCCTTTTGTGGAGTCGGCTGTTTTGTTACTGCTGATGTTGAAGCATTGACTTGGTCTCTGGCTGATTGATTCGGTGTTCTTCTCTCATTCCTCTCTTCTCGAACTATCTGTTCACGACCCTGTCCACGGCCATTCTGATGCCTGAGAGCGTGGAGGAGGTTCTCTGTCAGCGCCCTCACTCCACCTCTGCACAGATGTGGGCCCCTTCCCTTGAACAGGTCCTCTCGTTTCCAGAACAGATAGAAGTTCTCAATGTAGTGCAATCCTCTAGGTGCACACTCTTTGGACAGCCAAGTGTTCAATTGTAGCAGCCGGCTAAACTTGTTGATCTTCCTGTCAATATTTGGAAGAGGTCCACTGATGAATGTTTTGATTTCTACTTTATCAAGCTCCTCAAATAACTTCATGAAGTCTTTTTTCAAAACTTCAGTCTGCTCCTTTCGAATGTCCACTGCACCCACATGTACAATCAGCTGTTTAACTCCTCTGTGTGTGGACAGTACTCTGGGAAGCAGTGCCGTAATCTCAGAAACTGTGCTGCTGGGGAAGCTGTTTTCATTCTTCCATGTGTGACTCCACTGATAGCACCGTCTCCTATCAAGAGTGTGTCACTGTCCTTGACGTTTGGCACAGACTGTCTGTCTTTCTGCTGCTTTTTATCAACATCATGGTGGCTACAGTTTTCTCGTTCTGTAAATTCAGCCTCTGATAGTGGCAAAAATCTGTTTGTAAGCTGTATAGCATGCGACTTTACATTAGCTTTGTATCGTTTTGGTTTTGCACCGAGTTTGACCCAAGATGCAGCCGGCTGGTCTTTACCCAGTTTTGGGAAAGACACAGAGTCACTCCGGTTTAAGTTGAAAGTAGCTTTTCTTGAAAGATATGTAGACTTCTTACCCCTCGGTGACACTGGAATTGTATCGTGAAGTCCTTTTTCAGATTCTAGAGCGAATATCCGTGCTTGTAGCTCAATTATTTCATGTTGATATTTCCGACAGCGTTCACAAGAGTTTGTTTGACTTCTCTCCCCGGACATGTCGCTGGCTCGTCAGATAGTTTCTTAAAAATTGAAAAAATTATCTTAAAATCCTTGGTTTCCTTCGAAAAGTCATAATCCAAGATTTATAGAGGAAAAATTTTGATTTAAAAGCAAAATAAATAAGAAAACAGCTGTAGCAAGCAGGAGCAGCAAGAAAAAGCGTCTGCACTCTTCAGTAACAGGAAGTTACTAGGATAGTGGAGACCATCGTCTTGGAGGATGAACTGTGGCCAGAGAGGCAGGTGAAGTGATGCTCCCATCATGCCTAGTGCCTCCTGCACAAGCCTGTGGGGGCGGGGTTATGATCTGGTGAGCTGCAGTTGGTCAGGTCTAGGTTCAATAACACTATGTGCATGAGAATAAGAATGAAATCAGGTGAACGTGAACATCCTGAACCACCAGGTTATTATATCAATGGATTTTTCTTCACTGATTCCAAGACGACAATGTCAGGATTCATGGTCCACATTGTGACAGTGGTTCAGGATTCATGGCCCACATTGTGACAGTGGTTCAGGATTCATGGCCCACATTGTGACAGAGTGGTTCAGGATTCATGGCCCACATTGTGACACAGTGGTTCAGGATTCATGGCCCACATTGTGACAGAGCGGTTCAGGATTCACGGCCCACATTGTGACACAGTGGTTCAGGATTCACGGCCCACATTGTGACAGAGTGGTTCAGGATTCACGGCCCACATTGTGACAGAGTGGTTCAGGATTCACGGCCCACATTGTGACAGAGTGGTTCAGGATTCACGGCCCACATTGTGACAGAGCGGTTCAGGATTCACGGCCCACATTGTGACAGTGGTTCAGGATTCACGGCCCACATTGTGACAGAGTGGTTCAGGATTCACGGCCCACATTGTGACAGAGTGGTTCAGGATTCACGGCTCACATTGTGACAGTGGTTCAGGATTCACGGCCCACATTGTGACAGAGTGGTTCAGGATTCACGGCCCACATTGTGACAGAGTGGTTCAGGATTCACGGCCCACATTGTGACAGAAGCGGTTCAGGATTCACGGCCCACATTGTGACAGTGGTTCAGGATTCACGGCCCACATTGTGACAGAGTGGTTCAGGATTCACGGCCCACATTGTGACAGAGTGGTTCAGGATTCACGGCTCACATTGTGACAGTGGTTCAGGATTCACGGCCCACATTGTGACAGAGTGGTTCAGGATTCACGGCCCACATTGTGACAGTGGTTCAGGATTCACGGCCCACATTGTGACAGAGTGGTTCAGGATTCACGGCTCACATTGTGACAGTGGTTCAGGATTCACGGCCCACATTGTTGCTGACCAGAGTGGTTCAGGATTCACGGCCCACATTGTGACAGTGGTTCAGGATTCACGGCCCACATTGTGACAGTGGTTCAGGATTCACGGTCCACATTGTGACACAGTGGTTCAGGATTCACGGCCCACATTGTGACAGTGGTTCAGGATTCACGGCCCACATTGTGACAGTGGTTCAGGATTCACGGCCCACATTGTGACAGAGTGGTTCAGGATTCACGGCCCACATTGTGACAGAGTGGTTCAGGATTCACGGTCCACATTGTGACAGAAGCGGTTCAGGATTCACGGCCCACATTGTGACAGAAGCGGTTCAGGATTCACGGCCCACATTGTGACAGAGCGGTTCAGGATTCACGGCCCACATTGTGACAGTGGTTCAGGATTCACGGCCCACATTGTGACAGAGTGGTTCAGGATTCACGGCCCACATTGTGACAGAGTGGTTCAGGATTCACGGCCCACATTGTGACAGAGTGGTTCAGGATTCACGGCTCACATTGTGACAGTGGTTCAGGATTCACGGCCCACATTGTGACAGAGTGGTTCAGGATTCACGGCCCACATTGTGACAGTGGTTCAGGATTCACGGCCCACATTGTGACAGAGTGGTTCAGGATTCACGGCCCACATTGTGACAGTGGTTCAGGATTCATGGTCCACATTGTGACAGAGCGGTTCAGGATTCACGGTCCACATTGTGACAGAGCGGTTCAGGATTCATGGCCCACATTGTGACAGAGTGGTTCAGGATTCACGGCCCACATTGTGACAGAGCGGTTCAGGATTCACGGCCCACATTGTGACAGTGGTTCAGGATTCACGGCCCACATTGTGACAGAGTGGTTCAGGATTCCACGGCCCACATTGTGACAGTGGTTCAGGATTCACGGCCCACATTGTGACAGTGGTTCAGGATTCATGGTCCACATTGTGACACAGTGGTTCAGGATTCACGGCCCACATTGTGACAGTGGTTCAGGATTCACGGCCCACATTGTGACAGAGTGGTTCAGGATTCATGGTCCACATTGTGACAGAGCGGTTCAGGATTCATGGCCCACATTGTGACAGAGTGGTTCAGGATTCACGGCCCACATTGTGACAGAGTGGTTCAGGATTCACGGCCCACATTGTGACAGAGTGGTTCAGGATTCACGGCCCACATTGTGACAGTGGTTCAGGATTCACGGCCCACATTGTGACAGAGTGGTTCAGGATTCACGGCTCACATTGTGACAGTGGTTCAGGATTCACGGCCCACATTGTGACAGAGTGGTTCAGGATTCACGGCCCACATTGTGACAGTGGTTCAGGATTCACGGCCCACATTGTGACAGTGGTTCAGGATTCATGGTCCACATTGTGACACAGTGGTTCAGGATTCACGGCCCACATTGTGACAGTGGTTCAGGATTCACGGCCCACATTGTGACAGTGGTTCAGGATTCACGGCCCACATTGTGACAGAGTGGTTCAGGATTCACGGCCCACATTGTGACAGAGTGGTTCAGGATTCACGGTCCACATTGTGACAGAGCGGTTCAGGATTCATGGCCCACATTGTGACAGAGCAGTTCAGGATTCCAGGGCCCACATTGTGACAGAGTGGTTCAGGATTCACGGCCCACATTGTGACAGTGGTTCAGGATTCACGGCCCACATTGTGACAGAGTGGTTCAGGATTCACGGCCCACATTGTGACAGAGTGGTTCAGGATTCACGGCCCACATTGTGACAGAGTGGTTCAGGATTCACGGCTCACATTGTGACAGTGGTTCAGGATTCACGGCCCACATTGTGACAGAGTGGTTCAGGATTCACGGCCCACATTGTGACAGAGTGGTTCAGGATTCACGGCTCACATTGTGACAGTGGTTCAGGATTCACGGCCCACATTGTGACAGAGTGGTTCAGGATTCACGGCCCACATTGTGACAGTGGTTCAGGATTCACGGCCCACATTGTGACAGAGTGGTTCAGGATTCACGGCTCACATTGTGACAGTGGTTCAGGATTCACGGCCCACATTGTGACAGAGTGGTTCAGGATTCACGGCCCACATTGTGACAGTGGTTCAGGATTCACGGCCCACATTGTGACAGTGGTTCAGGATTCACGGTCCACATTGTGACACAGTGGTTCAGGATTCACGGCCCACATTGTGACAGTGGTTCAGGATTCACGGCCCACATTGTGACAGTGGTTCAGGATTCACGGCCCACATTGTGACAGAGTGGTTCAGGATTCACGGCCCACATTGTGACAGAGTGGTTCAGGATTCACGGTCTACATTGTGACAGAGCGGTTCAGGATTCACGGCCCACATTGTGACAGAGCGGTTCAGGATTCACGGCCCACATTGTGACAGAGCGGTTCAGGATTCACGGCCCACATTGTGACAGTGGTTCAGGATTCACGGCCCACATTGTGACAGAGTGGTTCAGGATTCACGGCCCACATTGTGACAGAGTGGTTCAGGATTCACGGCCCACATTGTGACAGAGTGGTTCAGGATTCACGGCTCACATTGTGACAGTGGTTCAGGATTCACGGCCCACATTGTGACAGAGTGGTTCAGGATTCACGGCCCACATTGTGACAGTGGTTCAGGATTCACGGCCCACATTGTGACAGAGTGGTTCAGGATTCACGGCCCACATTGTGACAGTGGTTCAGGATTCATGGTCCACATTGTGACAGAGCGGTTCAGGATTCACGGTCCACATTGTGACAGAGCGGTTCAGGATTCATGGCCCACATTGTGACAGAGTGGTTCAGGATTCACGGCCCACATTGTGACAGAGCGGTTCAGGATTCACGGCCCACATTGTGACAGTGGTTCAGGATTCACGGCCCACATTGTGACAGAGTGGTTCAGGATTCACGGCCCACATTGTGACAGTGGTTCAGGATTCACGGCCCACATTGTGACAGTGGTTCAGGATTCATGGTCCACATTGTGACACAGTGGTTCAGGATTCACGGCCCACATTGTGACAGTGGTTCAGGATTCACGGCCCACATTGTGACAGAGTGGTTCAGGATTCATGGTCCACATTGTGACAGAGCGGTTCAGGATTCATGGCCCACATTGTGACAGAGTGGTTCAGGATTCACGGCCCACATTGTGACAGAGTGGTTCAGGATTCACGGCCCACATTGTGACAGAGTGGTTCAGGATTCACGGCCCACATTGTGACAGTGGTTCAGGATTCACGGCCCACATTGTGACAGTGGTTCAGGATTCACGGCCCACATTGTGACAGAGTGGTTCAGGATTCACGGCTCACATTGTGACAGTGGTTCAGGATTCACGGCCCACATTGTGACAGAGTGGTTCAGGATTCACGGCCCACATTGTGACAGTGGTTCAGGATTCACGGCCCACATTGTGACAGTGGTTCAGGATTCATGGTCCACATTGTGACACAGTGGTTCAGGATTCACGGCCCACATTGTGACAGTGGTTCAGGATTCACGGCCCACATTGTGACAGTGGTTCAGGATTCACGGCCCACATTGTGACAGAGTGGTTCAGGATTCACGGCCCACATTGTGACAGTGGTTCAGGATTCACGGCCCACATTGTGACAGAGCGGTTCAGGATTCATGGCCCACATTGTGACAGAGTGGTTCAGGATTCACGGCCCACATTGTGACAGAGTGGTTCAGGATTCACGGTCCACATTGTGACAGAGCGGTTCAGGATTCATGGCCCACATTGTGACAGAGCGGTTCAGGATTCACGGCCCACATTGTGACAGAGTGGTTCAGGATTCACGGCCCACATTGTGACAGTGGTTCAGGATTCACGGCCCACATTGTGACAGAGTGGTTCAGGATTCACGGCCCACATTGTGACAGAGTGGTTCAGGATTCACGGCCCACATTGTGACAGAGTGGTTCAGGATTCACGGCTCACATTGTGACAGTGGTTCAGGATTCACGGCCCACATTGTGACAGAGTGGTTCAGGATTCACGGCCCACATTGTGACAGTGGTTCAGGATTCACGGCCCACATTGTGACAGAGTGGTTCAGGATTCACGGCCCACATTGTGACAGTGGTTCAGGATTCATGGTCCACATTGTGACAGAAGCGGTTCAGGATTCACGGTCCACATTGTGACAGAAGCGGTTCAGGATTCATGGCCCACATTGTGACAGAGTGGTTCAGGATTCACGGCCCACATTGTGACAGAGCGGTTCAGGATTCACGGCCCACATTGTGACAGTGGTTCAGGATTCACGGCCCACATTGTGACAGAGTGGTTCAGGATTCACGGCCCACATTGTGACAGTGGTTCAGGATTCACGGCCCACATTGTGACAGTGGTTCAGGATTCATGGTCCACATTGTGACACAGTGGTTCAGGATTCACGGCCCACATTGTGACAGTGGTTCAGGATTCACGGCCCACATTGTGACAGAGTGGTTCAGGATTCATGGTCCACATTGTGACAGAGCGGTTCAGGATTCATGGCCCACATTGTGACAGAGTGGTTCAGGATTCACGGCCCACATTGTGACAGAGTGGTTCAGGATTCACGGCCCACATTGTGACAGAGTGGTTCAGGATTCACGGCCCACATTGTGACAGTGGTTCAGGATTCACGGCCCACATTGTGACAGTGGTTCAGGATTCATGGTCCACATTGTGACACAGTGGTTCAGGATTCACGGCCCACATTGTGACAGTGGTTCAGGATTCATGGCCCACATTGTGACAGCAGTAGGCATCATTTCAACACATGGATCGACCTCCACAGAGTCCACATCTTTTCCACAGTGAGAATGTTTAGGATGTGCTGGAGAAGGTTCTGCACAGTGTCACGCTTTCGATTATCAACACAAGATCTTGGTGAGAAATGAATGCAACACTGGATGGAAATGTAATTTTTGACTTTGCAGAAGCTTATTGAAACAACGGCACAGTGAATGTGAGCTGTAATCAACGCTAAAGGGGCTCCAACCAAATAGAGTGTGACCTTTACTTTCTGTGGTGACTTTTTTTTGGTCGGGCAGTGTATTTGCTCCCTGTTGTAATTAAACCACTCGAAGTTGTTTTGTGGAGTTTTGTGTAATCTTTATCCTCCCGTGGACAAGACTCCATCGCTCCATCAGTCTAGGTCTTCATGGCTCCCCGTGTTATGTCCACTTACATCATTCAGCATTTTCATTTTCTGAGATTGTCACACATCAAGGTTTCGTCAGCGTCACGCAGTCATTTTGGTACAAATGAGAAAAAAATCCTCTGCTCGCTCTCGTGAACTGCAGCTCTCCAAAAGCGACGCAGCTTGGCGGTTTTCAACACGGAAGTAAGGGACTTGGGGTTTTTCTTATAAATTTTGCGATTTAAGCTGCTGATCCACGGGTGTTGCAGGTTAGACCCATTCAGCAGACAGAAGCAGAATGGGTCTTCTTTCACGCAGAGATAAACTGTAATATTGTAACATGTGTGAGTGTAATATTAGTAGATAATGGATACATTCTTATCGTAATGCTACCACCTCTAGAAAAGTGTCACACAACAGGACATTTTAGTGTTTTTTGTTCAAGTTGAAACATAACATTTACTTTCTAGAGGACATTTTCGTGCCCTGTTAAATTTTGCACAGAGGAAAACTTTATTTAGAAAGTAATTTAAAGCGTTACCTCAAAAAAGGACGTCTCCTCACGTACCAATACAGTATATGCATGATTTATCCATACTTTTCTTTCTTTTTTCCCTCTTTAAAATGAATGTTGTGCTTTTTCTTCTTTGTCTTATTTCAGAACAGGTTTCGGCGGTTTCGACTCTTGACAGTTTCTGAATTCTTAAAATCTGTGTCGCTGTCAAAGCAACACACATTTTAATTTTGCAACAGAATTTAAAACCTCCAAAACACCCGCAAGAACAATCGCAAAAAAGGTCTCGTGTCCCCACAGCCTGCAGAGTTGAACACATTATCCCTGCTCTATCCCTGTCGCCCCTCAATTATCACTGCATGGATCGGAATAACAAAACGTATAATCCATAACCGAGCCACTATGTAAATGTCCCCGCCAGCCTTCAGTTATGGATGCCCCGCTCCCTCCTGTTTTGAATACGCTGTCATACATTTATCGGATTGAGCGATCGGCTGTCACGCTGCGCTGTGATTGGCCGACAGGTGGTGATAACCTCATTCTATATTCGCTGCAGAGCTGAAACCTTTGACAAATGCGTCTCGTGAATTCAGTCGGGGTTTAGGTGCTTGACAGGTCGGGCGTAATGCACTGAAAATACACTGTAGGGTTTAGAGTCGATTTGCACAAGATGTGGGACTAAAAGGAGGGGTAATGATCTGATTCTGGGGTAGAGGAGTTGCAATTTGTTATACTGTTGTTGTATTCTTGGTAAAGACACTAATCCTTTCTGGATAAATGTGAGCTAAACAATCAAATTTAAATCATCTTTGCCCCCAAAACCAGACAGACAGACTTTTGGCCCAGTCAGACGCTTGTCCCAGTCTGTAGCAGTTAGCACCAATTAGGTACAAGCAGAGGCTGAAAGAAGTTGACATCTGGTAATTTAGCATTAGCACTAAAACTTCATATCTATAGTCACTAATATAAAATGGACATCGACAGCCTGTCAGTTCTAGTATTGGTATCGGCTGATATCGACCAATTTTCAACAACATATATGTTACATTGTAACATTGAAGCTTGGGTAGTTTTTACTTTCACTTTAACACAGTGGACCAAAGCAGTGGAGGGAGCGTATTTTGTCATCTCCACATGTTTCTGTCTCTGTGCCTCTGGTTTCCCAAATCAACCCAAAACGTGCATCATGAGTAAAATCCTCCAGCTAGTAAACCTGATGAAGTCTACACAAAGATCTGCAATGAGTCCCCTGTAGCGACTACTGCTCCAGAGAAGATGTACCAGAGGCAGTAAAGAATCGGACAAATGCAGAACAATAAAGTGTACCTTATATAAATATTTGACATTTTGTTAATTGTAAACTGCAATATCGATCTTAAATGTCTTAACAGAAATCATTTCATTGTCTTCCTGAACTGCTTAGTTTCACAAGATGCGATTCAATTGACTATCATCAAATTTTCTCCAATGGAAACGTGTCAATTTAGAAAAAAAACACCAGTTTATCGATATAATGTTTTTGCTCTTGCAATAGATGGTTTTCTGCGTGTACAGAAATTGACCTCTTGGGCCAAACAGGAATGGAAACACTTATTTTGATATAAAACGGTCAAACATAGGAACTGTCTAGAAGAGACCTGCATGGGCCCTGCTTTTCCTCCCGAGAGATCGCAGCAGTCTCCGCAGTCCTGACGGGTTATTTGCATTAAAAGGCCACCACAGGCTGCAGTGTTGCTGCGCCCTTGGACATGAGCGGTGCTTTATTACGGCTCTGACTGCAGAGACAACCTTTATCTTTAATAAAGCCTCATTTATGTCACTTGAATATGCCGATAATAATGCATAGGAACTTGACACTGTTCAGATGAACAAATGTACAACACCAAACACTGTGTACGTGGACGCACCGCGGTCACGCCGACCTCTCACAGCATTCATTCATAAAGTTAGTTCATCGATCCATTCACCAGTTTGCTCTGTTTTACTCATGTGGTTGAAGACGCTCTCCTGAGATCCTCCACCTGATGCTCAGAGCTCTGCTCCTCGCGTCTCCACCTGCTCTGTTCTTCACACAGCAAGCACAATCAGACACACGTGTCACACACATTCACACATGTACACAGCGTTAATATAACAGATCCATGATACACACTCACAGGAGGTGTGCACTGCTGTTTCTGCTGGCTCAGTCCATGCTGGTCCGCTCCTCTGGCAGGTGGTAAGCAGCAGATGGAAAATGTTTTGCTCCAAAGTGGAATGGAAACTCAGCTACTGTGACATTTCACCGTAACAAGCCGCAAATAGTCATTTTACATGTTTTTATTGCTCAAAAATTGTGACATTTTGGAACCTTATGTATGACCTGGAGTTCTTCAATGCAGAGTTATTTTAGGTTCATACAGACTTTCCTTGATGGTGTCCCTGATTTTTGTGTGAGATCAAAAACAAACCATAAAATACACAAAGTAGGGCCACTGGGCACAGCTGCAGGGCTGCAGGGAAAATCAAAATATCCAACAATCCTACAACATCTCCAAGGTCTAACTCTCTACTTTATAATACGTTTAGAATTCTTTGAAAAATGTATTCAGTTACTGAATACTGAATGCCTCCATTAAAATCCATTTTGTATAATGTGTTATGTTACATGGTCCAACCTGAGAGCTATATTCTGAGTACTTAATTACTATTGTTTAATAAACTGTGAAATACTATTACAAACAGCTTTATGTTTGTGGCATAATTGTTATGTATTTATTTAATTTCTAATTTCAGAAGAAAAAAATGCACTCGCCACAAGAGCTGTGTTTTCTTTTTCTCTTTCTAATACTGTGCAGTTTGACTCCTTTTGCATTGCACGATCAAATACTGCAATGTATTCCTTTGATTTTTTTGTCTTTTAAGTCTGGACGATGAGTCTGTAATAAAGTTTTAATGATGATCACGATGATGAGAACTGATTTCTGAAAACCACAAAGTACATCCATTTAGATTCTTTTTATCACAGAAACACCATTCTATTTCATCATTTATTCATATTGACTGATCAGTATGTTCTTTTATTGTATATTAGGTCAAATTTAAAGCACAACAAAGTCAATTTGTTTTTTTGAATCTATGTAAGAGTTGTTGGGAAAAAGTCAATAGTGATCGCTCACATGTTCATTTGATTGTTGTGAAACAATGAATATAAAGAAATTTAAGAAATAGAAAGAAATGTCCTTTTGCCTCCGCTGGTGTCCTTGCCAGTCACCTCTATTACTCTTTCTTATTACTCTCTTATGCATTTGCAGTATTTTGTTAGATTGCTACATGTTTTTGCTGCAGTATATTGCTCTCGAATGGATAGTATCTTTAATGCACACAATATTACTGCAAAAACTACTGTTTTTTGCATGAAAACAGCTTATATTTCAATATTTTAGAACATTTTGGTAGTTGATTCTAATTTCTTAAAAATAAAAAATAAAATAATGTGGAAAAAGTACATGCAAATGCACACTATCAACAGAATATTGTGGAAAAACAGCGCTTAAAATGGTTTGTTGACAGCACAGAGATGGGTTTGGTGGCTTCAGGCAGAAATGAACGAGCTTTTGCAGCCGACCAGCACAATGTGGAGCGGGTGGGAGAGAAATTCAAGAATAATCCTGGTTTTGGAGAACATACTTACCGACACGACACGGGCTCGGTTAATGGTGGCCTGCATTTCCACAAGGGCCTGACTCCAAACGTGAGCAACCGACGTCACCCAAACAAACAAATGTTTTTTAAAGAAATCAAATCTAAATTGTACCTGAATTTAACTTTTTAATAATGTGGCCAATCTCAGCAAATTACGTTTAGTAATTCCAAGTTTGTGTCGCTGTGAGACGTGGCTAAAGCTAGCGTAAACAAGAAACTTTTTTAATTTCTCTGCTCTCTCTTTATGTTATGTGTTGGGTTTGCATAGTGTTAGACGCATTATTCACTGGAAATACAATATGTTTTGTCTTGACATGAGTGCCATGCGTCGATAAACAGGAAACAGCTGATGCTAACATGTGCTAGCTTTGTTTTGCTAAGTCTGTCAGTTCAACAAATAAAGTTATCATCACTGGGAATACGGTCGTTCGTCACAAAACCCAGTCAGCGTTTGGTAAGGAATTATTTTCAGTCTATAGCATATGTGCAATCTCACTTCCAGAGAGTCTGTGTTCTCTCTTATCCAATCATCTCGCTGTACTGTGTAGCTCTTGCTTAGCTAACATGTAGCAGGAGCCAAGGTGAGCCAGATCTTTTGGGATCGCTTGAACGGCACAGTACAGTTCACGATTTACGATAGCGCAGACACTTTTGGACTGCACGGACTCTCTCCAAAGTGAACCAGTGGAAACATGGCTAGAGTGTCCCTCGCCCACAGACTTCTTCCACAACAGAAAACGGCGTACATGATGTCTCTGACCTCTGACCTCCACACACTCGTACAACATCATAGGACCGTAGCCACTTCAGCAGGAAAGAAATCAGAATCAACCCGTCAAAGCACTGATTATCATGAACACGATGTTAAAAATACTTTCGTTGAATGCTTTGGCCTCCACACACCGGTCTGTAACTTACAATGGACATTTAATCCTTGGCCATTTAACAAAATGACTGCAGTCTTTTCAGGCTAATAACTGCTAATAACCCGTTCAGAACCATCACCAGATTCTTCATGCGGATTGTTTGAAAAGACAAGAACAGCTAGAGTCGAGAAACCGCTGCCATTTTTTAATTTTTAATTTATTTTTACGGCCCATTTATCTGAAGAGCGTAATGAAAGGCCCACAGTTGTCAACATCCATTTGATATAATGGAGTCTCTAATGCACTCAGAAATCACTGTTCTGTGCGAGCGCTTTTAACGACGCAGATGTAATTATGGACAATTAGGCTCCAATTAGACACACTTTAAATTTTTGTGCAGTATTCTCCTATTTTTCACTGGATTCTGCCTAAAGTTTTTACCAAATGACATTATTTTAATACAGCTGGACACATTTATAACATGTACAACTGCCTTTGTGCAAGACTCTCATATTCCAATGCATTTGATAAATGGAGCTTCTGGCATAAAAATAGATCATACACCAACTTTGACATTTTGAATTTGTTGCACAATGGGGAAATGATGGCGCCAACACATAGTTTTTTGGCCGTTTTTAAAAATGATTTATACAATGCCTAACATAACTCTTTCCTCCTTTTATGTTTGTTCACCAATGGAAAGATTAAAATAATAATAAAATAAAATAAAAATTGTCATCATCATTAAAGGCACCCAATGTAACTTTTCTGGTGGAGGGAGCATACGCCACTTGGACATTTTAATGCTACATCTGGAATGTTCCAAACTATTACTATTACCATTATAATCTTACATTTATTTAATGATAGGTGTTTTTATATAGTATAAAAAAAAACAAAAACATATTGAATACAGGCATTCTTACTGTGAGCCCACTCGCCTCATAGCAAGAAGGTTGCGGGTTCAACTGTGTGGCCCCGCCCAGGAGTGTGTGGAGTTTGCATGTCTCTCCTGTGTCTGGGGGGTTTCCCGTGCCTGCTTATCACTCTGGAGATTCCAGACTTTGGAAAACTTTAGGCAAAGCAACAAAATCTCATGAGTAAAAACAGGTGACGTGTTCCTTATAACATTTTTCAATCAGTGCAGACAATCAACTTATACTTTACAATTTCCAACAATGGAGCTCAAATGTATGTACCAAGCACTCCTGAACATTTGTACAGTCCAGCCCCTGCCTACACTGGTCCTTATGCCCTCAGGAGTACCAGGATGTGAAGACCTGCTATACTTTTAATGATGTCTGCTCCTCCGGGATGTGAAATCCAGCCGAACGCCTTCACTTTCCCTTCGCATGTGAGTAGGTGTATTCTGTACTCTTCATCTGATTTAACCTTTATATGTTGCACAGAAGGAAACTGTAGTGTTTTACCCTATTGTGCAATAAACATTTTGAAACATTTTTATTATTTATACAAACAACAACAATTTCCCTATTGCACCTAACATTACTCTTTCCCTCCATTTTGTCAACAATAGACATATTTTATAATAATAATGGGTCTATGTTTGGCTCACAGCTGTTTGTCTATAGCAATGTTAAAAACTCCAAACAAAGATCTGGATGGAGAAGTGCTGAAAATATGAGCACAGTTAAGGGGCATGTACTTGATTTTTAGAGTTGTAAAACTGGAAAAACAAAATTAGTCCATGTTCCCAATTTTTTGCATGTAATAAAAGTAAAACCTGTGTTGCTCCTGTACAGATATATTGTAAAACCATCTATTCAGGTGAAAATGAAACCACAACGTTTAATCTGCAGGAGCATGCTAATGTTTGTTAGCTTTATCCGTGACGGTCCGTGACAACTGGTGGAAAATGCTTCGAAACTCATGGAGGTGAATATTTAGGATGCTGGGACTGCATTAGGAAAGCTATACGTATTTTTCTAGAAAATTCCAGAAATTTCCAGAAAGTAAATTCGATTTTTGTAATTCCATTTACGTAGCTATTGTACATTTTTATTGTCAAAATATGTCAAGTACATCTGTGAAAACGTACACATTTTAAGTTTCTGGCAATTATGCTGCATGTGTACGTCAATGGAAAATATTTCATGCTTTCCAAATGATAACAATGTCAACCAAATTTTTTATATTTTGAGAACAAAAACGTATAATAGCTACATAAATGCAAAAACGTAAATTATCTATGTATTTTTCTGGAGAAGTTGATGATGTCAGTGCACTTAAAGTCTATATGACAGATTCGACTGCACATTTTACTAAAACGTAGTGGACATGATTATATTTAAGATTTAAAAACATTTTGCCTATTTGTCCCCAGATAGTCTTTGTAAATTGTTTATTAATTGTACTTCCTGGTTGATCAAGGGCAGCAAATATGACATAGGCGGATTCTACTTCCATTACCTAGCAACCATTTTGAAAACAAGGGCCAAAATCCATATACATTACACAATAGTTATGACCAGAACACACTTCCTGTCAGTTTAAACTTGTAATTTTCAAGATATCTTCACAAACTGCAACTTGACAGATGTAAAACCATGAAAAACGTTTTTAAGAGATGCTATTCCACCAAAGTAAGTCGAATTTAATAAGAACCTATCATAGAATCCAACATATCATCAACAAAATCTCCACGGATACAAGCAGGTGATGGGAACATGTTTCAACCTGGGAATTAAGGCAGGGAAAAACTACAATAAATTGATGTTTTATTCTCTTCTATTACTTATTGCAATAGTGAATTTCCAACAATGGAGCTCACATGTGTCTACCAACCGCTCCTTAACATTTCTTTAGTCCAACCTCTGCCTACACTGTCCCTTATGCCCTCAGGTGTACCAGGATGTGATAAAACCCCACGCGGCAGTATACTTTTAATGATGTCTGCTCCTCCGGGACGCTAAATCCAGCCAAACGCCCTCACTTTCCCTCCGCATGTGAGCAGGTGTATTCTGGGTCATGGTATAATGTACGGCGGTAGGTCTCATTATAGTTTAACGCTGGATATCCGGCTCTGCTCGGAGCTGTCAATCACACGGAGCCAGGGATAGAGACGTCCGCTCAATAGTGAAAGCACTTCTTTAGAACAGTTTTGAGCGGTTTGTTTTTGCAGAAACAGATTCATCCATCGTATAGTGCCAATTGTCTTTGTATTTTAATGTTAATTATTACTTTTAAGGCGAGACAGTACAGACATTGTTTTGTCAATTTTTTTGGTCAGTTTGCTTTGTGGTTTTATGTGGAAACAACAAACATGTCCGGTCTGCTCCTAAATATGTTTTATTAATTCATTGAATCCACTTCATCCATAGATTTCTCTGGGACATTGTAACTTCAAAGGTCGTTTTCTTAAAATGCGTTTTTCTCCCCCAGAGACATAAAAATGAGCACTTAAAGAAGCACCTACACACACCAAACTTTACAATGTTGTACTTAACTTACTAAGAATTTGTTGATATCTAATTCCAAGCCTGATTTGTTAAAGTTTACATTTTACAAAATGAGGCAAAGTTGAATTTTTAGGGCAATTTTCACTTAGATCTAGTTCATTCAAAAACCAAGAAAGAAATCCAAAATCTCCTCTGTAATTATTTTGTATGTGTACAAAATTAACTAAAAAAAAGTAAACTTTGTTTTGGCAATTTCTTTGATTAAAATGTGTCAAATATATGCAATTTTGGCTGTTTTCACACAAACGATGCCATATTTCTATGTGAAAACATGACATAAAGAAAAAAACTTGTAACAGATAATACACACATGTCCTACATTCATGTGAGTAAACTACAGGAGAAGTTTTTCGAATTGATATCTCTACATTTAAGATTTTTTTTCCTATTCACCTGCAGCATCTCACCTTAATGTTTTGTTAACCTTTCCGGGAGGAAATTACTACTCTGTCCCAAGGGAGAGGCGTAGGTACCTTCCTGTACCCGTAGTCCCTAACCTATGGTGTACCCCTAACTACCACTGATAACACATTTAATTAACAACCATAACTAGCAATAGCCTTTATACAAATGACCAGCTTTACAGTAGTTTAAATTAACATTAGCAGGTAGCAATGGTAACTCTTCAAGACAGCTTATAACCACAATAACCACAATATAATAACAGCAACTCACCAGATGTTGTGTGGTGGAGCAAAAGAAACCGCAGGAGAAGGGTAAGTTACGTTTGAACTAAAATTTATTAAACTTTAGTCAAAGTAAAAACTTTTCACTGCAAGCGTCCCTATCAAGTTAACAGCTGGTTCTTGGAAGGAGGATGGAGTGAGAGCGGTTGATGGAGCAATTGAGTGCGAAGCCAGTGGTCCTGCCGGGGGAGGGTCTCTGGAACGGGTCCGTTGAGGTCTCCTGTATTCTTCCTCTTTCCATCTTCTTTTATGCTCAAGCTCTCAGCCCATTCTCCTCCCATTTGCGTGCAAAGCAAGTACATGGTTTGACCTTTTAACATTCATTTTACAAGACACGGAAAGTCCCGTACTTCTCTAAACCCGTCATGGAAACTTTTGCCATATTTCAAAGGGCCGAGATAAACATCTGTAGTTCTCTTTTCTTCGTTGCACGGACCCCACCTGCTTCCCCAAATTCCTGAGCAGACAGCTCTAACTTATGTGTCTGGACACTCGGGGCGCGTCCACTTCCTTAAAAGCACCGAGTCAACAGTATCAGTTCATATTTCTTAAGACATTGTGTTCAGTTTCTTGTAAGTTCAACCACAGGTTGCTTTTCCTAATAAGTACATTACTGCTGTTGCGCCCTGCTATTGGCTTATTCAGTGTTGCTGGGCAAGACCTAGCACACGCAAGAGTACAATTGCAATCTTGACCTTAACAGCAGACGTGATGATAGACCTAATAATAATGAGTGATATAATCATAACCATGTATAATGCTGATTAAATGTTGCTTAACCTTTAATCATAAACATACAATGCAGAACAAATTATAACTTTTCTTTAAATGGTAATCAGTTTTAATCACAAACATAAGAACTCAAAATACATCATTAAATGGTGATTAACTTAAATCACATCATAACAACTCAAGATAAATCATTAAATGTTGCTCAAACAAAAATCATAAACATAAGAACTCAAAATAAATCATTAAATGATGATTAAACACAACACTTAACATATTCATTACTTTCCAATCATACATGTAATCTAAAGGTATTTGGTGATTACCTATTAAATGATTTTCTTTAATCATACACACAAAACTTAAAGATAAATGGTGATTAACTTATTCAATAATACAACACAAGGCAGATAGATTACTAAATAACAATCGACTGTAATTTTAAACACAAATCTTTGATTGGTTTTAATCATAAGCATAATAATGTCAGATAAAATTGCTGTGGCTACTTAAATGCTGATTAGCTTGAAGCTGTTTTGAGCAGGCCAATTCTTTTATCAAAATCTTATATAAGGTAACCTTCTGTCAAGGCGCAGGAAGTTCCTTATATAGGCACATTGCGTTACACCCTCCTTAGGAACTTTCTGTGTCTCCTTTAATCATCCCCAACCTCAGGATCTGTGGCCTGTGGTGCCTCAGCCTTGCGGGGGGCCAGGCGTTTGGCATCAAGGCCCTCTTTGGCTTCGGCGAGACAGTCTGCCACCTTTTCTAGGTAATCTATCAGGGCGTTTGCGCCTAGTTGATCAAGAGCGCTGAACTCTGCATGGCCCATATATACTCCATGGGCAATTCGCACAATTGCCCTCTCTCCCAAGCCTACACTCAGGTAGGTCAGTGATCCCTGACGGGCTTTGGTGGCCTTGACCACCGAGTCACACCACCTGTACCCGTTGAGGACAAACCTTGACAGCTGCCTCCTCCTCCGCGCCTGGTCTCCTTCCGGGAGAGCAGGCTCCAGGAGAGGAGGGTTGCCGAGAAGGTAGTGCAGAGCTGCCAGTGCTCTTGGATCTGAGCCCCATCGGGGCTCAGTCCTCGCCTCTTCGGGACTGTTGATGTGCTCCAGGGATTCTCCAGAGAGGCCTTCTTCTGCTACGCTCTGCAATTCGCCACTCTTAGCCTGCTGAGTTTCCAATCGAGTTACCTTTGGTTCAACGACCAAGGGCCCAGCCACTGGGACAAGTGTCCCTGCCACAGCAGCTGGCTCCCGTCCTGAGGGGGGAGACTGGTTCCTAAGGCGGGGGTCTGAGGGGGGAGACTCGCTCCCATTGCAGGGACCATCCTCATCGCAACTCTCGATCAGCGCCCAGTCTTCCTCTGCTGGTGGGCTGGTCGGGCTGAATGAGATGAAACACTCGGGCTCCATACATGCAAACTCGTGTTCAGGGGAGCTACCCTGAGCCCCCTCCGGCAGGTCCTCCCCGGGAGTGTCAATCCCCGTGGACGAAGCGCCGGAGGCAGGCTGTGTCTCACCACCCAGCGCGCCCAACCCGGGTGATTCGGGAGCTTCGGAGGAGGGCCTGCTGTCCTCCAAATTTGGAAATTCAAAAGCTGGTTCTTCAAAGTCTAAGGGTGGGCCAGCCAGGTGTGCTAACTTGCCTGCCCATTCCTCAAACTTCTCAGTCACTCCTCCCCTGCCACTCACCCAGCTACCATAGGCACTAACACCACGGGAGGTGAATGGGGTTTCTTTGCAAGGGAAATTAATCCAAGACCTCCAGGCAGGGGTTAAAATTGTCAGGCTGGAGTCCAAAACTGGGCGCCTGTCCGGATTAGAATTCCCCTGCCCTCTTTTCCTAGCTGTTCTACCCGTTTCTAAATTTGCTTGGTGCTCTTTGAGTAGTTCATGTTTCGTCAATATTTTACTATGGATCAGATACCCTCTCAGGCACATTGTCACATAAGTTTTGTAAGTGAATGGGACGGAGCATAATGACTCCAGACGCCAATCCACTCTGCACTTTGTGCGCGGGATGTGTTTGACAAAAAGTCTCATCCCGAACATTGTCGGCACATGGTGCATGTCTTTTTCATTAGGGGTGGTTTTTATTTTAAAACCATGGATTTTCCAGATTTCAATCATGAGGACTTCTTGTCCTTCCTTGTATTGGAAGCATTCATCTTCCCTTGGGATTGCAGACCTTCGGTGGAGAAATCCCAAGGCAAGGGCTCGCTCAGCAAATGGAGCGTTAGCCATCGGCCCCTATGCCCAGGACAACCACCCTCAAACTTTGTTTATCTCTGTCCTGGGAAGAGAGGACGAGCACTCCTCTAGTGACCGTAATTGTTACTTGTTGGGTATCGTTGCTTCTGCATCGACCCTGGCTATCAATACTTTCCCAGCTTATCTTTTCAGGTCTTAATCCAATTAAAGTGGCTTCCCTAAATTGGTAAGGCATTTTCATTCTCCAATCAGATATGTTTCGTTTTGTCTCTTGTCTTTTTCCTTCTAATAGCATGCCGGCTTGCCGAGGCCGCATGTCAAATGGTCCAACTATCTTGAATTTTGCCATATAATATGGTATCCCCTGGGCATCCCCCCCAAAGTTTTGTGCTTCTAATGTTATTTTAACTGGGTCTATTTCATATATTTCGGGGAAACTTCGGTGCATGTCAGATGAAAACTTGAAGGTCCCCTGTAAGATAAAAATCGTTATTTAGTTTAGGCTTTCACTATTTTCACTCTTGGGGTTGTGATCTCCCTGCGTGATTGTAATGCAGGAGACCTCAATACTCCTCGGGTCCTGTCATTATAAGCGGAGCTGTGGTTCCTATAACATATCCCAGGTAGAACCAGACCAGAGTCGGGTTGGCATGCCTAGGCCTATGAACAACACTATTATGCACAGAAGAACCAGCCATGTGCACACTAGGTTGATCATTCCCTCCTAAGGTTCCTAGAGCAATTAGGGCCCAATTCTGTGCTACTAGGACGGGTGGTGTAAGCCACTATCAATCCCAGGAGGAGTATTCCTATTACGTACAGTAATACTCCTCCCAGTCTCCGTACTAGCTCCATGTGCGGGTATATCTTGTCTCCTATCGCAGTGATTACTGTATCTAATACATATACTAAAGTTAGCACGATCCCCCAATGTTTGGTACATTGAGTTGGGAGTGGCATGGCAGCCACTACTGACACCACCATTGATGCATGCATTGGGTTCTTATTTTGATAAAACATCCTAATTATTCCCGTAGTTATAGCTAATACTAACCCTACTGCCCATTGTATAACAAATTTAGTTTGGTTATGGCTTCTCGTTTTCAGCAGTAGTATAATAAATTGGACTAAAAGTATCTCTATGAACCCCGTCCATTGGGGAGGTCCACATGGTACCTGTTGTCCAACGGAGGCGTTTAGGGTGCTATTCCCTGTGGCCATGTTGATGTTCAGCGTAGTTCTGGTTGTTCTCGTAGTTCTGGGAGAGATGTACGTAAGGTCGATCGTCCCCCTGTGTAAGAGATCCGACAGGTTCCTTAGTCTGCTCTGTGAGGCTAGTGCCGCTTACTTCCATGTCAGCGCCATAAGGACACTCCTCTGACTCTCCCCGTGACGTGGCACACCACGAGGTAGGCCGAGGCAACTATCGCTGTCATCATATTGATCCCTATAAGGAAGGTGAACGCCCACCAGCGGGTGGCCCCTGACTGGAGGAGAGTCCCCTTTTGGGTGTTTGTTTGTGGTTTCTCCCACTCCCCGTTTACCCTACGCCCATTGTACTGGACTACGGTGGTTGCTAGTCTCCATTCGTAAATTTCGTTGTCGTCTAATATCATGTTCAATATTTCTAATTCAGCGTGGCTATTCCACTCCTTAGTAATGTTATTTTTTTGTAATTTTAGGTAGATGAGATCGGGGAGCTGTATCATAGTTGCCAATGAACATAGGGATCCTTTCCCGTGTTTATTGGAAACTATGTACCCTGACCCTATTCGTATCTCTATGTTTGTTCTGTCCAATGTTTGATCTGTGCAATTAACCGGAGGTTTTACCAGTTTAGTCTGAGTTATCACTATCTCCTGTCCGCTCCATAGATAGATCGAGGTTAGGACGCTGTAGAGGAGAACCAGGTATGGCCCGGGCGAGTTAGACATCCTTGCCTGGGTGAATTCTATGATGGCGAACTCGTCCTTCTGTAACAGACAAAAGAGTCGCGTTCTCATCCCCTCTTTTCAATGCTCGCTCTCTCTTTTTCGTCAGTATTTCCCTTTCTATCTCTTTTATGGTTAGGTGCAGCAACCTGTCCTGTCTCCGTGCTCTTAGTTTTTTGAGTGTCATGCACGGATGACATATTATCTTACACACCCATCTAAGTAATCCTGTAGTCTTCTGGAGTAAGGTTAGAGCGATGGCTACTGCTATGGCCACTGCTATCCATTTTAACCATTCTAGTATTAATTCTAGCCATTTAGATGCTTCATCTATCGTGTCTTCCACTCCCTGTACTATCCCCTTGCCTACTGCTCCTGCCAGTGCTCCTACTCCTATGAGCCATACTGGGAGCCCTGTGCTCTTCTTACCTATGTAATAATGTTTATTGCGGTATTCTCCTAAATCCTGGCAGCTGAATAGTTTCTCCTCTACCTGTTTTTTGCTGCTTATCTCCTTTTCCCCGCATCCTTTGCTTAGGTCAAGATAAAAGGGGGTACCTGGTCGGGCTATCTGTCTAGCTATGCCACTTTTCAGAAGCTTCCAACTTTCTTCATCCTTAAAATTATAATGGTTTTCATTTACGATTTCGCCTAGGACATATGCGTTTTTGGATTGTCTTATACCTAGCAAACATAGTGTACCCAGTGGGCAAGCCTTGTAGCCATCCCATGGATGCCATGTGCTTGGGCCAGTGGGGTACTCGGACATGGACTTCAGGTTTTGCACAATGGGTCAACCTATTCTCTTGTACTATGTGTCGGGACCCGAAGATCCATGTCCCATTCTGCTGGTCTTTAATGCTTTTATTTTAGTGGCGCATTACTGATACAACTCCAGTTTCCGCTCCTCATAACACAGGGCTGCCATTGGTAACTGGGCTGCGCAATCAGTACAGGTAGTGACATTGGTGTGGGGGTTGGTCTTGGCTTTAGAGTAGTCTGGTGCTTTTATCTGAGTAAAGTTCCAATATTCCCCCTCATTTTGTACCCGCAACTGGACATACTGTTGTTCTGGTGCTAAGGGGACCCAGGCATGAGTCCATGTGTCCCCGGCTTTTACTTCAGTCCCTACCGGAGAGCTGCTAGTTTTGGTTAGTTTTATGGCCCCAAACAGAGATCGCTCCGTGGTGTATAAGGAGGTCTCGTACGCATAGAAGGGTGACTGTATGGTATCCCACCAAAAGTCGCCTTCAGATCTCTTCCATATCTGTTTGACCGTAAATAAGTACTGGGGCATAAGATATGCCACTCTTTTGGGCATCATTATTCCTTCATTAATCCCGTCCATGACTATTTCTTCTCCTGTACTTTCATTATCTTGCCATGATCCTATCCAGCACTCACCCGATGTTCTGCCGGGTTTCTCTCTCCTTTTTAGGAATGCTCTCAGAAATATTGCCTGCTTAGCCATAGTGGCTTCACGCGCCCCCCTCCCGTATTTTACTTCGGTGAGATAATTCATTCTTTCCTTCCATCTTTCAGATTGTGACTCGAGCACCCATGCATCAGGCAGGGCTGCTGACTCGTGCTTGTATTGATTTACATTTTGGTATATTACCTGATCCCAGGGTTTAGGATTGGTGTCCCAAGTGGGCTTCTCCGCAAAGGTGTCTGTTATTGCCTTCTGAGCCTTAACTCCATCATCCCCAGTGAGGTCACTTACTGAAATGAGGAATTGGTGATTTATAACCCCGGACTCATTATACTGTAGTATAAATGGGACCACTAACTCCTCCATTGTTTCGGAATCGAAACTGTCCCACCCTTGGCCCTTACCCAGGGTGAGTCCAGCTAACTGGGAGACTGTCCAGGCTTTGAAAAATTGGGTACTGTTCATTTGTTCGTACGTTTCAGGCAATTGTGCTGAACAATTATACAGCAATTCCCCCAACTATCCCCCCTAAAGGGCCATTTAATTGAGGTGGAGTTCTCTTCTGGCTCATTAATCAGCTGCTGTGCACTGGTAATATTGGCCAGCAAGGGATCTGTACGCGCTATGCATTGCATGAGACGTTGGAACCATTTTTGCTCGCCTTTTAGGGCCCAGTTTTTCCAGGCCTGGCTGGTTGCTATGGGTACATGTATCCCTATCACTTCCCTCCAGCAGGCGCCCCTGGGCCAGTCCCACGGATTAGTTCTTTTGCTCATAGCTCCTCTCCTTACACAGCAGGGTATTTCGCGCAAAGGTATATGGTTCTCCTATATACATTATACGTCGTTGGACCTTTGGGAATTTTTTCATAAATTCATTTAATTCAGAGGATTGGTTTTTCCTAGCATCATAGGTTTCAAGCTGAGGAGGGGCGCTTCCAATCCTCTGCCCTTAAAACATACAGCTGCCATTTCCATGAGTGGCTTCTGCTTGGCCATCTTATTCCCTCAACTTTTTCCTCGTATATGGGTTTAGATGGTGGGTATTTACTGTAGTTTTTTGTGTGGCAATCATGACACGGGTAACTAGCCCATGTAGGGTAGCTCTCATGTTGGTCTATGCCGAAGCATCGCCAGTTTGTCAGCAATCACTTCTACCGTTGCTGATAATCGATCTCTCACTCCCCATGTAAGGGTTAGGTCCTGGATGCGAGAAGCAGAGCTTCCATTAATACTCAAGTAACTGCCTGTCCATAGCCATGGGTACACCTTCACATCGCATTCTCCTCCTGTGGTTAGGTTGTTAGATTGGTACGTTGTGGCTTCCCTGGTTGTTTACTATTAGTCTGGACCCACTGAAAGGTAAGCGTGGTGCAAGGTCTATTGCTAGTTCGGTTTATCGCTGCCCCAGCTTTGACCTGACCCATGCCATAGAAATAGATTGCTCTAAATACTCCAAGGTGGCCCTTGTCACAGTCAAGGTTGGATGTTCCTCTAACTTTCCGAATTCTTCCTTCTACGTCTTTTATATTTTCCTCCCATTCTGCCCTTGGGGCTCCTATCCCTGCAGCGTATAAGAAGCGGCGGGGGTCTTTTATGCGCAGGAACTGCTCCGAGGTACCCACGTCGGAGTCGCTCCATTGCTCTACCTGTGTCCAATTCCCGGTGGTTTCCCATTGTCCCTCTGTCCAGGGGACATACTGCGGCACATCCCAAACCGTTACTTTGTCTATTTTCTGGCATGTCTTATGTAACCCCTGGGAAATGGATAGATTAAATCGGTTCCTTTCTTGCTGCCGATACGCAGTATAGTAGCACTTCTTGTTTGCTACCTTATGCTTATACTCTAATCCTGTCAATAGTATATTTTTTGCATCCGGCAGTACTGTGGTCATGCTTACTGCAAAGGTCGAGGTGTTAGACCTAAATAGCTTCTGGTAATCACTCCAGGTGGGGGCCTCCCAACTGGCGTGGTCACTGCTATTATACACTTGATGGGCCGTGCACAGCTGGGCGTAGGCGTTGGCTGTCATTAGCTGTAGCACTGACATAATTACATCCTCACAACATTGTCCCTCATACGGGATATAGGTTACTGCCGGGCAATTAGGTAGTGGTCTAGAGCTCCTTTTCCACTTCATTTGTGTGTTAATTGGAGTGGTATTTTTAGGACCAGGACTGCTGGCTACATGAGCCCCCCTAGTTCCCACTATTTCTTCTGACACCACCCATTCTGCTGGGCACACTCCCTGGAGGGCCCCAGTGAACAGTAAGAATTGTGCGGCACCCTTCAGGTATTTTCCTTCATCAAATACTGAGATGTTCCCTGTCCCATAAGGAATGGGATACTTCACATCCGTGAGCGGGGAAATCACAGTGCAGTTTCTGCAGTTATATATTCTTTGTCTCCATACTCGGTTGACTTCGCTAGTACTGTCTAGATAGCAATACGTTTTGTGGCCCAACTTGGCCACTAGGGCTATAATTAATACTAGCAGGACCCATATTAGGGCGCTTTGCAACCTGCCTTTACGGGTCATTTCTTCTATGTGTTCCCTATATTTTTTCCTTTTTCTTATCTTTTTGGCGACCACCAGAGATGGTTGATTCTTTACATCCCTGGCTAGGTCTCTGTCAGCCAATATCAGTCTAGCTTGTTGACGATACCACTGTTGATACCACCACCGCTGTAGTTTCTCCACTGTGGACAGTCCCTTCATTATTTTCGCTCCCTGAAAATGAGAAGAAGGAGTATATTAGGAGTAGTGAGACAATACTCTACCACTCCCTCCTTTGTTACTTTTAATTCTTTTAGTCATTCATGCTTTCAACGGGAGGCGCATCCAATCTTCCAGGGGTATTTAATTTTTGTCGTTGCATGTTATTTATGAAAATTTATCATTATTATTAATTATGTTTATTCTGCTCGCACCACACGCATCCATATATATATACATACAATGTGAGCAGAACAAACACAATCAGCTATACCAATTAATTATATCAGTAGCGAAAGAGATTAATTCCCATACCACCCTCCTTTTTAATCTCTGGAGCAGAGTGTGGCACGGGAGCCTATTTAGGCTGTTGTTCCCTGACTCCATCTATCTGGTTGGGTGTCACCTCCATTGTGACAGGGAGAGGACGTGTCCATCTGTCATACATAATTTAACGGTTAGTGCTTCTAATGGGCCCCATCTGGGCTGGAACGTGTCCTGACAGTTCTTCTTCTAAGAATCTCCACGACTCCAGTGGAAGGGTTTGGGACCTTCCGAAGTGTCAAGGTCACGGGTCATTTTGATCATGTTCAAAGAATAACCCTTTACGTCACCTGCTGATATGGTGCCCGAGGTGACCCAGTCCAATTGGTGGGGGGTAATCATCTGTGGGGACCAGTCAACCGTCACTGCGGTGGCGTCTTTTTGGTTGTCTTTGCTTATTTCCAAAGCAGTATCCATAAGTTCTCCTAATGTGGTGTCCTTTTTGGACCACTTTTTAATTATTTTACCACGTTTGCACTTAATTACCGGCAAGTTCCACTGATCCTTAATTTTTTTCCTAAAGTAAGGGGCACCGGCCATCCTGTCCCATACCCTATACCCCAGGAGGGAGGCAGCTTCTGCCCTAGTGGGTCTGCCATTAGGTTTAGGGCACAAGGTGAAGGTCCCCTTCGGGTCTGCCCTGCACTCGCAGGGGAACAGATGTTCATCCACCCTGGCGACCAGGTATTTGTGTGAGTTTGCTTTCCAGCACGCCGCACAGAAAGTAATCTTACAAGCTCCCGCCAGCTCCACTCCATCCTCCGTGTTCCCACCAAGAGCACCCTTCAGGGTCCTATCCTTCTGTAGGCCCATCCACTTAATGGAGAACACTCTAACATAACACAACACACATTTCCCTGGCTTAAAACCCCTAGAGAACGGTATCGGCTCGCATGCTGCCCTGGATTGATCACTTTTACAGTCTGGTTCACTGGTCCAGACACGGTCAACACAATCAAACCCATAGTTACCATAGTGGGTACACCAGTCCCTACCGAGGTCTCTATTGATTTTTGCCTTATTTCAGCATCGTCACCCCCATTACTCTCCTCAAGTTGTCTCATGGCTTGTTCAACCTGTGCATCCTCCCATTTCACAGACCTATCGTGTCTTTCACTTTTGGGTCCAAAGAGTGTCTGTTTCAAGAACCCTCTTCTGGGGCTCTTTGTTGCTGCTGTTTTCTGTCTCCCCCCTCTTGGGGGGCTAATTTCCTGTTTCAGCTTCCTGTCTCCGAGAGTTTCGGCTTCTAGGACGCCGTGCAGATCCAAATTAGATTTGGGTCTCCTTCCTCTGTTTAAGATGGATTTGGTTGGGATGAACCCGTGTGCCATCGTGTAAGGTGATTACGTTACCTATTTGTTGCTTCACTACTCCTGCAGAGTGATCTTCTAACCACACTTGATCCCCTTCCTGCAACACAGGAGGTATTTTCTTAGTTTCGCTTTCCTTGCGCCTCCCTGAGCTTGGGCTGACTTAAATACATATTAATGCTGAAAAGATTAGCAGGCTTATGCCATTCAGTACCATACAGGGTCATTTGTTGTTTGGCTGCCTTAACTGCTCTCTCTGCCACTCCATTGGTATTGGATTTGTATGGGATAGAATATGTATGTTTAATATTCCAGTCATACAAAAATTGTTCAAAATCTTGTCCTGTGAACATGGTGGAATTATCGGTCCTTATTTCTGTTACCGGATTATTCTCAAGGTATTTCATCAGGTTTATGATTGCTAATTTCATGCCTCTCTGGCTATGGGGTACACTCTTGTGCATCCCCTGCATTATCTGCTATAACCAGAAACTTTTTGATCCGACCTGGGCCTGGCAAATGTCCCACATCCATTGATGACACTCCTGGCTCGTTAGTGGCTATAGGCATTGGCACATGTGCTACGTGGGGAAGAGTTCCTTTCGCGGCGCACTGTTCACAGTTATGCCTAAGCAATTGGATCCTGGTCTTTGCTTCACTGGTCTGTATTCCGCTTTGAGACATCCATTTCTGCATCCTCTCTATGCCTGGGTGCAACAAAGCATCATGAATATACGACAAGTATTTATTGGCTTCTGTCATCTGGAATCACAGTAATTCCTTTTGCATTTTTCCACGACTCTGGGAATATGATCTTAATGTCTGTCAGGCCTCTCATTTGACTAGCCTATCGATTTCTATTCCCTTAATATTCAAACCCTTCGTTATTTGTGTGGCTTTTTATGTGCTCAATCCATACTGTTACTGATTTCAGTAGCTGGGCTATGATTATCCACAGGTCTTTGTGGCCTAAGTCGTGCCCTTTGTATGTCTGATAGTCCCTTTGTTGCCAGTATTTCAAATTCTCATTTACTCCCTGAGTTACATACCAGCTGTCTGAGACTACCTTTATTGTCTTTATTCTCATCCTTTTGCACTTTTGTAAACAATACACCAATGCTAAAAGCTCTGCTTCTTGCGCTGACGCACCTTCTCTTCCTGTTGACTGGTGGATTTTCTTCCTGTCTGAGTTGTAAATGGTGAACCCCCATTTAGCCTTATCGCTATTTTTTGTCATACTGCCATCTGTAAATGCAATGTACTTTCCATCCCATGGGACATGTTCCACAGGTTTCGTTTTCCATTTTAAGCTTTCCTCCATCCACAACAAATATCCAATTTGGATCATTTATCATCATAGCCCACTTCCCCCACCTCTGTTGGTAAGCAGCCGCCATTTCAACAGAGTTCTTCTGTAGTTCCCTAATTATGGGGTGTCCTGTGTGGGCCACGACTTTTCTTTTCTCCTGCAATGGCACGGAGCTCCTTATAGCTCTTCCATAATACCACCAGTTCCTTCTCTATGGGGGTGTATCGCTCCTCAGTGGGGGAGAACCTGTGCGAGAGGAAAAGACACGGTGCTCTCTCTAGAGCCTGACGCACAGTCACGTGCCCTCCTTTCTCCTTAATTGTTGTCTCTATGTAAAAATGAGTGCTATCAATCATGGGGGCCAGCGGCGCCATGTTCATTTTAAATCTGCGCTAGCACGTGCTCCCATGTTTCCTGTTCCTCCAGGGTGAGATCCCTGTCATGTTCTATCAACTTCCTTTAATTTTGTCAAAACTCCTGAGCTGATTTTTAATGAGCTCTGCAGGACGCATACATCACAGGGTAATCTGGTACATGGGCCCTGAGCCATCCGGCCTTGCCTAGAGCTTGTTCCAATTCTTTCAACGTTTTTGGCTTCAATCCCGCCAGATACCCTGGCACCATCTGTATCAATTCTTTTCCTACTGACATTCCTAAATATTTCACAGCTGGCTTCCCTATTTCACATTTAGCCAAGCCTATCTTCATACCATTTTCTCTTAGCCTGTCTACAACTTTTTCTAGCAGGTCTAAGTGCTCTTCTTCTGTTTCCGAGGACAAAAATATGTCGTCTATGTACACAGTCACGCCCAGCCCTTCCATCATTTTTTCCATTCTTTCCTGGAACGTATTTGGGCTGTTGGTGAACCCCATGGGCAAGCGAGACCACCTAAATCCTTGACCTTTGACCTGGAAGCACGTTTTATATTGACTTTTTTCTTCCAAGGGTACGCCTCCAGAACTGCTGGCACAGGTCGATGGACGAGTTGAACTGTCCTGGTCTTATTTGAGTCATGGCATCTTTTGGGTTAACAATTTGTCTAGTGTCTTTTATTGTAAGATCGTTTAGGGCTTTCAAATTATGCACTGGTCTAACAGTACCATCTTTCTTCATTACTGCTTGTACCGGCATTAGACATGGCGGCTCCGGTGTTGGGATGACTACTCCCAATGCCACTAATTCATCCACGACTGCCATAAATTCTTTCTCAGCAGGGCCTAGTTTATACTGTTTTTCTTTACCTGGGGTACCTCCTCTGATGGTGTAAGGTTCAGTTTTCATGAGCCCCACATCATTTTTAAACCTAGCTATATCTGCCTTCTCCAGGATAGCCCGCAGTCTGTCTTTATTTTGTATAGAGGATTCCATGGTTACTTTGTCAATCACTGATTCTCTGTCTACTTCTTTCATCCAACAGGCTCGCTGTACATTATCTTCCAATAAGTCAACATCTTTAATACTTATTAGGGGCTCTGTTCCTATTAGTACAGTTCTGCCCATAAATAGCCCTTTGGGCATTGGTTTCAACTCGCCATCGGCTAACCGCACCAAAGTGGACTCTGCAAGTGGAGTGACCCATTTTAACGGTAGTATAGATAAATCTGACCCCGTGTCTAATTCTACTTCCTGAACCACCCCATTAACCAACAATTTTCCTTTGACTGTAGTTCCATGAATTTTAGTTTTGGTTTGTATCAGATGTTTAAGTCTCACGCCTTCACTCAGTTGCCCTGTGGGGGTTCTGGGCTATGTCTTGACCCTGAGGCTGGGATGAAGGGCTCTGCGTCTGGCCTGAGCTCTGAGCTTGTTCCCACTCCCTCCTTATCCGGTCCCTGTCCTGGTTCAGCTGATCCCGCTCTTCCTGAGTCATCTGCCGCCATTTCTCGGGGGCCACATACGGGAGTTTCGGGCCCTGTGACTGACCTCTTCCCCTTCCTCTGTATCCTCCTCGCCCTGCGAACTGCTGGGATTGATTCTGACCACTGTTCTGATCGTTCCTCATCATTTCTCCCCTGCCTGTGCCTCGACCCCTGGTATTCCCTCTGTTCTGACCAAAGTTCTGTTTCTGGGGGTACTCCATGGTCTGGGGCTGGCTCTGAGCAGGGGCCTTCTTTGATTTTACTGTCTTTTTTGCCCGTTTTTGGGCCGAGGGTTCTTCGGCCCCCGGCTCCCTCTGTTCGCGCTTTTTGACGCGCCAGTTCTTTAGGGGCTGTTACTCTTTAAGGTGTTGGGCCGTGTCCAAACACTGCAATTCACGGACCCTCTCTGGCTTCTCTAGCATAGCCCATTTTCCTGCCAATAAGAGTGCTCCTGGTACCTTTACTTGTGCTAGGAATTCGGCTTGCTGGCTGTCATTAGCTCCTGCACCTGCTATTCTCGACATTGCCTGTGAGAGCTGCCATTTTCCATCTGTCACCTGCTTTCGACAGAGTGCCATTTCTCTCTGCACTTTCTCTCCTCTCTGATTCCCTATATCCCCGTGCATCAGGTCTCTCAGTGTCTGACCCTTCACTAGGCCTAGCTCTAAGCGATTACTGACTATCAGGGAAATGCGAGTGTCATCAATATATTCATTGGGCACAACCTCTGATGCCCTGGTCACATAAGCATTGGGCGCCTCGTCTTGCTCCCTATCTGGGAATGTTTTGAGCACTGACGCTGCAGTTTCCTGTAGTGTGACAAAAGGCCTTGCTTTGGTTGGAGCCCTCTTCTTCCCGTGTGTGAGCATCTGAATGGATTCATTCATTAGTGCTCCTGTAAGGGCCGTGTTTGGGCTCACTGGCCTACTTCTCCACCTGGGGAGTTCTTGGGGAGAGTCCTGCTCAAAGGAGACATGCCGTGAGGGAGCATAACCCTCCTCGTCCTCCTCTTCACTTTCTTCAGTACTCTGCTCAAGCTCATGATGCATAACGTCATCAATGAGACTCTCACTGGACCTACGCATGCTATCATATCCCCGCCAGATAGGCTACTTTAAAAGGCTTAGTTATCTCCCTCCAAGAGGCTATATCTGCGGAGGTTGGGGATGCCTTAATCTCCTTCATCTGCTCTGTGCTCATTCTGACCCATTCTGGAGCCTCCTGGCCGCTGAACACATCTTCCTCCTTATCATAATCTCTGTTGTGCACTTTAGGTACCAGTACGTGACCCCTTGACCCTCTGGGTCTTGGGGGTGTCCCTGGCACTTTACGAGCGTTATAATCCCCAAAATCAATTTCCTTAGCTTTAAGGTTAGCCATTCTTTTGTACTTTACAGGGGTCGATTCTAACTCTCCTTCATCATCTTCACTATCCCTGTCTGGTGGTGGGGCCACTGACCGTGTGCTTGGCTGTCTCACCCGGGGAAGCTTCTGTCTTTGTGGAGGCAGGGACATAGCTGGCCTTGATTGTGGGGTGTGCGGGTTGGGAGCACTAACACCACTTGATTGGGCTATAGAGGACAAGTCCACGCCAATGAGGCGTCCATCTCCTCCTCTTTTTCTTTAACCTTAACTCCACCATAGTCGTGGAGCATTTCAAATTTAGCCCGTGCTGTATCTGCACTGGAAATCAGGAATGTGACTGACTGTAGGGAATCATATTCTAACCAGCATGTGGCTCCTGCTCCTATCAGAGAGTCCATGATTTCCCGCGCCAGATCCTGTGGGCCCTGACCTGTCCGCTCAAGTCTATTACTAGGTTACTATATCTGGATGCCAGGAATTTCAGCTGGGCGAGTATACGGGACTGGTTACCCGTAAAATGCATCAACACTGCAGCTTCTATGGGGTTTTGTTCTGGTGGCATGATAAGGGTCATCCCTTCTGCTGCCAAATCCTGCCGGTAGGGGTCTGCCTCTCCCCCACTAAGCTGCTCAGTCCTCTCTGTCTTACCCAGGCACTTTTTCCTACTTTTGTCCTAATCTCAGAGAGTCTGTTATTGTTATCATCTAACGCTGTCCCACAGACCACATAAACGCCCCCTGTCTAGGGACCCACCTTGCTGTTGTTGTATTCAAAATTATAATTGCGCCCTTGGGGCCAATTATTTCCATCCTACGGGCTTCAGTCCTGACTGGTGGGGCTGTTGGGGTGCAGGGGTTTAAGGGCTGAAATCCCTGCACTGTTCTAACTGGGGATGATTGGGGTGGGGCGGCACTAGATATTTGATCCAGCTGCTGCTGCACTATCTGCAAGCTGTCATTGAATTGCCGGGCTAACTGTTGCACACCTTGCTCGTCTTGTAGTTGCTGGGACTGCCTGTGGGCCACTCTAGCCCTCCTTTCGGCCACCTCTGCCTTTAGTCGGGTAATCTCGGCCCCTAGCATCTGTTCTCTAGTCAGTAATGCTTCCCGTGTTGCCCTCAGCTCGTCCCGTGCGGACTGAGCTTCTGCTTCTAGGCGATTTCTTGTGGCTCTGTCTGTTTCCTGCTCTACCTGACGGCGAGTATCCTGGTGTCGTTGGGCTAGTTGTACTAACTGCTCGATGTCCATCTGCTCTCCTGATCGGGGCAGACCTAATGGCTCCATCTCCTCGTCACTTGATGGCATCGGAGTCCCTGCATAGTTTGGGGATCTCCCTGCCTCTTCCTCCTCTGTGAGCTCTTCCTCACCTATGTTATTTACAAAATGGTCCCTCCCATCTTCGTCTTCCTCATTACGTGTATTCCCCTCTCCCTGTACTGACCTTTCAGCGTCGTACGCTGTAGGTTGCGGGCTCAGGGGGGTCGACATCAGCGGGAGGGAGAGCGGTCGCTGGCCGCTCCTATGGACTTCAAACCCTGGTGGCAGCCGGCTCGCCGGGGCCTCTGTCTCATATGTGGGCCTGAAAGGTTGCGTAGTTATGAGGGGTTCCCTAGGGGTGCTAGTAGACAAGCCCCCTGCGGGTTGACCCCGTGAGGGGGAGGGTGGCAACTCAACTAACTGATGTGGTGGCCGCCCTACCTGTTCCTCTTCTTGGTCAAGCGCACCCAGAGTTTTTGCTGCATTGGGGGCATAGCCCTCATCTCCTGTCCCTGAGGTTCTCTGGATTTTATGGAGTTCATTCGTTAACATAGAATAGGTGTACGACGGGGGACCGGGAGCTGAAGGGTCTGCGAAGACTGTCTCCGCTTTCTCTTCTCCCTTAGCTACTCCTTTCACTATTCTCACTATCTCATCAAATCTGTCCCTTGTGATCCAGATAAACAGTTTCTCTGCCTTGTCGGACACCCAATCTATTGCATTGCCGGCCAACAAGAGCTCGGCCTGGGGCTGGGGGTAGTTATAACTGCCATCCCCCCAGGTGGTATAAACTGCCGTGTTGGTAGGTATAGCTCGCATTGTGTCTTTCAAGATCTGGTCCAGGTTAAACAGTTGATGATCAGTATCTAAGTTTGGGTCAAACTTGTCATAGTACCCATGTACAATGCATCTTAGCAGCGGATCTCCGTTAACTGCCATTACCTCCACTTGTCCTGACTCTCTTTCTTCCCTTGCATGTGCGCTCTTAAACCAATCGTCATGCTTTTGGAGATTGTCAGAATAATTATCACTTACCCACTTAGCTACTCCTGCTCCATCTAGTCCTTTAACATTTCTGGGGTTACCTAGCGTCTTATGTCCTTTTTGATTTAAAAGTACGGAGTGTCCTAGGGGGCATTCTAACACCAGTATTTGTCCCTTGGAGAAAGTCCTCACTTTGTTCTTTCTACCACTCCTGGGAAAGCCCCTCACGGACCCTCCATCAACAGACATTCTATCATCCATTAGACCAAAACCAGCAGGGAGTGAAGCAGCAGCCATTTTGAGACAATTGACTTTTAGGGTGACGATGTGACACAAAAACCGCTAGACCTGCTATAGCCCGTTATCCTAACAGATTGACAACTTGCTATTTTAATTTGAGGTCCTTCCTCTTGCTAGCTGAGACACCACGCCTTCGGGTGTCTTTTAAACAACTATCGAACGGCAAAACTCGTTCACTTTAAATGAGATAATCCCTGGAGTTTCAAAGCTACGTTGATAACTCCTATCTCACCAGAGTACTCTTTATTTTGACTCAGTTTATGCTAAGAGCCTGAAAACACTTCAGCTGAGAGAAACAGTAGTATGACTATTTTAGTGGGGTGGCCAGACCCGCTCCTACTTTCTCTCTGCCTACGACAAAGTTAACTTCTCTTACATCCCTGGTTCTGCTCAGTCAACGGAGAATAGATATCCTATCTCAGGGCAAATCCACAGCCTAGGATAACAAATAGATCTCCTCTTTAAGTTATACTGGGGCTGTATCGGTACAAAACATCATCCCAATACGTAACGATATTTAACTCGTGCCCCACGTCATGGGCGCCATGTTAACCTTCCCGGGAGGAAATTACTACCCTGTCCCAAGGGAGAGGCGTAGGTACCTTCCTGTACCCATAGTCCCTAACCTATGGTGTACCCCTAACTACCACTGATAACACATTTAATTAACAACCATAACTAGCAATAGCCTTTATACAAATGACCAGCTTTACAGCAGTTTAAATTAACATTAGCAGGTAGCAATGGTAACTTTTCAAGACGGCTTATAACCACAATAACCACAATATAATAACAGCAACTCACCAGATGTTGTGTGGTGGAGCAAAAGAAACCGCAGGAGAGGAGTAAGTTACGTTTGAACTAAAATTTATTAAACTTTAGTCAAAGTAAAGACTTTTCACTGCAAGCGTCCCTATCAATTAACAGCTGGTTCTTGGAAGGAGGATGGAGTGAGAGCGGTTGATGGAGCAATTGAGTGCGAAGCCAGTGGTCCTGCCGGGGGAGGGTCTCTGGAACGGGTCCGTTGAGGTCTCCGGTATTCTTCCTCTTTCCATCTTCTTTTATGCTCAAGCTCTCAGCCCATTCTCCTCCCATTTGCGCGTGCAAAGCAAGTACATGGTTTGACCTTTTAACATTCATTTTACAAGACACGGAAAGTCCCGTACTTCTCTAAACCCGTCATGGAAACTTTTGCCATATTTCAAAGGGCCGAGATAAACATCTGTAGTTCTCTTTTCTTCGTTGCACGGACCCCACCTGCTTCCCCAAATTCCTGAGCAGACAGTTCTAACTTATGTGTCTGGACACTCGGGGCGCGTCCACTTCCTTAAAAGCACCGAGTCAACAGTATCAGTTCATATTTCTTAAGACATTGTGTTCAGTTTCTTGTAAGTTCAACCACAGGTTGCTTTTCCTAATAAGTACATTACTGCTGTTGCGCCCTGCTATTGGCTTATTCAGTGTTGCTGGGCAAGACCTAGCACACGCAAGAGTACAATTGCAATCTTGACCTTAACGGCAGACGTGATGATAGACCTACTAATAATGAGTGATATAATCATAACCATGTATAATGCTGATTAAATGTTGCTTAACCTTTAATCATAAACATACAATGCAGAACAAATTATAACTTTTCTTTAAATGGTAATCAGTTTTAATCACAAACATAAGAACTCAAAATACATCATTAATTGGTGATTAACTTACATCACATCATAACAGCTCAAGATAAATCATTAAATGTTGCTCAAACAAAAATCATAAACATAAGAACTCAAAATAAATCATTAAATGATGATTAAACACAACACTTAACATATTCATTACTTTCCAATCATACATGTAATCTAAAGGTATTTGGTGATTACCTATTAAATGATTTTCTTTAATCATACACACAAAACTTAAAGATAAATGGTGATTAACTTATTCAATAATACAACACAAGGCAGATAGATTACTAAATAACAATCGACTGTAATTTTAAACACAAATCTTTGATTGGTTTTAATCATAAGCATAATAATGTCAGATAAAATTGCTGTGGCTACTTAAATGCTGTTTAGCTTGAAGCTGTTTTGAGCAGGCCAATTCTTTTATCACAATCTTATATAAGGTAACCTTCTGTCAAGGCGCAGGAAGTTCCTTATATAGGCACATTGCGTTACATAAATAAAATCAAATGAGAAGGTATTTTGCTTTGGTGACTTGGTGCAGTAATACTAATAACAATAATGGACATTACATCAATTATATTATACAAAGTTGTCTGTTTCTTTACAATTGCAAAATATTGAAGTCAGTTGTAAAAACATTGTGTAATTGCTTACTTTTCAAACAATGGGAATTAATTATTTATTCATAATCACAAATATTACACACAAAATGTTATAAAACAATGATTACCAAATAATATGTCATAAAATATTTCAGTCAAAGCAAAAGCTCACCAAACCAGACGCTCTCTTCAATCATCTCCCCGTCATTCAGGTCATATTCACACTCCTAGTCCAATAAATCCACAAAAGAAAGAGTCTAATTAACAGGCACGTTTTTGTCTGATGTCTACAATACAAAGTTTAAAAAAAAAAAAAAACAGTACAAGAGTAAAAGAAGGTTGATGAGCATATGAATAAAAATAATGGCAAATACCAATAGAAACAATTGATAAAACACACAACAGTATTGTAATATTAATATTGTATATGATACAATTTTTTGAAGCAGGAAGAGAAGCAGCACAGGCCAAAGTGAGCGCTTGGGAAGCTTGATCGAATTCAATTTAACAGAAGCTAGAAATGCATAATACGTCAACAGAGTGAAACCAAATACTGTAAAGAAAAAGCATACTAGTTGTTCCTACCTGGACCATATGGCATAGTTCTACTCTTCTTTCCCTTTTATGTTTAACTCTTGACTTTTTTTAAACTCTCAAGCTACATTTCTTCATCCTGTACACAGAACTATAATTAAAACTGGCACCCAAAATGTTAACAAAATAAAACTAAATGTGTTCTCATATTTGTCCTCACATCTTCTTGTGCATCTGTCATCTTTCCTCATTTAAATCAAATTATTAAAATACAATTTCTTTTCTGTCTTCACACTCTACTTGTTGTCTGTATCTGTCCATTATCATGTCTCTCTATTATTGTTAATATCCTTTTAATATTATTTTCACCTATTCATCTTGTTTAACTTTGCCAGATTTAGATTTGAAATGTCCTTAATTATTCTATCACTATTATTTTATATAAAGCTGTTCATCTAGGGGTGTTGTACTTAAATAATATGGACTAATAGTTAAATAAAAGAAAATTGGATAATTTGTATTAAGTTTTGATTCATGGATGAATAGCTCAAGATTTTAAAATCTGGCTTTACGTGCTCTCTCTGAAGGGTAAGCAGCAGTCGAAAAACAACACTAATATGTGGATATAGGTCCAGGATATAATCTTAAATAACTGTGGTCAAGCATTTCCGATGGTGCCAATGACCGTTCATGGTGTTTAAGGTGGGCGACAATATTTTTCCAGACATTTTTCACTGTACACCAACCAGGATTTGTTCTCAATTTTTTAAGTTAATGTAATAGTTGTTGGTGGTAAATTTACGTCCTTTGTTTATAGGAAATATTCTGTCTTTGTCATGTAACTGAACTGGTCCTTTCAGCACTAACATACATCGCACCTCATCTGTAATCTGCTTGGGCCAGAGAGCTGGGTCATCTTGAGGTAAAGCTAGGCACTGATTTGTATTTGTTGTAAGTAGAACCTGGAGGTGCGGGTGGGTTGAGCACTGACACATTGGTTTAGCCCGCTGTCCAGCAGCGTGCACTGCCGCCTATCATGCATTGCACATTTGTTTTCGCACCGAGGGGCCGAACTGTTCTCTTTGACAGGCACCTTCATTTATTTAGCTAATACCATCACAGCCTAATCGTATCATTCAGAACTTCAGTTTTCTTCACTTTTCACAGTAACATTGTGTGATAAAGAGGTTTGTACCGTGTTAGGAAATTATCACAAAGACAGTCTGAGAGAACAACCTTCTACTGACTGAGAATTAAACAGGTAATCAGATACTGGCCAATGAGCTTTTACGTGCACGATGCACGGGGAGAGGGAGAGTGGCGCTTCTCATCGGCTTGTCCCAACAGCAGAAGAGGTACTCGGTTCAACTCTCTGCAGTGGCGCCTCCATCTGCTCATCCCACCAGCAAAAGTGACACTCTGTTCAACTTTCTGCAGCCTCTTCCAACTTGCCACTCCCTTCCCCTGCGCTTTTATTCAGTTTAGACAGGCATAGGTCAACATACATCTGGTGCCCCCATGACCTCGCAGGGCAGCAAAACAACACCTGCTTTTACTATAATCAAAAGAGGTCATGGGAAACAGGTCAAGAAAAACACTATATTAGGTTACAAACAACATCGCTTGCATTAAGCATCTGGTTCTCATTCTGGTTGTTAACATTCCACACATAAGCATATTCTTATACATGTGTGGCTATTACCAGAAATGTGTCATTTTGACAATCCCTTAATAAGAATCTCTTACATACCGTAATTACAGTAATGCCCAAACATGGCGAAAAAACTAGTGGATATACGTGGAAGTACCTTTCTAAATTCAAGGGAATACATTGTATGTTTCTTTTTAATCAAATGTAGACGTATTTTTAAAGTTATTTCGATATAAAAGGGTCAAACGTGGGGACTGTCTTGAAGAGACCTACACGGGACTGACTTTTCAACCCGCTCCCACCTGATCATTAAGCTTTTCCGACCGGTCCTCAGCGGTCCTGAGTACCACTGGTGTCCTCCGGAGAGATCCCGTGGGTCCTGGTGCGTCCTGAGCCACCACAGGCTGCTGCGTGCCGCTTTAGTGTGTCTCTTGAATAGACCTATAATAATGCATATTCAAACTGTTCAGAGAACAAATGTCCAACACTAAATCGCACTTCTCACACCACATTCATTCATAAAGTTACTTCAACATTCCAATGTTTTTTTCAATGAAAAAAGTGATGTGTAAATTTATTTGTTTTTCATTTGTTTATTTGTGGTAGAAAGAGTCCTGAATAGTTGTACTTGAGTCGATGTGATCCCTCATTTGCCCAGGAGTGCTCCATAATAGAAAAGGTTTCATACGGTTGAAAATCAAGGCGTTTCGACTTCCATCCAGAAGTCATTTTCAATCCATGGGCTGGTTTGCTACTCTGTGTTGTACTTGAGTAAAAGTAGTAGCTTAACTAAAATTGACTCAACAAGTACTGCTGCCAAATTGTACAATAAAACTAAACATGCAGAAACTCTGACTAATAATTAATTCTTACTTATTTTATAACGGTTCTCATATAATGTTAAATCAATTTTTTGTACAGAACTAGATTAATTAAATGCGTTCAAGCTGAAGTAACCCGTTTTAAGCTGCACACTTTTTCTTTCACCTGTGGTAAACGAGAAGCCCAGCTCTAGAGAGGCTTTGGACCAGAGCCTATCCTTGGGTTTGTTCCCAATAACTTCCCTAAACAGTTAAGCATAAAAACTCTTAAATTACACAACGTTTAGAAATTGAAGTTCAGGGAATGGCATGAGTACTGGTTTTCTTAAGAGTCTGCCACTACCTTTCTTTTCCTTCGTGCCAATTTTTTTCTTTTCTCGGCAACATAACTGCTTACAGCCATTATTGTGAGCCACCTGCTGTTGGCAGTTTCTTCTCTTGGATCCTCGGCTGTGCAAAGATAAGTTAAAATCACAAAATGATAGATAATGCTCAAGGAAACAGGCTTGTAATTGACTTTGCTTGTGTAATAACCTTAGTAAAATTTCTTTGCGATCTGCGAGTTATAGCACATTAAGACCGCCACCTTCTCATATTGCCTCCGTCCAGCTGCTGCTTTGACTGATGATGAAAATTAAAGTTAAATTTGCTACTAGCAGTACTATGTACGAGCATCAGACAAAATAAACCAATATAAACTTCATAAACTTACACAAGTGGTAACAGATGATCTCAACATGTTAAAAGTTGGGCCAGGCCCCAGGTTCATGTCTTCTCAGCTAATTTTGAATAGCTCTGGGAGTTTCAATAAAGGCTGTCCAGTCGATGTATGGAAGGTGGCAGCCTCCGCACCTCCCTCTTCCTGACCGCCAATTCTGTTGTATTTTTTGAACCACTCATATTCCTAAGCAGATAGAGGAATTGCTGCAGCCCCAAATAAAACACTTGAATTCTGTGGTATTCTTTTGTTTCGTGAAAAAAAAAAAAACAAACAAAAAAAAAAACAAGAATTTACACAGATTACGCAGGCGCAGTTTCTGTCGGTATTTTACCACTCATGGCTGCCTCTCAAGTTGAGCTAAAAAAAAAAAAAAAAAGAAATAGCATATTTTACCTTTACTGGTGAGATCTATGAAGTCACCTGAAGTCCACAAAATTTAATTCAGATGGCACCAAATTACAAAATGATTAAATCGCAAAAGCTTTACATAGAGAGACCCAAAACAAACCTAGCACTTGAAATAGTTGAAACAGTAGTTGAAACAGTAGTTGAGTACTGATACTTACCTATTGACTTCTTCTATAAATAAAGCGTGCCTTGTAGAGTCAATAAGATTGGCTAAAAATGCAAGTAAGCAAGTTTCCTCTCTGTTATTGATCAGCTCTGTCATTTTCAGGTGCTGACCAACATCAGCATATTCTAATTGACAGAGAGGGCACTGGTGGCTCTTCTCTGGTGAGTGCATACTTCTGCAGGGGTGGTGTCGAGGGCACCAGTTGAGGTGGTGGCTCTTGCTCCGGCTGACGGGGCACCGGTTGCACCTGCCAAATATACACATTGTTATTTTACTGACATCGTAAGTTTTAACGCTCTGAATTAGCTCTTTACACTGCAAAAAACCCACATTTCGTTAAAAAGATAATAAGATTAAAAGATATTTAGTAAAACCTGTTTGTCCATCTTGTCCTTTCTCTGGAAGATCGTGACATCACTTCCGGTTTCACGTGATCCAGCGCGGGAAAACTTACATGGACATGTTTCAATGCAGGAGACCTTTGCCTGCAGAGCAGATGGAGCAGATGGACAGAAGGGCAAGATGTCCTCTGCTCAAGAACTATATGTTGTAAGTATTTACGTAATTAACGACAATGTTTTCTTAATTATAAAAAAATATAATCTATTGTCTATAGTAAATTCAAAACTAATATACGTGGACACAGATACAAATATATATATATATATATATATATATATATATATATATATATATATATATATATATATATATATACACACACACACACACACACACACACATTTTTTTTACATTACTCTAAATAAATACTAATTTAGTGGATAATTATATTGGAAAAGGCAAATTAGTATTATTGAGTGACTGCCTATGCATAGGCAGTCACTATTTGTTCTTGTATTTTCCTGTTTTTTGGCACGTTTCACAGGCCACAGTTTTTAAATTCTTTTAATTTTTTTTTTTCATTTTTCAATAGTTCCTAGTCTTCTAATGTCTGCTATTACTTTTGGTACATTTACCTTTTGTAGTTTTTTTAATAATTTGCAGAGCAGTTTTTCCCTATCTTTTACAGTGGGAGCCTTTCTGTTGGTCCTCTACAGGAAATGTTGCTGTTTAAACTGTTTTTGGCAGGTGCACGGTGGCAGAGCGGCTAGAGCTTCTGCCTCCCATTAAGGAGATCGTGGGTTCGAATTCAATTGCGCAGTCACTTGCAATAGCTTCAGCTATTGCAACAGCATCTAGTAATGTAATTATTATATATGCCATGTTTCACAGGGAGTTGCCAGTTGGACCACTGCGAGATTCTGCATGATCAACTGTACATTCATTCTGTTTCTGATAATGGTTGTCTACTATTACTATTTGGAGATCCAGGCCCAGAAGACAGATGAGGTGATTAACATATTATGTGGCTTAATTTGTTAGGCTTCTATAAAAACATATACTTTTTACCCTGCTGATCTCAAGTCCTGTGAAAAACATAATAAATAAAAATGTATTACCATTCACATGTGTATATTACTTTTTTTTTTTTAAACTTTCATAAGGAGAGAGTTCTGCATCGGTTTATTTCCCAGTGGTAAATCTCTTCCTCTGGATTTTATAAACAGCTGTGGCAAACAGAGATCTCAAAGTTGCAAAAAATTATGGCCACAAACCTCAGAGCGGTCAATGTTTTAAAGCTTTAGGGCCTTTCCCATTTGTTAAGCTCTTACAATAGAAGGAACTTAAATTACCAGGTTGGGTCTTCTTACATTCATGCAATGCATTGTAATAATGTGGTTTGTGATTCCTTGGCCTATTTGCACCCGTCTTTTTGGTATTTACACGATTAATGACCATTAATTAATGAACTAATTAGTTCCCGGGATAATTTTAATTAAGCCATTTATCCTGGAAAACAAAAAACAAATCCCATAAATTTTGGCACAGTGGTTCGCGCTAGTGTATATTTCATGTACATATGCTATTTACAGTGGTCAAATAAAGACTGCCTCTATAGCGGCCCATCTATGGTATTCTAGACACGCTTACTTTGTCGGACAACAATGAAACTTTGTATAGTTATAGTGTGCTCGTCAAGGTGCAACGACTGGCCGATTTCAGTATACATGAATTGTTGAATGATTGATTTTTACAATATGACAAAGCATTATCCGTATGTAGCTTCTTTGACCCCAGTGGTTAGGGGGGGGCAGTCTGGCTGCTCACAGCACAGCAGCCAGACTAGAGAATACTACCACCGTATTCCCTGCGTGTCGTAAAAGGCGACTAAAAGGGACGGGGCGAGAGGACTGGGAATCCTCTCCCCTGTAGCTGTTTCCTAGAAACGGACAGGGTAGAGTTGGGAAGGGGAGGTTGTCTCCCCAAACCCTAAAGATTGGGTCCTTGAATGTGCGTGGGTGTAGTACGAATGAAAGTAAAAGAAATCTGATTGGAAGGATGTTTGGAAGAAGGAGAATGAGCGTGTTAGCGCTGAGTGAGACAAAGATGAAAGGGAAGGGTGAGTGTGTGTTTGGAAATGTGAGTGGGAGAAGGTCTGGTGTAGAGAGTGGGAGATCAAGAGAAGGTGTGGCTTTGTTGGTGAGTTGTGAGGTGAGACGATGTGTGGTTGAATGGAAGGAGATCTCACCAAGACTGATGTGGGTGAAAGTGAAATTTCTGAATGAGCTGTGGGTGTTCATGAGTGCGTATGGTCCTGGCAGTGAGAAGAATGAAGAGGAGAGAGTGTCTTTCTGGAATGACTTGGATGAGTGCCTGCAAGGATTTGGTGCAAATGTGAACGTAGTGCTGATGGGAGATCTGAATGCTAGAGTGGGTGACGAGAAAGTTGAGGGTGTTGTTGGCATGCATGGTGTACCTGGAAAGAATGATAGTGGTGAGAGACTGATAGGAACGTGCACTGAGATAGAGATGGTGATTGGGAATACATGGTTCAGAAAGAAAGAGATTCATAAGTATACGTGGGTGAGGCAGGATGGTGGAAGAGTGATTGATAAAGCATTGATGGATTATGTGGTGGTTTCAAAGGTTGCATGTAGTAGATTGTTGGATGTAAGCGTGAGGAGGGGAGAGAGTGGAGGTATGTCTGATCATTATTTGGTGGAAGGAAGGCTGCGTGTGGGTATGACATGGGTGAGATCGAGAAAGAGTGGGGATGTGAGAGAAGTTTTGAGAGTGAGTGTTTTGAAGAACAGAGAGAAAGTGTGTGAATATCAGGAGAAAATAGGTGGCAGGTGGAATGAGGTGAAGGATCAAATGGTTGTTGGTGTGGAGGAAGAATGGCAACAGTTCAAGAGTGCAGTCGTTGGGTGTGCAAAGGAAGTGTGTGGTGTGAGACGTGTTGGGGGGGGTGTAAGAAAGGGAAGTGAATGGTGGTGCGAGGACGTAAGGTTGGCTGTAACTGAGAAGAGACGTGCGTACGAAGTATGGCTGCAGAGGAAGGACAGGGAGTCGTATGAGTGTTATAAGGAGAAGAGAATTCATGCAAAGAGAGCTGTGCGTGAGGCAAAAGTGGCTGCGGACAAAAGGTGGGGCAGACAGTTGACTGACAATTTTCGGGAGAACAAGAAAATGTTTTGGAAGGAGGTGAAAAGAGTGCGAAAGGGAGTCTGGGAGGGAGGAGAAAGTGAAAACAGAGGATGGAAGGATGCTGAATGAGGGGAATGCAGTAAGAAAGAGGTGGGCGGAGTATTTTGAGAGGCTGTTGAATGTGGAGGAAGATCGGGATGCTGTGATTGTGACGGATGGAAGGGAAAGCAGACTGAATGTACTGGGAGAGTTGAATGAAGTGTTGATTACGAGAGAGGAAGTTGAGCAAGCTGTGGGTAAGTTGAAAGCAGGAAAGGCTGCAGGTGTGGATGGGTGTACTGTGGAATGTTTGAAGTGTGGTGGAGCGAGTGTGACCGAGTGGTGTGTGAGATTGTTGAATGTGTGTTTTGTAAGTGGGCAGGTGCCGCTTGACTGGACGAGTGCGTGTGTGGTTCCACTGTACAAGGGTAAGGGTGATAAGTATGAATGTAGTAGTTATAGGGGTATCAGTCTGTTGAGTGTTGTAGGCAAGGTGTATGGGAGAGTGTTGATTAACAGGGTAGTAGAGGGGACTGAGTATATGATTGGTGAAGAGCAGTGTGGTTTTAGGAGAGGTAGAGGATGTGTGGACCAGGTGTTTGCTGTGAGACAGGTGTGTGAAAAGTTTTTGGCTAAGGGGAGGGAGGTGTTTTGGGCGTTTATGGACTTAGAGAAGGCGTATGATAGGATTGATAGAGAGGCGTTGTGGGTTGTGTTGAGTTTGTATGGTATCGATGGTAGATTGTTGGAAGGTGTGAAGAGTTTTTATAAAAACAGTAGAACGTGTGTGAGAGTGGGAAATAGCATGAGTGAGTGGTTTCCTGTAAGGGTTGGTTTGCGTCAGGGATGTGTGATGTCTCCGTGGTTGTTTAATGTGTATATGGATGGTGTGGTAAAAGAGGTGAATGCAAGAGTGTCAGGTAAGGGTGTGAGCATGGTGAATGTTGATGGCAGCGAATGGAGTATGAATCAGTTGCTGTTTGCAGATGATACTGCACTAGTGGCTGATTCAGAGGAGAGCTTGGCACGTTTGGTTGAGGAGTTTGGAAGGGTGTGTGACAGAAGGAAGTTGAGAGTAAATGTTAATAAGAGTAAGGTGATGAGGTGCACGAAGTCAAAGGATGAACGTAGGTTGAATGTGGCATTAAATGGGGAGTTGTTGGAAGAGGTAGAGTGTTTTCAGTATTTGGGGTCGCACGTTGGTGTAGATGGTGGAATGGGGGGTGAGGTAGAGTTTAGAATGAATGAAGTACATAAGATATGGGGGGGAATGAAGAGAGTGTTTGAATGTAGGTCACTTGGAATGGATGCGAAAAGGAGATTGTATGAGGGTGTGGTGGTGCCTGCTGCGTTGTATGGGGCTGAAACGTGGAGTTTGAAAGTTGCGGAGAAGAGGAAGTTGAATGTAGTTGAGATGAGATGTCTGAGGAGTATGTGTGGTGTGACGCACATGGATCGTGTGAGAAACGAAGACATCCGAGAGAGAACTGGTGTGTTGCAAGAGTTGGCTGATAGAGCAGAGCAAAAGGCATTGGGATGGTTTGGACATGTGGAGAGGATGGAAAGGGAGCGATTGGTGAAAAAGGTATATGAATCTGATGTGAGTGGAGTGAGAATGAGAGGAAGACCGCGAATGGGATGGACAGAGGGTGTAAGAAGAGCGTTGAATGCAAGAGGGATGACTGTGGTGCAAGGGAGAGAGGCTGCTCAGGACAGGGATGGATGGAGAGAGTTTGTGTATGAATGAATGGATGGGTGTGGTAGAGGACTGGTCTTATTATGAAGCGTCAGGGGGAAACCAGCTTCGGCTGAGGCATTTCTGGGGAAGTGCCCACACTGGGCTGTGCCGCTGACCCTGGTGCAGTGTGGTGTGGTTTAGATCAGTCCTTAAACCTTAAATCAAGGTGCCTTTTCCCCAACATCATCACAGCTAAACCTTAGAAATAATATTAGTTGGTGTGGCCTCTCCTGGGACGTTGGGTTGGTGCTGGCGTTGGTCCGTGAGTCCATCTGAGTGCTGGGTTGTTTGGGGGTTTGCTAGCGGGCTTGGGTGGTGTCGCCGGGTCTGGTCTCGGGGTGCTGAGGGAGTGGCTGGCTGGTGCTTAGGGGTGTGGTCCGGATGGCCATCTGGATCCGGGGTTCTCTGGGGGTTTGTATGGTGGACAGGAGCGCCTGGAGGGGGGCGACGTTATCTAGGTGCACCTTTAGTTATTACTGTTACTGTTGTTGTTGTGGGATGATTGGAAATAATCTGAACCTGGACCCTCCCCCAATGTTTTAAGATTGTTTTTAATGCATCATTTCTTAGTTAGGGCAAGCTGAATACCTACACTTAGGCTTGCAGGACAATGTCCGCCTCCTTTTTAATGCTTTTAGACACTATTATAGCTTACACATTATACACAATATAGGGCAGCATAGGATATGAAAGAAAATGTTCGGAGAGGGGGGAGAAAATGTTTAAACCATCATCAACAATAATAATGTTTAAATCAACAAAAATAATGTTTAAATCATCTGTGCAATTGGTGTTGGATTTGAAGTGGGGCGACATCGGTGATGGTGATGGACGGGAGGTGTGTCTGGGTGCTCGTTGTCCCTCTCTGGATGCGGCGGCCGTCCCTGTGTGGTCCTCTGGAGAATTTCCTGGGTGCTGGTGGTGGTCCGGTTTGCACTCTGGGTCTGGCCGGTTTCATTCCTTTGTGGCGCCTGGGGCGAGTCCTGGGGGTTTTCCGCTCGGGTACGCTGGCTGCCTGATCAAATCCAGTGCATGGATGGGGGGCGGGCAGACGTCAGTGTGGGCTTGGCCTCCCTGGCAGAGGTGTGGACATAAAAAATAAATAAAAATAATAAAAATAAAAAATGAAAAAAGTTGTGATGGTGATGCGGAGGGGGCACTGGTGCAGACGGGGGAGGGGGGTCACGGAAGGAGGGTTTGGGGGGGAGTGAGGGTGTGTGCCCTGTCTAGGCTACCCCACTTTGGTGGGACACAGCCCAGGTATATAGATAGCTTCTTTGACAATGACAGATTTTGTGTTTACTTTTACTACACATGTATCACCTTTTGACCAACAATAGTCCAGCATTTTGATAGCAAAGTGCTCTGTTCGGATGGTACTCTACTATCGGAAAAATTGATACAATAGTCTTAAACAAGGCTTGACACCCTTCAAATGCAGTGGTAAATGTAGATTCCTATTTGATGAAAAAAAAAAGTAATTTTTCTAGATCTATATTCTCAAAATAAAATCAAACATTAGATACAAGGCTGATTTATCACTTTGCGTGTTGCCTATATTTAGTGTTTGAGGGTCGCAAATGTGAACTATTGTTATTTTGGGCGTCGCGCCTGAAAAAGTTTGAGAACCACTGCTTTAGAGCAGGGGTGTCCAAACTTTTTCCATCAAAGGGCCACGTATTGAAATGCAGACCAAGTGGAGGGCCACAAATCAGTCGTGAAACTTTCAAAAAGGTTGCATTTATCTGATGTTTAAGTGCCTCCACACCTAAATTCTCAGTGCCTTAATATCAGGTCTGTGTCACACCAAAATGTTAGCTGTTTAAGATATAAGTGTAGAAAATGTTTAATTTGGTGTAAAATGTACTTCTCAGGACAATGTGGCCCAATTCACCTGGAAGCCTGAGGGCCAAGAAAATGCTGATGTTGGTCTTCTGCTTCTTCTATTCAAGGACATATTGGGTTCACAAAAAAGTCCAGCGCGCCCTTTAATTTTGCTGGAATTACACAGATTTCAACTTTTTTTTTTTTTTTTTTAAACACATAGATCTAAATTTTTTTGTTTAATCACCAAAATGACAGATTCAGAATATAATATTTTCACATTTTTAGCAACATAGGAAAGGGTAGAAAAACGTGAAAGTGAAAGCTGCTACCATGCTTCTTATCACAGTAAACAGTCTTCTTTCAGTTCAGTCTGTCACCTTGTTGTTTTCTCTCAAGATAATTTATAAAAATGTGCAGGGTATTTTGGAAGAGTGGAAGCAACCAGCATCTGTGAAGAAACCCCACACTATTAATCCCCACACTGGCACAGCTACATGCTCATGTCAATGACTTAGCCTCGGCTAAAGTCAGATAAAAGCTTATGGAATTGGAATTTATAACTTTATGTTTAAACCGATAACATGAAAACTTATTTTTTCTCCCAGAATTCACATCCAGAATTGTTTGCCCCGTGCAAATAATGCATATCACTACCTTTTCCAATGTGGTTTATTGTTTTGAAGGGGTTTACTTATTATTTAATTGTTTCTGATTTAACAAGCCCCACAGACAGGACTTACTTAAGCTTTTGGATCAGGAGTATGCCATTGTTGCTCGCAACATATCCTCTTCACTCAACACAGAAACTTTTATTATGGTTTGGTTACAATTTGATTAATATGTTAAAGGAAAAGATGGAGGGGTGCACGGTGGCAGAGCGGCTAGAGCTTCTGCCTCTCAACAAGGAGATCGGGGTTCGAATCCCAGACCACCCCAACATCGTGGTCTCGAATTCTGAACCACCCTAACATCACACGATCTCTCTGTGTTACCGTGGGTTCTCTCCGGGTTCTCCGGCTTCCTCCCACTGTCCAAAGACATGACTGTGTAGGTTAATTGACAACTCTAAATTGTCCCTAGTTTATGAATGTGAGAGTGAATGGTTGTCTGTCAATGTCTCTGTCTCTCTGTGTCAGCCCTGCGACGAGTTGGCCACTGTCAAGGGTGTACCCCGCCTAAGGCCCAAAGTCACTGGGTTAGGCTCCAGTCACCCGCGACCCCTAACGGGAATAAGCGGTAGAAAATGAATGAATGAATGAATGAATGAAAAGATGGGTCTTGAAATGAATGGTCAATGTAATGTCCTCCCAGAAAATTATGGAAACAAAAGAATGTCAAAATAAGTATGAGGATGTACATAAATGTCATCATGAACACCCTTTTCACTCTCCCATATAATATATAATATAATTGTATTATTGTATTGTTTTATAACCCTAAAAAGAGTGTTTATTGTGAAAACTCCAAAAACTTGAATGGGCTATATGCACGGAACGGTGTGACATATTTCCGGTAGAATATCAGACACCAGTACTTGACCCAGTTCGATCTACGAAAACCGTCACCAATTCTTCAACTTTTAAGTACATTTCAGTTCAGTACAGTTCACTTTTGTTTCTGATTTTTTAATTTTTATTTTGGGGTTACGTGTCTACTTTATGTTATCAAAAAAGACTAAACTTTCCATCTGGAGGAGACAGGACAGCACATCAAGGTACCACCATTGTGTTCCCAGCTGTACTGCTTCCGCGCGGTGTAACTCTGCTTCAAGCTTTTACACCTTTCTGACAGATGTAGAGCAAAGAAGACAGTGGATCATAAACATTCGGAGGGATCAGTTTGGTGTGACGAACAACACCAGCGTCACGACATTTTTTGCCGCAGATGTGATCTAGCCATCGACCACACAGGGATGCCAACATTTAAGAATAGGAGCCTTTCCTGTTCTGTTTAAATGGAATAACTACTCCCTTCCTGCCCCGCATTCTGGTGTTTGGGAGCAGAGAGAAGCCGAACCCTTCCTCTGACAACCTGGAGGACTTGACAGTGGAGATGGAGGTGGCGTCCCAGAATTGGGTAAAGACCAGCCGCCTGCATCCTGGATCCAACTCGGTGCAAAACCAAAGCGATACTAACATAGAAAGGGTTTCAGGGGCTGTCATCTGGACGCTGTTTGAAGATCGAGACGTTTCGACTTTTATTCAAAAGTCATTGTCAATCAGAGAGCTGGTATGGGAACTCAGGCTTATATGCTACTCTAAGTAGTGAGAGTCCTGCCCACAGGGAGGTGTCACTGAATGCCTGTCTTTGTTTGTCACCTGAAACTCCATAATTGGCCTGCCTTTGTTAGTTTAATAGTTGGCCTTGCCCAGTTTCACCTATGGCTAAGATCTATTATTGTCTTAGATCTATTCTTCTATTGATAGCTGGCTGTTGCTTCCTCATCACTGCTGATGACCTCATTCGCATTTGAATGGTCTATTGATTTGGACCAGGGTGTTAGGAGGCTGTCATAAATCTTAGCCAAATTAAATCTTAAACCACCATTCCTGTTTAGAGACAGATTCTCTCTATTGACTAAAATAGCCTCCTTTACTCCTTTCAAACCAGTTCTTTTCTTTGCTCAATATCTTCACCTCACTATCCTCAAACGAGTGGTTTGTAGCTTTTAGGTGCAGATGGACTGCACTTTGTGGTCCCGTAGAGGTAGATTTTCTATGTTGGTACAGAAGGGTTTACATCGACAAAGCGATACTAAGCTAATAGTAAAGTTGTCAGCTGTACAGCTTACAAACTGATTTATACCACTATCAGAGACTGAACTTACAGAACAAAGAGAAAACAGTAGCCACCATGATGTTGACAAAAAGCAGCAGAAAGACACAGTCTTTGCCAAATGTCTCGTCTGTGACAGGCCCAGCAGCTGCCCCATCATCGCCCTGCCCTCGAACCAGTCCTTGCCCCCCCCTGCAACATCTGCTCAACCTACAGAATCCTCACTCTTCTTTTCATCTCTACCTTCACCCAGGGGCCTTTCCAACCATCTTGAAAGTCTGATCAAATCATAAATTAAGATGGCTCCAGACACACCTAATTTAGCAAGATTAAGAGTTCTGATGTCAACTGTTCACTTAACAAATCTGAGCCCCCCAAACCACACAGGATCTTCAACTCTCCTGATTCACCAACAAAACTCCCCCCTCGCCTTTCACCTGGTCTATCACCCAAACTCCCCCCATCTGTGGCGTGCCCCAAGGGTCAATCCTGTGAGCCCTTCAGGTCAACCTCTACATGCTGCCGTTAGGTCAGTTCATACACACCACTACTGTGTCTTATCCCAACTATGCAGACGACACTCTATGTCAATCTATGTCTCACTGACGTCAGTGGATTCACTCTGCCACTGCATCCACAACAGATCAGTGAGTGGATGCTAAACAATTTTCTCCAGTTAAACTCAGACAAAGCTGAAATCATTCTCTTCGGCAGAAACAAAGAGAAAGTGTCAGCAGTCACTTCCAGTCTCTCGCTCTAAAACCTACAAATCAAGTTAGAAATCTAGCAGTAATAATAGACTCAGACTTGAACTTTGACAGCCACATCAAATCAATAACATCAACAGCCTTTTACCACCTAAAAACATTGCCAAATGTCTAAACCAGACTTGGAGAGACTTATCTATGCATTTGTCTCCAGTAGGTTAGACTACTGTAACGGCCTGCTCACTGGCCTCTCCAAACGAGCTGCAGTACATCCAGAACGCTGCTGCTCGAGTCCTGACTAGAACCAGGAAGTACGGTCACATTAGTCTGTGCTCAGGTCTCTGCACTGGCTTCAGCCTCAGAGAATAGACTTTAAAGCAGCTCTGCTTGTGTTCAAGTCTCTCCAAAGCACCAAAGTACATCTCTGACATGTTAGTGTCATATGAACCATCTTGCACTCTGAGGACCTCAGGGACTGGCCTCCTGCTGGTGCCAGAGTCTGGACTCTGTCAATGTTTAAATCCAGGCTAAAAACAATTCTGTTTAACTGTGCATACGACTGAAAGACTTAATCTGCATGCTTCTCTTTTAAAGTATTTTTTATAATGTTTTTGTTTTTCTTAAGCTGTTGTGGTTTTAATGCAATTTTATTCTGTTATGTAAAACACTTTGAATTGCGTTGTGTACGGACTGGGCTCTACACATAAACTTATCTTGATTTGCCTCCCTAATGGTAAATAATATGTTTTGAATTGAATTGTTTCTACATGGATGGAGCTCTACATTAATTTCTTATAATGGCTCTGTTTAACGGCTCTGGAGGAATGCAACTGGGATGAATGAATGTTTCATTACTGGACTTCAGTGCTAGTCACAATTTGTCTTTCACAAAACGTGGATACATTGTAGTGTGAAGCAGCTGAGGGAGGGAAGGGCATGCAGGTAAATTTCAAAGCCATATTCAAACTAATGACACAAGAAGGTCGATATTTACATATTCAGACATTTGGATTAGGCTCACTATCCTGTGAGGATAAGAGTCAGGTGTTAAGGGACGAAGTGGACACTACTTTCTTTGATGTGTTTTGATGAACTTGCTTTTGTAAGTAAATATTTTATTATTTTAAATTTAAGATTCATAGTAGATAAAATGTTAAGTATATGATCATTTTTGGTAGCAAAATAATTTAAGATTTTAATATTAACTCTTTTTGTGTTACACTGTTGATATATATTTCCAGATTGACATATCACAGTTTTGTTTCAGACATGGATCATGAAGCACTTGTCATTTTTCTGCTTTATGGTAAGCCATATTTCCTTGCATTTAATGTTTATTTATTTTAAAATTTCAATAATATTGATTTTCTTAAAGGGAAAATATTATGCATTTTTGTATTGTTATTAGCCTTTAAACATGCTCATGATTTGAAACAAAAAAAAAGTTACTGATTCATTTTCTGGCATGACGTTGGCACCAGTGTTATATACAATATAGTAAAGTTAGTGCTGCAAAGATGTTAATGGTACGTATTTGCTTCAGAAGTTATTGTATTTGTACAGCAGAAATACTCCGAACGAGTTTAGCGATGATTTAAGGACTTAAAACAGCAACATTCTCAGATAAGTGATGTAGATGATCTGAAAATACATCAAAAAATCCCAGGAGTTCGGCAGGACGTGTGTTTAATGCACAGAGGGAGGAGGATTTTCAAATAATCATTCCTTAAAACAGCATTAATGCAACTGAATGCTATTTCAGGTATGTTTTTGATGACGGAACATTGTTAGAACATGGTTAAAGCTCAAAAAAGTCACTGTAGCAGAATGTGTCCTTTAATGTTTATAGGTAGTGTTAATTAATCGTTAATAGTTAATAGTTAAAAATAGTAGAACATTTTAAAAGTAGGTTCTGAACCTATGCACATACAAAACAAATGTAATTTAGACAAACAATGCTTGACATAACATTTAAAACTCTTAGACTTTACAACCCAAAAACAAACTCTTATCTCTATGTTCTTATTAAACTTGATTTTGTCACTTGTTCACAGGAGCAGGTTTGGTTCAGAGCTTCCAAACAGCCTTATTCGAGTATTACTTTGTAAACTCACCAATGACATGGCAGCCAGCTCGACAGTACTGCAGAGAGCACTACACTGACCTGGCTACATTCAGTAACATGGATGACATTCGCAGAGTGACCAGACCTTATAGTTACTCGTACGCCTGGATCGGACTGTTTGATGATCCTGCTTCATGGCAAGGATTTATGACCAACGACTCCAACTCCTGGAGATGGTCGGCCACTGGAGCCCCCAGCCCCAGTCGCTACATGAAGTGGGCTGCTGGAAACCCTGACCATTACAATAGTCAAGAGACATGTGTGAATGTCTATAGAGGAGAGTGGAAAGACTATCCCTGCGTTTATCAGCTATCCTTTGCATGCTTCAAAGGTGAGTGTATTTGCCTAAATATAAATAAAGATTTGATTGGAATAAAATAGATTATATATGTTTAAATTAAATTATTTTTATGTTGGTCACATAGAAAACAAATTAAGCGTTTCTCAAACTATTTCCATCACGCAAACCAAAAAGGTTTGAAATACCATCAAAAGTGTGTTCAAAAGGGAAGTGAGAATGGCCCCTAAACTAATAGTCTTTCATAAAGGTTGGCTTATTCCGTTTAGTCATCTTCTCCCGGCATAGCTGTCCCTAGGGCACCATATTTTTATTTCTGTTCCTAACTGGCGTAATAATAATCTATTTCAAAGAGGAAAGTTTTGAGCCTGGTCTTAAATGTACCCTGAGTGAGCTGATTTCATTTCACAGGAGCTTCCACAGAACGATACGCTCCACCTTCCATTGCACTTTTACAGACGCTAGAGACCAACAATAATCCAGCATTTTGAGAAGAAGTGCTCGGTTTGGATGGTATGCTACTATTGCATCTTTGAGCTGGGATGTGGCCATATCATTTATGGTTTTATAGTCAGGAGGAGGATTTTTAAGCAGAACTAAGTAAAACTTTTATCTTACTAAATGTCTTTGTGAGTCCGTGTGGTGGCTGTAAATGTATTTTTGGGGTGTTTGAAGCCCCCGCCGTCTCCTCCTGCTGTCTCTGAACAAAAAACAGCCTTGCAATTTTCTTGACGTCAACCGAAGGTAACTCTCCTGAGAAATCTTGGCTCTCTTTTTTCGATATTTGGCAACTTTAAATGTTTTTGTATGTGATTGTTCTCCCTTTAATAAAAGGAAGGGAAAAAAAGTTTTGGCATCATTTTTGGCAGTGTTTTTTCACTAGAGAGCTGCAGGGGGAGCTCTGTCCCTGAAGTTACTTAGTTAGGCCCGAGCCCCTACAGGGCGTAGGGCCTATTGCTTTCACAACGATGCCGCCAGGCATCGTTCCAACTGTCTCCAACTGTCTCCAAGTGTCTCTGGAAGCCTAGTCGGTTCTATGGTCAGACAGTGAAAGAGCCCATGCCGAAGGCATGGGACCTCCATATTTACTCCTTGTAGATCATTCTGGTAATGATTTTCTATGTGCTATTTGGGATGCCGTACTTATAAGAGTGCGCATGCTCCACCTGTCGGTTCACGGTAGTAAAGTTGTCCTGCCCTCAACACAGCCGCGTTGTAATGCTGTTATTACAAGTTGTGATTAAACGCTAACTAAAACATTACCACGGACTCCTCGCTCATTTCGACATGGTGTCAGAAGAAGTTTTGGACCTATCGCCTCTAAGTTTTGCCGTGATTTTGTGCAAGTCCCGAAAATAAAGAAACAAGATAAACGTTACGGCTAGCTAACGTGATGGCGGAGGGATTTCGCAGACCTGACCCGCTTATTTTTGAAGGAGACCTCTCCATGAACTGGCGTGTTTTTGAAAGAGAATACGACATCTTTATTGAGGCGGCACACTCAAGCAAACCAGCAAAGACAAAAGCGTACATTCTCCTCAACCTCGCTGGAGCAGAAGCCATTGAGACGGAACGTTCTTTTGTCTACGCCACAGAAGTTAGGGTGCCAGGTGACGAGGGAGTCGTCCTCGCCCCGGCTGAGTCCAGAGAAGATTTTTGAGTGTCTCAAAAGCAAATTTCGGGAAATGTGCAATCCGCAACACAACAAAACAATGGAAAGGCACCGGTTTCACACACGAAATCAAAAACAAGGTGAGACAATCGAGTCGTTCATCAGTGATTTAAAAATAAAAGCCAAATGTTGTCACTTTGGAGAGCTAACCGATGAACTGATTTGTGATAAAATTGTGTTTGGCATAAACAATGACAGTATCAGAAAGGCCCTGTTACGTGATTGTGACCTAACACTGGCCAAAGCCATTTCCATCTGCCGTATTTATGAAGTGACTGAGGAGAACACAAAAGCCTTAGCAAAACAGGCAGTCACCTCCGTGGATACTCTACAACAAAGCACCACAGGGGGGCACCAAAGAACAAGGTTTAGACAAGGGTAAAAACAAGACGAAAGGACCATTAAAAACTGTAACAACTGTGGAGGAAGCCACACAGCACAGAGACAAATGGCCAGCGTTTGGCCAACAATGCCATAGATGCAAAAAGATCAATCACTACAAAAAGTGCTGCAAATCCAAACCAGTCAGCCAACAGCCAAACCAGTCAAAAAAAAGTCTCACAAAACAATGTTACAACAGAAAACCTATGCATCACCTGGATGTGGAGCAGTCAGCCTACACTGTAACTGAATAAACTTTCTATGTGGATGGTGTATCTGTGGACACTGTGAATGCACAAGTGGACTATCGTGATGAAGGTTTTGTTACTCTACATGTAAATCACAAGCCCGTTGAAATGAAAATCGACACAGGTGCTAAATGCAATGTAATGGCAAAAGACACTTTCAAGGAGCTTTCTGGAGGTCAAATCATAAAATGTGACACAAACACCAATCTTGTGGCTTATGGAGGCAGCAAAATAGAAACTGCCAGTTTTGTTACACTGCCTTGCCACCTTGACGGACAGCAACACATGCTACCTTTCTTCCTAGTAGAGCGTGATGTACTACCACTGCTAGGATTTCGCTCATGCATGCATCTTGGACTTGTTACACTGAGTCCTCATGTTCACCAGGTCAGCACAGAGACTAAAACAGACTTTGTCAAAAATATCAAAGAACAATACAGGGATGTGTTCAGCAACGAGCTAGGGGACCTTCCAATAACCTACTCAATGACACTGGATCCAGCCATTCAGCCAGTTGTCCGTTCAGCACATCGCATTCCACTTGCAATGCAGTCACGAGTGAAAGCAGAACTTGATAACATGACAAACAAGGGTGTTATCACTCCTGTCTCCGAGCCTACAGACTGGGTCTCATCGATGGTAGCAGCACACAAAAAAGGCAAAGAAGAGATAGGGTTGTGCATTAATCCTAAAGACTTGAACACTGCTCTGAAGAGACCTCACTATCCGATGGGTAGTGTGGAAGAAGTTGCCACCCAAATGTCAGGCGCAACTCTGTTTTCAGTGCTTGATGCTAAAAACTCTCTCTGGCAAATAAAACTTGATCAAAAGTCATCCATGCTAACTACATTTAGCACACCTTTCGGGCGTTATAGTTTTCTCCGTATGCCATTTGGCATAAACTCAGCAAGTGAGGTTTTCCAGCGCACAATGGAACAACTGTTTGCTGGCTACCCATGTGCTATCATAGTTGATGATATAATCGTGGGAGGCCGCGACGCCGCGGAACATGACACCAACCTAAAGAAAGTACTTGACCGCGCACGTGAGATCAAACTCAAACTGAACCGGCAAAAGTGCAAGTTTCGCCTTGACCAAGTATGCTATGTGGGACACATGTTCACAAAAGAAGGTTTAAAGGCTGATCCAACAAAGACTGAAGCAATCTCAAATATGCCAGTCCCTGAAGATCCTCTTGCCGTGCAACGTTTCCTTGGCATGGTGAACTATCTCGGAAAGTTCATCCCGAACCTCAGCAGTATTGCCGCACCACTCAGACAGCTCACTCATAAAGACACTGCATGGTGCTGGTTTCCACAACACCAACAAGTTTTTGAAAATCTCAAGTCATGCCTATCCAGCTCACCAGTCCTGTCATACTATGATGTCAAACAGCCAGTGACATTGACATGCAATGCATCACGTTATGGACTGGGTGCAGCCTGTTTGCAAAACGAAAAGCCTGTAGCATATGCGTCTCGAAGTCTCTCAGACACAGAAACCCGCTATGCACAGATCGAAAAAGAATTGCTTGCAGTCGTCTTTGCATGCTCAAAGTTCAAAGACTACATTTATGGGAAGCACACGGTCATTGAAACAGACCATCAGCCCTGGTCACCATTCTGAAGAAGCCTATCCAAACAGCTCCTGCTTGTTTACAAAGGATGCTACTTCGGCTATGAGCTTATGATATCACTCTGGTCTACAAAAAGGGTAAGCACATGTACCTAGCCGATACCCTATCAAAAGCCCCAACCCAAACTGTTTCTCAGACATTTAGTGCAAACAACACATTCGAAGTGATGCCTGTCAGTTTTATTTCCACAGCCAGGCTTGAAGAACTCAGAACACACACAGCTAGAGACCAACTTCTCCAAACTCTCAGCGCTGTGATTCAAAACGGATGGCCAAAAAAAGAACGCCAGGTACCTCTCTCTGTCCAACCATTCTTTCCCTACAGAGATGAGTTGGTAGTGGATTGTCGTTAAAGGCCACAGACCAATCATTCCAGACACTCTACAGCATGAGTACATCCAAATCATGCACTGAGGTCACCCCGGTCTTGACTCAACAAAGTGCAGAGCCAGAAGCACTGTGTTTTGGCCAACTATGAACAAGGATATCACAAAAGAGCTACTGTCTTGTCATGTAATAGCACTCGTCCGCACCAGCAGAAAGAACCTTTACAACCATATCCAGTTCCAACCCTGCCATGGTCTACAGTCTCCACAGACTTATTTGAATGGCATGGTCAACAATATTCAGTACTAGTAGATTCGTACTCCGGTTGGTTTGAAATCGACCTTCTCCGTGACACGTCTTCAGCAAATGTAATCAAGAAGCTGAAGAGACATTTTTCTGTTCATGGAGCACCCCACTCTCTGATCTCAGACAACGCGAGACAGTACACAAGCCAACATTTCAAAGAGTTTGCTAAACAATGGGACTTCCTTCATGTCACCAGCAGTCCTGAATATCCACAATCAAATGGATTAGCTGAACGTGCAGTCCGCAGCGGAAAAGCTACTGGAAAAGTATCACAGAGATGGATCAGATGCAACCAGTCACCCACTGATGCCACTTGCAGAAGGACAAGTCATCAGGTTGCAGACTACAAAAGGACACGACCGCCTTGGCACGGTGAAGCAGTTGTGTTTAGAGCCGCGTTCGTACATTGTTCAATCAAATGGTGGTGTTTACCGGAGAAATCGCCGCTACATCCTTCCCGTCGCTGAGCCACCACCACCCCAACACATCGACCCCACTGACTGTGAGAGTGAATGCGGGACAAATGATGGAAATTAGCCCAATGCTACAATCTGGTGTGTTTACAGCCTGTATATCATGTATGTTCATTAAAATGCACTGTCTCAACCAAAAACAAACAAAACAGAACAAGCCAGATGCATGTATGCCGGACAGCATTCCTCACACACCGCAGACCCAGCAAGTGCCTCGCCCTTCTCAACTGACTACTCAACTATCCACCAGTGAGCACCCGAGAAGTCACTCTGCCACCGTGGTCTCACAAAGTATTACCCCATATACGACACGCTCAGGTCGGATTTGCAAGCCAAATCCAAAGTACAAAGTACAATACTAACTAAAACATTACCATGGACTCCTCGCTCATTTCGAATCTCCTCTATGCGAAAGAACCTTTACAACTGTTGTCCCCCCCCCCAACGTCCGTAAAATTGACAGTGAACTGTCCCACACTCCTGGCATCAAGTCCTACTCAGTAACCATACTTATTCCTCCTAAAATATGGAAACCAATGTGGAGCCCATGCACGGGCCCGACTCGGAGGTGAATAACAAGCATGTAAGGGTTAGGTCAAAAAACATATATGTCGTTCTCAGTAAAACGGATATATTGTTTTGTTTTGTTTTTCTTCTGCTCTTTGAGCTCTAATTTGACCCCCTGAACATGCTCCAAAACTCACAAAATGTTGTCCAAAATTCAGAATCGGCAAAAATCTTAGTTTTTTATAGGTGTCATGTTTGGGAGAAAAAAAAATGTCGCGACAGCGCCACCTACAAAAGCCAAAATACATTGTGCCTATGGGAGGCCTCCCGACGTCAACTTTGTCGTACAGTCACAAAATTTGGAACACGCATTCCTCTCCTGAGGATAAATAAATAAATAAATATATATATATATACATATATATATATATATATATATATATATATATATATATATATTCATTCATTCATTTTCTACTGCTTATTCCCGTTAGGGGTCACGGGTGAATGGAGCCTATCCCAGTGACTTTGGGCCTTAGGCGGGGTACACCCTGGACAGTGGCCAACTCGTCGCAGGGCTGACACAGAGAGACAGACAAGGACAAACAACCATTCACTCTCACATTCACACACTAGGGACAATTTAGAGTTGTCAATTAACCTACACAGTCATGTCTTTGGACGGTGGGAGGAAGCCGGAGAACCCGGAGAGAACCCACGGTAACACGGAGAGGACATGCAGACTCCACCCAGAGAGATTGTGTGATGTTAGGGTGGTTCCACGATGTTGGGGTGGTCTGGGATTCGAACCCACGATCTCCTTATTGAGAGGCAGAAGCTCTAGCCGCTCTTCCACCGTGCACCCCTATATATATATATATAATGGCCACGCCCCTGACTCATCGTATGGCCGCCATATTGGATTTAAAGTTCCGAAACGCTGAGTCAGCATTTTCGCTCACGTCAAACTTGAACGTACTCCTCCTAGGGCGTTTCGCCCACCGCGCTCAAAATCGCTGTACATGCTCTAGACCAGTGGTTCTTAAACTAGGGGTCGCGACCCCAAGTGGGGTCGCGGAAAACTTTTGTGGGGTCGCCAAATTTTTTCCAGTCGGGAATTAACGCGCTATTTTGTGAGGTGAAACTATGAAAAAAAAAATATATATACAAATTCAGAGCTGCTGTTTTCGCATTCCTAGGCGCTGTGTGTGCCGCTTAGAGCTTAAATTCTTGTCCCGAAACCGACCCGTCCGCTCTGCTGTCGGGCTGAGTCGGGCTCGGCCGGGGGCAGAGGCGCGCACGTCCGTAACATGCGCTCCACGGTGAAAGAGCGCGATGTGCAGCCAGTGCTGTGTTATTTTCCTCCTCATCCTCGAATAAAGGGGTCAAGACACCTTACTGAAAGAGCGCGGCTCTACACAGAGCGGAGGAGAGAGAAAAAGAGAGCGCAACAGAGGAGAGAGAGAGCAGGAGAAGAGAGAGAGTTAGCGCGGAGTGGAGGAAAAAGAACAGGAGGAGAGAGCACGGATGCCTTCCCAAAAAGCTGAAGAAAGGAGCGAGGGAGAGAGCTCATGTGGGCCGGCGTCAGCGGAGGAACAGGCCCGTCTGGGACAGGAGGCGTCCCGTTGGTGCAGGTAGAACACTATACACTTGAAGCCCTGTCAGGCGCTTATTCTGCCTATCTGCGGTCCGTGGGCGGGCTCAGGCGGTCCGTGAGCGGGCTCGCGCGTCAGAGCGGGGCTCAGGCGGTCAGAGCGGGCTCGTGCGGTCAGAGCGGGCTCAGGCGGTCAGAGCGGGCTCGTGCGGTCAGAGCGGGGCTCAGGCGGTCAGAGCGGGCTCGTGGCGGTCAGAGCGGGGCTCAGGCGGTCAGAGCGGGCTCAGGCGGTCAGAGCGGGCTCAGGCGGTCCGTGAGAGCGGGCTCAGGCGGTCAGAGCGGGGCTCAGGCGGTCAGAGCGGGCTCGTGCGGTCAGAGCGGGAGCTCGTGCGGTCAGAGCGGGGCTCGCGGTCAGAGCGGGCTCAGGCGGTCAGAGCGGGGCTCGTCGGGCGTCAGAGCGGGCTCGTCGCGGTCAGAGCGGGCTCAGGCGGTCAGAGCGGGCTCAGGCGGTCAGAGCGGGGCTCAGGCGGTCAGAGCGGGGCTCAGGCGGTCAGAGCGGGCTCAGGCGGTCAGAGCGGGCTCAGGCGGTCAGAGCGGGCTCGTGCGGTCAGAGCGGGGCTCAGGCGGTCAGAGCGGGGCTCGGGCGGTCAGAGCGGGGCTCAGGCGGTCAGAGCGGGCTCGTGGCGGGTCAGAGCGGGGCTCGTGCGGTCAGAGCGGGGCTGAGGCGGTCAGAGCGGGGCACAGGCGGTCAGAGCGGGGCTCGTGCGGTCAGAGCGGGGCTCGTGCGGTCAGAGCGGGGCTCAGGCGGTCAGAGCGGGGCTCAGGCGGTCAGAGCGGGGCTCAGGCGGTCAGAGCGGGGCTCGTGCGGTCAGAGCGGGGCTCAGCGGTCAGAGCGGGCTCAGGCGGGGCTCGTGCGGTCAAGCGGGGCTCGTCGCGGTCAAGCGGGGCTCGTGCGGTCAGAGCGGGGCTCAAGCGATCAGAGCGGGGGCTCGTGCGGTCAGAGCGGGCTCGTGGCGGTCAGAGCGGGCTCGTGCGGTCAGAGCGGGGCTCGTGCGCTCCGTGAACGGCGCGGTTCGTCATTCAAACCCGCTTCAGCGCTTCAGGTCTTCCGCTCCTCACAGCGCCTTTTGCGTGCAGTTTCACTCAGATGATGGAGAAAAGTCCCACCTGAGGCTGGGCCTCATGGCTCCTGTCGGTCCACGCCTTTTACTCTCTCTCTCTTCACAAAATCACAGAGGGCTCTGGCTCACTGCCTTGACGAGAAGCGCTCGACCTCTAACTCATCCTAACTTACTCGTCCTAACTACCTTGTGCTAACTAACTTGTCCCAGACAAGGACCGAGATGTGTCCAATACTAATATTCTCTATAACCTGCGCGGCCTGACCTGCACCTCCAGTTTTATGTACATTTCTAAGCATATTATTTCATGTACAATTTTAAGTGTTTTAGTTTATATACATTGTAAGTGTATAGTTGACATTGGAATCTGTCAGATATAAGGCCATCAGTGAAGTGCAAGTGAAAGTTAGTTTTACTGCTGTACAGTGAGGTAAAGAAAATAAAATCCCACAGTACTTTTTTTTGTAGGGCATTTGACCCAGTGACCCCTGTATTTTATAGACATAAATACAACATTATTTAGTGTATTATTTAATATCATAATTATTCAGTGTTTATTTGTTCACTTTGTTCGCTTTGTTCCATTTCTTGTGAATTAAATTCTTGTAGTTCTTACATTGCCAGCTGGTTTTTAGTTGATTTAGTTTGACGGAATGACAAAAACCTTTTGAGGGAGTGTCAATAACTATAGGTCTGCCCAAAATCGGCGTGGGAGTAATGTGGGGTCGCCAGACCTCACAAGATTTTTTTGTGGGGTCCCCAGACAAAAAGTTTAAGAACCACTGCTCTAGACCAGTGGTTCTTAAACTAGGGGTCGCCAAAAACCTTTGTGGGGTCGCCAAATTATTTTTCCAGTCGGGAATTAACGTGCTATTTTGTGAGGTGAAACTATGGAAAAAAAAAATATATATATATATATATATACAAATTCACAGCTGCTGTTTTTGCATTCCTTGGCGCTGTGTGTGCCGCTTAGAGCTTAAATTGTTGTCCCCAGCCGGAGCCGGCCCCAAACCGACCCGTCTGCTCTGCTGTCGGGCTGAGTCGGGCTCGGCCCGGGGGCAGAGGCGCGCACGTGTGTAACATGCGCTCCACGGCGAAAGAGCGCGGTGTGCAGCCAGTGCTGTGTTCTTTTCCTCCTCATCCTCGAATAAAGGGGTCAAGACACCTTACTGAAAGAGCGCGGCTCTACACGGAGCGGAGGAGAGAGAAAAAGAGAGCTCAACAGAGGAGAAAGAAAAGGAGGATAGAGCCGCGGATGCCTTCCCAAAAAGCTGAAGAAAGGAGCGAGGGAGAGAGCTCATGTGGACCAGCGTCAGCGGAGGAACAGGCCCGTTTGGGACAGGAGACGTCCCGTTGGTGCAGGTAGAACCCTAAACACTTGAAGCCCTGTGAGGCGCTTATTCTGCCTATAAAACTCTGCACGGAACTCACTTTACGTAACTCCGGTTCCACATGTGCGCGGACCCGGGTTGGGTTTGGGTCGAATCGTGCAGAAAATGATTCGGGTTCGGACAGTATGCGCGCAGGCTCGGCCGGGTCGGGCTTGAATTTTTGGGCCCGATCGAAACTCTAGTGCTGCTCCTCCAATAGCAACAATGTAACTTTTGATATTTGAATTAAATATGTCTAAATGTAATGTAAGTTTTTTTTTCTTTTTTTTTTACAAAAACGCAGCCAAAAAATCATACTATACATTTGTGACACACAGCTCTGTGCGTAGCTCCACAGCGCAGAGGTGGCGGCAGAATGGAATTCTGTCAGAGCAAGCTCTGGCCTGTGTTTGAGATCCACACGCTGAGCTGTGAGCCACAAATTTCAATCATTGACAGTTTCTTTATATTTCATTTATTTTGACTGGGAAATGTTTTTATTGACAATGTTTAATTACCTTGTCATCATTTTTAATAATAATTTACATTTTAGACATTTTCAATTTGCTTCTAGAGCTGTGTCCACAGAAATTAACCTATGTAATTACTCTTTATCATTTTTAGATTCCAAGATATAAGCATTTAAAATGTGTTCTGTATTTTTGGCCAAACCTGTATTTTATAGACATAAATACAACATGATTTAGTGTATTATCCATCCATCCATCCATCCATCTTCTTCCGCTTATGCGGGGCCGGGTCGCGGGGGCAGCAGTCTAAGCAGGGACTCCCAGACTTCCTTCACCCCAGACACTTCCTCTAGTTCCCCGGGGGGATCCCGAGGCGTTCCCAGGCCAGCCGAGAGACATAGTCCCTCCAGCGTGTCCTGGGTCTTCCCCGGGGCCGCCTCCCGGTGGGACATGCCCAGACCTCCCGAGGGAGGCGTCCAGGAGGCATCCGGAACAGATGCCCGAGCCACCTCAGCTGGCTCCTCTCGACGTGGAGGAGCAGCGGCTCTACTCTGAGCTCCTCCCGTGTGACTGAGCTCCTCACCCTATCTCTAAGGGACCGCCCAGCCACCCGGCTGAGGAAGCTCATTTCGACCGCTTGTATCCGCGATCTTGTCCTTTCGGTCATTACCCAAAGCTCATGACCATAGGTGAGGTTCGGAACGTAGATTGACCGGTAAATCGAGAGCTTCGTCTTTCGACTCAACTCTTTCTTTACCACAACGGTTCGATACAACGCCCGCATCACTGCAGACGCTGCACCGATCCGCCTGTCAATCTCACGCTCCATCCTTCCCTCACTCGTGAACAAGACCCCGAGATACTTAAACTCCTCCACTTGAGGCAAGGACTCCCCACCCACCCGGAGAGGGCATGCCACCTTTTTCCGGTCGAGAACCATGGATTTGGAGGTGCTGATCCTCATCCCAGCCGCTTCACACTCGGCTGCAAACTGTCCCAGTGCATGTTGCAGGTCCTGATTTGAGGAAGCCATCAGGACGACATCATCTGCAAACAGCAGAGATGAGATCCTGTGGCTCCCAAACCGGACACCCTCCACGCCCTGACTGCGCCTAGAAATTCTGTCCATAAAAACTATGAACAGAACCGGTGACAAAGGGCAGCCCTGGCGGAGTCCAACATGCACTAGGAACAGGTCTGACTTACTGCCGGCAATGCAAACGCAGCTCCTGCTCCGGTCGTACAAGGACCGGACAGCCCTTAACAAAGGGCCCCAGACCCCATACTCCCGGAGCACCCCCCACAAGGCGCCCCGGAGCACACGGTCGAATGCCTTCTCCAGATCCACAAAGCACATGTGGACTGGTTGGGCAAACTCCCATGAACCCTCGAGCACCCGATGGAGAGTATAGAGCTGGTCCAGTGTTCCACGACCAGGACGAAAACCACACTGCTCCTCCTGAATCCGAGGTTCGACTATCGGTCGGATTCTCCTCTCCCGTACCCTGGAATAGACCTTACCGGGGAGGCTGAGGAGTGTGATCCCCCTGTGGTTGGAACACACCCTCCGGTCCCCCTTCTTATACAGAGGGACCACCACCCCGGTCTGCCAGTCCAGAGGTACCGTCCCCGACTGCCACGCGATGTTGCAGAGACATGTCAACCAAGACAGTCCCACAACATCCAGAGACTTAAGATACTCAGGGCGGATCTCATCCACCCCCGGAGCCTTGCCACCAAGGAGCTTGCCAACCACCTCAGTGACTTCAGCCAGGGTGATGGACGAGTCTGCCTCCAAGAGCTCAGCCTCTGCTTCCTCCTCGGAAGACGTGACAGTGGGATTGAGGAGATCCTCAAAGTATTCCTTCCACCTTCCGACAACATCCCCAGTCGAGGTCAACAGCTCTCCACCCGCACCGTAAACGGTGTTGGTAAAGCACTGCTTCCCCCTCCTGAGGCGTCGGATGGTTTGCCAGAATTTCTTTGAGGCCGACCGATAGTCCTCCTCCATGGCCTCCCCGAACTCCTCCCAATCCCGAGTTTTTGCCTCTGCGACAGCCCGGGCCGCAGTACGCTTGGCCTGCCGGTACCTGTCAGCTGCTTCAGGAGTCCCACGAGCCAGCAAGGCCCGATAGGACTCCTTCATCAGCCTGACGGCATCCCTTACTTCCGGTGTCCACCACCGGGTTCGGGGATTGCCGCCGCGACAGGCACCAGAGACCTTGCGACCACAGCTACGAGCCAAGATCGACAATGGAGGTGGAGAACATGGTCCACTCGGACTCATTGTCTCCAACCTCCCCCGGGATCTGGGAGAAGTTCTCCCGGAGGTGTGAGTTGAAGACCCTGCTGACAGAGGGCTCTGCCAGCCGTTCCCAGCAGACCCTCACAATACGCTTGGGCCTGCCGAGTCTGTCCGGCTTCCTCCCCCGCCAGCGGATCCAACTCACCACCAGGTGGTGATCGGTTGACAGCTATGCCCCTCTCTTCACCCGAGTGTCCAAGACACGCGGCCGAAGGTCAGATGACACGACAACAAAGTCGATCATCGACCTCCGGCCTAGGGTGTCCTGGTGCCACGTGCACTGATGGACACCCTTGTGCTTGAAAATGGTGTTCGTTATGGACAAGCTGTGACTAGCACAGAAGTCCAATAACTGAACACCGCTCGGGTTCAGATCAGGGGGGCCGTTCCTCCCGATTACCCCTCTCCCTCTGCACCGCTGTTCGGCCCGTAGGCCAACACAACGGTGAGAGACCTGTCCCCCACCCGAAGGCGGAGGGACGCGACCCTCTCGTTCACCGGGGTAAACTCCAACACGTGGCGGCTGAGCTGTGGGGCTATGAGCAAGCCCACACCAGCCCGCCACCTCTCCCCGCGGGCAACGCCAGAGAAATGGAGCATCCAGCCCCTCTCGAGGAGACGGGTTCCAGAGCCCAGGCTGTGCGTGGAGGTGAGGCCGACTATATCTAGTCGGAAACGCTCAACCTTCCGCACAAGCTCAGGCTCCTTCCCCCCCAGCGAGGTGACATTCCATGTCCCCAGAGCTAGTTTCTGTGTCCGGAGATCTGGTCGTCGAGGCCCCCGCCTTCGACTACCGCCCAGATCTCTCCGCACCGGCCCCTTATGGATCCTCCTGCGGGTGGTGGGTCCACGGGAGGACGGCCCCACGTCGCTCGTTCGGGCTGGGCCCGGCCGGGCCCCGTGGGGAAAGGCCCGGCCACCAGGCGCTCGCCGTCGAGCACCCACCCCAGGCCCGGCTCCAGGGTGGGGCCCCGGTGACGCCAATCCGGGCGACGTAACTGGCCTCGGTGTTTCTCTATTCATAAGGGCTTCTGAACCGCTCTTCGTCTGACCCGTCACCCAGGACCTGTTTGCCATGGGTGACCCTACCAGGGGCATGAAGCCCCTGACAACATAGCTCCCAGGATCATTCGGGCACTCAAACCCCTCCACCACGTTAAGGTGGCGGTTCAAGGAGGGGTTAGTGTATTATTTAATGTCATAATTATTCAGCGTTTATTTGTTCACTTTGTTCCACTTCTTGTGAAATAAATTCTTGTTGTTCTTACATTGCCAATAATAACTTTTATGGTCTTTGTGCTGCGCAGCTGCAAAGTTGACTGACGATTTTTGACATTTTCAAAATTAAAAAAAATGCTCCCATTTTGGCAAAACAAGTCCGATTATGCCCAAATTTTAATAGGTTCTTTAACTTTCTTGCCTTGACCTACTTTAGGTGGATTTTTTTCATTTGGCGCGATAGCGCCCCCTACAGAGTGAAAAAACGTTTTCACTCAAAATTTAGTTTTTTAGAATTTTTTGAAATTTTGCACAAAATTCTATTTTGGCCTACTGGTCAAAAAAGCCAATCAGACCCATGTCATATTTTGTACGGCGAAGCCGTACCAATGACCAAAACATCCCATGTTATTCCCATGGGGAAATCAAAAATTGTCTCAAATTTGTAAATTTTTTACTACGCATTTTAACACACTCCTCCTCGGGCGCAAGCCCGACCAACCTGAAATTTGGTGAACATCTTCTAGAGGAGTGGGGCATTAAAAGTTATCCAAATTGTTGGGATACGTATTACAGTCTCCGTGCGGCCAAGCCGCAAAAAATGCCCAAACTTGTACAAATGACAGAAACGTCCCATGTTATTTCTATGGGGGTAAGTGCAAAATCACTCAAATGAAACATTGTACTTTAACGAACTTCTCCTCGGGCGTAAGAGTGACCAACATGAAATTTGGTGGACATCTTCCTGAGTAGTAGGGCACCAAAAGTTATCCACATTTTATGGATAAGTATTACGGTCTCTGTGCGGCGAAGCTGCAAATATTGCCCAAACTGGTACAAATGACAGAAACATTCCAAGTTATTCCTATGGAGAAAATGACTCAAATGAAATGTTGTACTTTAACAAACTCCTCCTCGGGCATAAGCCCGATCAAGGTGAAATTTGGTAAAAGAATCATCTTGAGGAGTGTGACACCAAAAGTTACCAACATTTTTGGGACACATGTTACGGTATCCATGCAGCGGAGCCGCATCAATTGACCACATTTTTGCTCATTCATAACAACAGCAGTTTTGGGACACAGCATTGTTCCACCACAAATCCCCAGTAAAGAAAAGGATGAGGGCGTGTCAGCGCCATTTGCAGCAAGTTGCGAGAACGGAGTACGACGAGCACGGCCCGTGAGGGCCGTTCGATGCAGGAAGCCACTGACACCTGCGAGATATGAAATGTGAAGAAATAGGATGAGATCCACCAAAGTGACCAACCAGAGGTGACAACTGAGTTGCCATAGTAACAAGCACCCAGACATAAACCTAGTATTCTAGTTGGGAACAGGCTAACTGTCAATAATATTTTAGATTAACATAATGACCATGAAATTACAATTTTACAGTTTCATTGCAGAATAAGTAACAGGACAAGCAGGAGAAAAAAACGAAAAAACTGTTTTTGCACTACAACTTAAAACATTAAAGACAGTGTTTTTACTCATCTTTGACATGTCTAAGACTGTAATAAATGGTACAAACAAATTTAGTCTATATTTATATTTTATATGAAACATGGGTCATTATTTGTGTGATATTTCCATCACCTCTGTGAACCTTTGACAGTTTAAAAAAAAAAAGTATTTAGTATTTTTGGTCAAAGACAGCAGAGATCTCGAAGACAGACTTAATCTTTCATGCCTCATTTGCATCACTTGAATAGGCCTCTAATAATCCATAAAAACGTGAAACACCAAACGTCTCGCATGTGGACACGCCGTGGTCCCGCCCACTTCACAGCATTCATTCATAAAGTTCAGCGTTTGCCCTGTTTTACTGACAGGGTTAATAGCACTGCCCTGAGATACAGCCACCTGAGCTCTGCTCCTCCATGTGACACGCACACACACACACACATACATACAAACGCACGCGCACACACATACATACACACGCGCACACACACAGACACGCACATGAGCGTCAAACATACTTCCTGCTGAACTCATTCAATCAGTGACAATTTTCAGATTATATACATCACATTACTGCGAATCTTTTGCTTTTCCATCAATCACCATGAGCATTTCTGCCATATAAACACAATAGCAGCTATTTCTAGGCTTGTTGTGTGTCTTCAAGTGCTAACATTACTAAGCTGTGTATAGCGCCATCTGGTGGCTGGATGCACTCAGTAAGTGTCATTTCACACAGCATCATTAAGTCCATAAACTTTTTTTTCGTTTCAAAACATAAGATGGGAAATTTAAGGCACTGAGGAGCATGTTTAAAGGCTAATAACAATATGAAAAATGCCTAATATTTTACCTTTAAATATGCCATCATGTTTTAGAGAGAGAGAGTTTATCATGTACTAAAAGTGTTTCTCTGCTGTTTACCCTTGCACTTATTGAGTTTATGCAGCCAGTAGATGGTGCCTTGCTCTTATACAATTTAGTTATGTCATCACTATAAAAGACTGTGCAACATGCGATGATCAGACTAGTTGTAGCTGTGGTGGTCTTTAGTCGTCAGAACGAGTCTAGCGATGATTTAAGGACTTAACACAGCAAAAGATTCTCGGATAAGTGACGTCTTAAAGTGGCACACTGCTTTGAGGGATGGATTTTGTAATTGGCAAAATCAATCAATGCTATCAAAATAGCATGAATAAAGCTAAACGCAAATCCAGGTATGTTTTTTTTTTTTTTTTTTTTTTTTATGATGGAACGCTGTTAGAACATGGTTCAAAGCTGTAAAAAGTGACTGTAGCCGAATATGTCCTTAAAAAAAATTATTAAAACAATGATCAATATACTGTATGAGGTAAAAAAAAGACATAACTGGTTATTAGTCCTAACAAAATCCTCTAACCACAAACATTTCTATGTCTTAAAGGTTCAAATAATTCCAGCTCCAAGCAGTTCTTTTTTGTCCAAACCCCCATGACTTGGGAGAATGCTCGGAGCTACTGCAGACAGCACTACACAGACCTGGCCATGATCGAAGATGAAGCTGAAAACACTGCTGTGGTCTCTCTTCAGTGGGACAATGACATGTGGATCGGCCTGTACAGAGAGCCCTGGAGGTGGTCTGATGGCAGCATCAGCACTTTAAAAAACTGGGCCAGTGGGCAGCCAAGCGGTCTTAACAAGAGCTGTGTAGCAGAGGCCCCGGCGGGTGATTGGCACAATATAATGTGTACTGATGCCTTACCGTTCATTTGTCAAGGTCATAATTTGTGCTACTCATCAATTTTTGTAAAAAAGTTGCATCTAACTCATCACGTTTTCTTTATTATTTGCAGCTTTGAAGACTAAATTGACAAATGTACAATTGAAACTGCAGACTGGGGCTGATCTCACTGATCTAGCAAACACAGCTGTGATATTAGCACAGGTGAGTACAGTTGGATTACTCTATTTAGCTGGTTTTAAATTCAATTAATTCAAAAATTCAATTTAAATCTTAAATTTGCCATCTCATGTTTTATGCAGCCAGTAGATGGTGCCTAGCGCTTACACAATTTAGTTTTGCTATTACTTATTGGACATGCTAGTCATGCGTATCACGTTGCAGTGATCTTGGTTGGATGACATAAATGCACTCTTTTGGTCAGTGGACATAGCAGACAATTCCCGCTAACATCCAGTGTAATATTTTACAAATGCATTGTCTGTTCTAATTTGTTTCCATTTTCCTCTTTTCACAGTTATCTGAGATATTAATGAAGAGGGGCATCACTGACTTCAAGATCAAGTGGACCCTGAGCCCTCAAAATTCAACACAGAAAATGATGAGAGCTGAAAGCCACTGCATGCCGTGAATGTGTCCCCCCCCCCAAAAAAAAAAGATTGCATATTATTTTATTGCATTATGATTAATGTGTTATACATGTATACATACATATACATAGCCTTTTGCAGTGAATTTTATCATTTGGGAGAAACATAGGTATAATGAAATAGTATGTTTATTGGAGGGAAATATATGTTTTTTACACTACTTTGTATTACTCATTTATGATTTGTTTTAAATTTACACGTATATGTAAACACAACACAAGTTTATAGCTTTAGTCATGGTTTTATTCGTAGAATATAATGTTTCAGGGGGTCTATTCACAGTTTACGTTTAAAGTTACTCTCAGGACTTTATCACAGTTGCTTGGAGTGTCTGTGAGTGTGTTCTTTGGAGGATGTATGTTTTCCTCTGTGCAGAGAAACTCCAGGACAAGATATCGCTGTCGTCACCATGGAGATGGAGACTCGGATAGCCTGGGAGAAGGGACAACCTATTATTTGCATATTCATAAATGTGTTTTTAAATACCTGGGTCCAGGGATAGGTGTGCGTTCAGAGCTCCTGTTGTAAGACCCATGTAGTATGTAGGCTTTCAGGGATAGTTCTGATCCAGAGCGCTCTGTATTAGATATCTTTGTTAGGGTTAATAAACTTTTTAGATTTAATTCATTTTTGCCTCATTCTTGTTCTTCGGATTAACAAACATGCCTTCATTATTTAAGCAGGGTCTTTGGAAGCCACGCCTACATTGCACCAGCTGACACAACGCCCCAAACTGATCCGTAACACCAGTCACAGACGGACGCCCCGCTAAAGCCACTTACTGCTTCGTCTGGATCCTCCATTACACACAGACTACCTCACTGTGATTAAAAGACTGTGTATTTTAAACCAACATCTAATCATTACACACAGCCTCAGCTACAAACAATGACTTGATCCTCAAAGCTAGTTAGTTTTCACTTGTTGAAAGTTTGTACTGTTGTTATCATCCTGCGTACTAATTTAAGACTCGCTCGATCTCGGATTAAAACTATAGCGGGACGTTTCTCCATAATTTCGGGGCCGTTTTACATGAAATAAAAAGTGTCGAAAACGTTTCAATCTCCCCTGATGTGAGGAGTTAACTCTGGAGAGATCGAGAGAGTGAAAGAGAGAGCGGCTCCACAGCTGTTCGCTGTGTACACAACGTCATGCCCCCTTTACCAAAATGAAACTTTAAACAAACTGTTGCATGAATTACGATAGTTTTCTGTCAAAAACAACATAAATAGCATTCTTCTCAAAATATTAACAATGTTTATTTCATGAATCAATAACTGCATTTATTAATTTATCTTCATTTAAAAAAAATCATCAAATTCCACAATTTTCTGCGGCATCCCTGCACTCACACCACGGCAACCACTTTGAGAGCCTGCGCTACAGTCTCTTCCCGTTTGCGTGTGCTCTCGTTACCGCCGTGAGCACAAGGCCTATGTGCGTGCCCCTCCCGTGCCCTGTTGTATCAACATGCTCGCGGTGCTGCTGTGAGATCCTCTGCTGTGCACCTCCTCTGTGCACCTCCATGTCTGTGCTCTGTCGTATCATCTTGAACATGTGCTCATGGTGCACATTGTCGCTTGGTCCCGGAGGGGCAGCTGCCGTTGCGCGTGCTCCTGGTGCAGATCGTCAGCGGTAGTTTCGGCTTTGGAAGGAGTGTTGCACTGTTTGGATTTTGACTCGCGGTTTGTTTTGACATTCTACAGTCTTTCGAGTCCCGGGCTTATTAAACGGGTGGATCTGTGCATCAGTCAAATGCTAATCAGAAGCTGATATGAATCTAACTATTAATGAGCATCGCCTATTATTTGCTGGGCTCACTGCTGCGAAAATAATGTCAGCATGTCATTGGAAATCAACACAACCTCAGAGTGTGAGGGAGTGGCTCTCTTTATACCAAGAGATTGCCCAGCTAGAACTCTCAGCAGCTCGTCTCCATAAAGCAAAAACTGAAAAAGTCAATTACTGGTCAAAGCTCATTACAAGTATTGCTTAAAAGTTCTTCCAGTGGTACTGTCTCTACACAGACTTATGTTGATTTCTACAATTTTATGTATTATGTATTTGTCTTCTTCATCACATCTATCATCTGTCAGTATCCTGGATGAGGGTTTGTTGAGTAGAACCCTCTAACTACTCCTCTTCCAGTACCAACACAGGGTTTCTGCAAGGCGTAAAGAGCATGACGTTATTGCATGAGTTTGGGCAAAAATAAGGCTTTAAAATGCACTGAAAAGTATCAAATTCAAATATAATTAGTATTTCTTTCCTGATATGAAAATTTATGTTTCTCTTTGACCAAATGTGCATTGGTCAACTGAAGAGAAATTTGCATCTTCTGCTACAACCTGGTACAATGCATTTTCCTATTGGTCAGAGTTTATTGGATGCCGTAATAAATGCCATACCAAATATTGTATAAACATAATAAAAATACGAGCAAATAGTGTCTCCCCAGTGCTCCTGTATCAGAAATATGTGTCAATAACAGTAGTTTTTACTTTGAAATTTAACATTCAAATACATTTTGAACCCCAGACTGGTATGATAGAATCTAGATGTCAATGAGTTTGATAAAATCATCTAAAAAGTAAAAGCAAAATTACATTTACAAAATACATTTGCTTGGATTGAATTTCATCTAAATTATCTTTTTGAATACTATAAAGTTGTTTATTACTGGTATTCTGGTCATTCTGCTGCCCATGGAATGTTTACAAGCCAGTAGTTTTGACATGATAAATGTGTCTTATTAAGATATTGATTATGGCATTAAAAATCTTGAAATGCGGCATTGAAAAGCATTACATTTCATTAGCTAAAACCTGCGTGAACGCTGCAACATACCCTGCAAAAAAAAACAAAAAAAAAACCATACCCCACGTCTGGGGTAGATTACAAACCAGGGAAGCTGTCATTACAAAGATCCCCACATGCAACACAAGCATTAATTGAATACATTCTGAAGTGGTCTCTTTGCAAACATTCAAAACGCTCTGTCGCGATATCTGCGTAAAAGTTCATATGTGCTGAAAATGTGTACTGACAAACAACAGCACATACTATCAAACCACGGAACCTCTCACTGCAAACAATGTGCCAGTGCCAGAGTGCCTTATCATCTTACTGCAGCACCACTTGACACAGAATGTTAAATATCTGTATGTTATCTCTGTAAATATGACAACTAAAAAAGTACATATTTGCTGGTTTCATTGCAATAAGTATGTTTTTACAACAATTAATACATTGTTTGTTTTTTCCTAATGCTGCAGTCTTTCGGTTCACTCAAGTATTCAGAAAATGTACAGTAAAGAGGAGATTTTACTCAAGAGCAGGTCAGGACGATTTGAACGAGTGTGCCGGCTGCACAATTGTCTGCACAATTCTGTAAGTCAGACTCAAAGCTGTTTTGCATTGGAAATGTAGGTAAATAATCATCTCATGATATCTCAAAAGGTTGTTTTGTGTAGTATTGACAAATTCAGAACATAAATAGCTCCCCTGCTGTGAAAGAAAGAAGCAAAGGCCCATCTATGTGCATGTCAGATGTGGGGGCCTCTTACGTTTTGATCCCTTTGAACCACTGGAGTCTCAAACCTCTGACAATAGCTATAAAGTTGAAAACTTAGAATACATTTCAGTTTTTTTTATATTAAAGTAACTAGAGAAACATAGGGCTATAAAACAAAAAAAATGTATTTTGACCACATGACACAAGTTATCTCATGTTGCATGTCTTAAGATTTCATCAATTTGATTACCCCTGAATGTGTAATTGCTCCAGCAATGTTAAGCACCACCATTTTGTCACTCTGAAACAGAAAATACAGAGTATTAATGCTACAATTAATGGCACACAGCAGTAATGCTGAAAACGGACTCACGATGTCCATTTTTGTAAACTTCCCTTGCCATCCCTCCCCAAAGGTTCTCACTTGGATTTAGATCAGGGGAACACACAGTACGCTCCAAAAAAGTGATGTTATTCTCCTGACTATTAAGAGCACATAGAGGCAACTGGACTCAACAAATGTTTGACTTTCTTGCTGTTGCTCAGTTATTTTGAAATATTTCTCTGGACGTTGAGCCTTTTCCCTGCAGCATGTGCACATACACTCACTGTCTCGAGTGGGCTTTGTGGTGGAGTGTTGTGCCAGACCAAGTTTGGGCCCAAAAAAAAAAAATCCCAAAAAAACAGGCATGCATTCATTTCGCCTACAGGTCAGTTAACTTTCAATTTCTCCCATGTTGTGCACCTGGGATCATCTGAACGCAGTGTCTTCTGTCTAGGGATTTTGCCAGCCCGGCATTGCTGTGTCTGCTTCCTCCCTCACCTTCTCACCGGGCGTGCACGTGTCCAGCACGCGATGCAGGTTTTGGGCTCTTCTCGGGTAAGTCTGCTCATTGTCCCGCTTGTGCTTTGGTCTTTGGGCCGCGGCTGACCTTAAATTCTGCCTCAGACCCTGGCCTGTTGTGGGATCGCACCGCCATTCCCCTCCTTCTGCTGCCCGTGGCTGCGTGCACCTCTGCCGGCAGGTAAGAGCCCAACTATATATACTGCAGTTCCTATAGTAATGCCAGGGTTTGAGTTATAGGCACGAGGCGTTTTGGTGTACAACCGCCACCTTCTGTAAGGAGGCCATTGTATTGTCCACCGTGATTCGTTCATGTCCTTGGTAAAAGCTTTCATGTAATTTCATTTGTTGTTTTAACTGCACTAAAAGCAGGTTTGCTTGGATTTGTTTATTTATTAATTTGCTTAATTTGTGTGCTCATTATTTGTGTCCAATGTCCTGTGAATGTGCATCTTATCTTAGCCTATTTTAAAATATTGTAATACCTAAATAAAGACAAACATTTGGTCCACCTGTCTTTATTGTCCTGACCTAGAGCGGCCTTTAGTTAAATGTCATTCTTTTTATCATTGTGGTCCCAGGGCCACATTCCCTGGATGGTGTTGTTGGTGCTGTCTCAATGTTTCATGTCACATTTCCATATCAATAAATGTGTAGGAATTAATTAAGAGTGATACACATGCAGATATTAATCTGGTGTGAGCCAGGTTAGGAAAAATACATGTTACTAGCTTAATATTAACTTTTAAATGTGTTATTAAATGTGAAATAACAGTCAATGTATAGGTTAAAATAAAAGGCCCCATGCAACTTAGACATGGAAGTCAACTGGGTGCTTTATTGCTGTGAGGCGGAGGTCCACCCAGTCCAACTTGCTGCTGACAAAGTAGTGATGGATGCTATTCAGCTAATCAGAAGCCTACACAAGTTTATATCTTTCCATCCCACACCACACTGACTTAAATTTATTTCCCGGAGATTTTCATATAACCTTATAAACCATAGTTACTTTCTGTCTAACCTTAACCTGAAATGTAAAGTGCAACACAACTAAAGTGTATCATCTTTATTATTATCACACATCTCAATTTTAAACAAAGTCATCATAACCTGCAGTATTGGGGCAGACAGCACTCTGTCAGACTGTATGTGCACAGATGTGCCTGTCCACACGGCATGCAGTGGCTTTCAGCTCTCATCATTTTCTGCGTTGAATTTGAGGGCTCAGGGTCCACTTGATCCTGAAGTCAGCAATGCCCCTCTTCATTAATGTCTCAGATAACTGTGGAAAGAGGAAAATGGAAACAAATTATAACAGAAGGATTTTGTAAAAGACTATATTGGATTTGTTTGTCAAAGAGTGCAGTTCTGATGATCAATAAAGGCCTGATATTGCGCACTTTCTAATGCAGTCCTAGCCACCTAATTATTGGCCTGTGTGGGAAGTATAGTTCATGTATAATTTTGCATAATTCAATACAGTGTTAATATTTTATAATATATGTTACTTTTAAGATAATAAAAAGCTAAATTAATTTGATTTGTAAAATTATCTTATGAGTTTTATGTAAATATATTACTGTCACTTCAAGAGAAAGAGAGAATGCACTAAAGTGGGCGATCAACAAGGAATATACTAGAAAATGTGATCAGTTGAGACGGCGCAAAAGATTGAAGGCCAATGGTTTTATCACCGTAGTGTTAGTTTTTTTTTTTTTTTTGAGAATGGCTTGCTTTTTGATTATTCCTATTCACCTTACTCCGCCCCGTCCCACTTCTGCCTCTGTTTATGTCTATGATCCGCACTCCTGTAGTAAAGGGACGTCCGGTTTGACGCTAACAGTGTTCGCGCAAATGGAAAATGAGGGAAAAGTCTCTAGCTAAAACATTATATAAAGTAGATTGCTTTGTCTAAAACGTAATGAACACATGCAACAAGTCAGCAATGCAATATTTTCCTGGGCGGCCTAAAACGGCTTTTTAGTCCGTGTAGAACTTATTTTCTGTTGATCTCGTCTGCTCCTTGTAAACTACAATGGAAAAACATGGCGGCGCCCAGTGCAACTTCTGATATAAAGTGAATAACTAAAGAAGACTGTGGATTAAACCTTTTAATTATATTTTTTTCATATCAGAGTCCTGTGGAAGTTATTTTTCTCTTCAGTAAAAGTACACAAGTGAAACCAATGTCCAAAACTCAGCCTCAATTTGCGTTGAGTTTAAAATTTAAATTTCAGATTGAGAGTTTTACCGTCACAATAACACTTACAACACCTAGCATGCTAACAGCACACTGCTTTGCTCTATGGTCAGATGCAGACAGCGCATCATTTTCACTTGAATAGCTACTTTTGTTTGATGAACTTCAATATAAAAGCAGATCAAAACTGATGGAAACCTAAACGGAGTAACCCAACTGTACTCACCTGGGCTAATATCATAGCTGTGTTTGCTGGAACAGTGAGGTCAGCCAAAGTCTGCAGTTTCAGTTGTACATTAGTAAATTTAGTCTTCAAAGCTGTCCGTTATTAAGAAAACATAATGAGTTATACACGACTTTTGACAAACAATTGATGAGATGTAATAATTATGACCTTTTTGGCAAATGAACGGAAAGCCAAGGGTACAGTATCCATCGCGCCAATTAAGCACCGAGGTCTCTACCACACAATATGCCACGTTGCTGTCAGGCTCCCCCGGAAGCCAGTTTGTGAAAGTGCTGGTGCTGCCGTCGGACCACCTCCAGACCTCTCTGTACAGACCGATCCACACGGCACTGTCCCACTGAAGAGAGGCCACAGCAGTGTTTTCAGCCTCATCTTCGATCATGGCCAGGTCTGTGTAGTGCTGTCTGCAGTAGCTCCGAGCATTCTCCCAGGTCATGGGGGTGAGGATAAAGAAGAACTGCTTGGGGCTGGAATCATGTGAGCCTGTAAATCAGAAAAAAGCTTTCAAGGTATTTAGTGATAATCTATCACCAATGCTGATCATTATTAATATAAAAAAAAAAGAATGACCTCTATTTAAGTTACATCTGCTGCCCATGTCAAACCTGCCTTAAAAACACATGTACACAAACTAGGATAAACTAGGCAAGATTTTAAGCAAAATGTTAAACATAATTACTACATTTTAGTGAAGTAGTCAAATCTGCATCTGCACTTTAAACGAAGGATATGGAAGATTCTTAAAATTTCATAATCATTTTCTGTCAGTCCTCAGAAATTAAGTTAAACATTTTTATTGAAATTTTTTACACAGTTTTGAAGTTAATTTATATTTAATTGCTAAAAAATAAGTAATTTGGAGTGCAACAATGGCGATGAGGATAACGCTTTTCTTGTAAAGTGAAGCTAGCGTTAGCATGGCTACGTCGGAGCTACAGCCGTTCACTTGCTACACAGACCCAGCGGCACTCGAACCTTGTTGGACATGGCGGCTAACGTCTTTCGAGTTGTACGCAGATGGTAAAGGACTGATTATGAACAGTGATACAACGGAAGACACGTGCTCGTCTCTTGCATCTGGGCGGACAAGGCGTTCAGGACATTATTTCCACACTACCGCGGACAGGTGAGGTGACAGACTACGCAGCAGTGGTGGAAGTACTCAACACATATTCCCCATGTGAGTGCAGAGTATGCCTGCCAAACATTCCACAAGGAAAAGGGGATGAAATCGTTAATAGATTCTGGGGCAACAGGTAACATTATGAGTGAAAATATTTGGTAAAAGCTAAAAGCACAAAAGAGTACTCAAAGAGCTGAATATTCTGTATGAATCTTATTATCATTCGATAATAAGCATTCGAACGCGATGTCCAAATAGGAGATAGGACTGTGGAGTTTGTTATCGAAGGCATTGGTGAATCTCTCCTAAAAGACTGCTACAAAGCTAGGAGTGCTGAAAATAGGTAAAAATGCTGTAACAAATATTAGACACGGACTTCAACAGACATATCCAAATGTGTATAAAGAAGTCAGAAAACTAAACACCAAACAAATCAGCCTGTACATAGATATACATGTGAAACCAGTAGCACAACCAGTAACTGAGTGAAATGGACATTGTGGAGCAGGTACAAGGATCTACTCCCTGGGTGAATCCTGTAGTGATGCTCCCAAAGAAAAGTGACAAAGAGATCAGGATGTGCCTGAACATGAGAAAAACCAACGGGGCAAATGTGAGGGAAAGATACCCCATTCCCACAGTGGATGAAATAATCCAGGGACTAAATGGCCCTGCGATCTGAGTCTGAGGATACAAAAGACTGTTGAAGGTGTCGAGAACATCTCAGACGACATGATCATACTGGCTTCGGACCAGGAAACGCATGACAAACTATTACATGCGGTCATAAAAAAGTCGTTCTGGATGTGGATGGTGGGCTTAAGCAGCAGATTTATACTGAACCACTTTGGTGCTTGACCTGGAGAGAGACTATATTCACGTTCGGGTAGTTGAGTCCGTGTATTCAATAAAAGCAACTAAAAGACTTAATTCATGGACTGATTAAGTATTTCTCCCCGGGAAATATTGCAATTCCACATTTTGTGCTATACATATGTTTATTTCCCATGTGTGTATTGGAACAACACAAAAAACTGAGAAATTTCACACAAAACTCAAAAAATGGGCCAGACAAAATTAAATACACACTTAACTTAAAAGGTATTATGGAGGATTTTCGTCTCACTTCCAGGTGGATCATGTCATGGATTGGTCCAGCCTCATGTCAATCAAATTTCTTACATGCTGTTATCTCAGTATCAATATCGTGGGCTGCTGTATCGATATATATCACCTTTTTGGTATCATTTACAAAAGGAAAACGTGTTTTTGCTATTAACATTGGCATATTTCATTTTAAGTTTGTGCAGGTTGTAGTTTAATAAAGAAAACTTAAAATAAATTGGGTTTGTTCTTTAAAAAATAGTCATGTAATGTTGAATATCAATAAATCGATTATCGCATGTTGCATTGTGAGGAGGAGGGCTGCAACGATTAATCGATTAAAAAAACAGCTATGAAATCTGTTATCTGAACTATACAGACTCTAAAACACACGTCAGATGAGCTTTTATAACAAAGACTGTGACAATCCAAGATGGCGCCGCTGACGGATGCCCTGGCGTTTTGGTGCGCTCTATGTTGTTTGTTTTTGTGCGTTAATCGTGTGTCCGCGTGCTCTTACACCCGTGAAGAGCTCTTAAACATCAAAACTTCTGCCCCCACGGACTTATTTCCAGTTTTTTTAGTGTCTGCTGCAGACTTAGCGCTAGTTTTGGCCAAAAGAGTGAGACGCCGCAGAAGCGCTGGGGCTCTCGTGGCGCTCGAAAGCGTGGCGCGCCGCCACTACCTGGGATTTTCCTCTCCAACGTCCGCTCACTCAGCAACAGGATGGACGAACTGGCGCTGCTGATGAAGAGGAACAGAGACTTTTTCTTCGCCTTCTGTTTTGTGTTTCACGGAGACGTGGCTCAGCGAGTCGATCCCGGACTGGGCGCTACCATTTGGAGGGATTCCAGCTCCTCGCGCCCGACAGACAAAGGGATCTCTCCGGGAAAAACAAAAGGCGGTGGAGTCTGTTTCTTCATCAACAGCGCTTGGTGCTCCGATGTGATTGTGATCTCCAAACTCTGCTCTCCTGATCTGGAATATCTCTTCATTAACTGTAAACCATTCTACTCTCCACGTGAGTTCGCTTCATTCATTCTCCGCTGTTTACATCCCGCCATGCGCGAACGCATTACACGCAGGCACAGCGTGTTAGCGAGCGGGTTTTGAATACGGAGCAGGACTTCCCGGACTCCTTGTTGATCATCCTCAGGGATTTTAACAAGGGTAATCTCAGCCAGGAACTACCAAAGTACAGACAGTTTATTAAATGCCCGACCAGAGAGCAGAACACGCTGGATCACTGTTACACTACAGTAGTGGGTCCTTCCCATGTTCCTCGGCGCTGCCCTAGGGCTCTCAGATCACGCCATGATCCACCTGATCCCCACGTACAGACAGAGGCTGAAGCTCTCCAAACCTGTAGTGAGGACTTCTAAGAAGTGGACCAGCGAGGCAGTGGAGGAACTACGCGCGTGTTTGGACATTACAGACTGGGATGTGTTCAAAACTGCCACGGATGGCTTGGATGAGTACACGGACACTGTGACGCCATACATCCAGTTCTGTGAGGACAGTATCATCCCACACGCACCAGGGTGATTTATAACAATGACAAGCCCTGGTTCACACCCAAACTGAGGCAGCTCAGGCAGCAGAAGGAGGCAGCTTTCAGAGCAGGGGACAGAGAGAGCTACAAAGGTGCTAAATACAGATTTAGCAGGGAGGTGTCAAGAGCTAGATCTCTGTACAACACACGCCTAAAGGAGTCTTTTTCTGCTAACAACGCCTCGGCGGTTTGGAAGGGACTTAGGCAGATCACCAACTACAAGCCCAAAGCCCCCCATGCTGCTGACGACCAGAAACTCGCTGAACAGCTCGCCTCCTTCTATTCATGATTCGAAATCTCAACCCCCTCCCCACCTATCTCACTACAATAGACATTTCTGCCAATCACACCCGGGTCCCCCACCTCCCCACTGGCCTTTCACTACACAGGGACAATGTAAGGAAACAGTTTCGAAGTCCAACCCCTGGAAAGCTGCTGGACCAGACGGTGTCTCCCCGCCACCCTGAGACACTGTGCCGGACGAGCTGACTCCCTGTCTTCACAGACATTTTAACACCTCCCTGGAGTCATGCCATGTCCCAGCCTGCTTCAAGTCGTCCAACAACGTCCCTGGCCCCAAGAAGCCCCGGATCCCGGCACGTAATGACTACAGGCCTGTGGCGCTGACGCCTGTCGTCATGAAGTCCTTTGAGCGCCTGGTCCTGCCCCATCTCAAGTCCTTCACCTCCTCCGCCCTGGACCCACTGCAGTTCGCCTACAGAGCCAACAGATCTGTAGACGACGCCATCAACTTGGCCCTCCACTTCATCCTGTAGCATCTGGACTCCCGGGAACCCACGCCAGGGTCCTGTTTGTGGACTTCAGCCCTGCATTCAACACCATCATCCCTGCTCTGCTCCAGGACAAGCTCTCAGCTCCACGTGCCTGACTCCATCTGCAGGTGGATCACTGACTTCCTGGACGGACCGGAGGCAGTGCGGCGGCTGGGAAGAATGTCTCAGAGACTCGGACTATCAACACAGGAACTCCACAGGGCTGTGTACTTTCTCCTCTGCTCTTCTCCCTGTACACCAACTGCTGCAACTCCAGCCACGACTCTGTAAAACTGATCAAGTTTGCAGTCGACACCACCCTCATCGGACTCATCTCGGGACGGCGATGAGTCTGTCTACAGGAGGGAGGTGGATCGGCTGGTGTCCTGGTGCAGCACCAACAACCTGGAGCTCAACGCCCAGAAGACAGTGGAGATGATGTGGACTTCAGGAAAGTCTCAGCCCCCTGCCCCCCCCTCGCCCTGACAGACTCTCCCATCACCACCGTAGACGCTTTCCGCTTCCTTGGCACCACCATCACTCAGGACCTCAAGTGGAGCCGACCATCAGCTCCATCATCAAGAAGGCCCAGCAGAGGATGTACTTCCTGCGGCAGCAGCTGAGGAAAGCCAAGCTGCCGGGCGCAGATGATGGTGCAGTTCTACACGGCCATCATCGCGAGTCCATCCTCACCTCCTCCATCACCGTGGTACGCTGGAGCCACAGCCAGGGACAAACAGAGACTACAGCGCATTGTGCGCTCTGCTGAGAAGGTGATCGGCTGCAGCCTTCCATCCGTCCAGGACCTGTCGTCTCCAGGACTCGGGGCGAGCAGGTCGGATCACAGCTGACCCTTCTCACCCTGGACACGGACTATTTGAGCCACTCCCCTCGGGCAGGAGGCTACGGTCCATCCGGACCAGAACCTCCCGCCACAAGAACAGTTTCTTTCCCTCTGCCGTTGGACTCATGAACACTTTGTAACACCTGTCACTTCAACAATAATACTATTTAAGAACAATCTATTTGCACTACTCATTTGCACATTGCACTATCTGCCAACTGTACATTCTGTATATAGTGTTAGTCTATCTTAGTCTATTTTATTCTTAATTTTATGCATGCCTTTTTATATATTTTTTATATTTTATCCTTTGCTTTATGTTGCACCTACGCCGAAGCAAGTTCCTACGTTTGTGAATTTCACTGACAATGGCAATAAACAATTTCTGATTCTGATTCTGATTCTGACATTATTACATCAAAATGATTATTGATTTCCATTAATAATACACTTTAGGGGTGGCACGGTAGCGCAGCAGTTAGCACTCTCACTTCACAGCAAGAAGATCCTGAGTTGGACTCCTTTCTGTGTGGAGTTTGCATGTTCTCCCTGTGTTTGTGTGTGTTTCCTCTGCCACAGTAAACATGTTCAGTGTCCTGTCTGTCTCACTCTGTGTGAACGAGAGTGTGTTTGAGAGAGTGAGCGCAGGACAACGGACCAAAACTAGTCCAAGGCTAAATCCAGCGGTACATGTTCATTAACACGTCCTGTCCTCACCAAATAAACCAATACATTCAATCAATTATTAATACATATTCTCTACCTAAAAGCCTTCAGCCACCACAGTTCAACCTTTACTTGGCTGATCATGTATTTTAAAAGTTGGTCGACCAATCAAAAAAAGAAGTGTGAAGTGTATCGTATTGAATCGTGTGGGAGTCATTCTCACCTCTGTTTTAGGCGCCGTTTTTTGGAGTCCAGAATGAACTGAAATGGTCCCACTATTTATTTTTTGGTTCTAATGATAATATTGTGATCTGAATAATCACAAATATCGATTAACTGAATAATCTTGACATGCCTCCATTGTTTGATTTGGGTTTTGACAATTCCTCTTTCAAAGCTAATTTCACTAAAAATGTGATTATAGGTTTGTAAAAAAAAAAATATATATATATATATATATATAAAATAATAATAATGAAAATAATAGGGTTACAGCTTTCTTTTTTTAATCTAACATGTCTAACAGCTGATAGTTTCCTTTTATCACATGGTGGATAAAAAGCAATTCATTAAGAAAAAGGATCTGTACCAGTTTTTTTTTTTTCATGAAATATAGTTCAATTTGTCTTGGCCCATATTGTAACAGTAGATCATGGGTCAAAATGAGACAGAAAACTAGGAAGTGATGATGGTGCGCTGTTAGCATGCTCGTTGTTGTTAGCATCACCATGACAACAAAATGTGGCCTATTAAAGTTATTGAAATTAGGAATGGGTCAGGGAGGGAGATTGGACCATTGCACACAGTTTAAAAGGAACTAGTTTGTTTTTCATTTAAGACAGCAAAAAATAGGTACAGCACCTTTAATGAGATGCATTTATATTTTAAATGTGTATTTAGACTCAATATTATGTCTGTAAAAAGTATTCAACATATACAGAATTATAAGATTATGCAACTAAATAATCTGAGCAAAACTGTATCAACTATTGGCAAATTCAAACCCCACATCCACAATTGAGCTGAGCAACTGAGAGGGAATTACAAATGTATGGGGTGAGATTTGTTTCATATTAATTTATTGACGCAAAAAGAAAGATTAATTCAAAATCCCAGATTTTTTCACAATCCCTGACTTGCATTTATGGGTTTATGCACGCAAAATTAGATATGCATATAAATATTTGTGAATAAAACATATTTTTGTTTTGTGAATCTGTGTTTTTGCATGCGAGAATCTGATACTGAATTTGAGGATCACCTAAATTGTGCATTCTTCACCTTTGTGAATGTGGATATTTATGAGACAAATGTTACACATTTTGTAAAAAATATCTATGCAGAATTTTGGATTCACGCAAAATCCGGATTTATTCAAAAAGTTAGACTTGCATGCAGAATTTTTTCACACAAATTCTCTATTGGAAAAATTAAGTTTCAAATAATTTTAATTCATTTACATTTTATTTATAAAACAGTAGTTTTGCATGTGAGAGCTTGAATCTGCATTTGTGGATCACCTAAATTGTGCATTCTTCCCCTCTGTGAATGTGGGTATTTTTGAGACAAAGATTACACATTCTGTGAAAAATGTATGCACAGCTTTAAATCCACGCAAAATCCAGAATTATTCAAAAAGTTACACTTGCATGCAAAATCTTTTCAAGTAAATTCTCAATTGTAAAAATTAAGTTACATTTTATTTTGAAATCTGTAGTTTTGCATGAGTGTGTGACTTTGCATTCAAATCGAATCAAACTTTATTTATAAAGCGCTTTTCATACATAGCATGTAACACAAAGTGCTTTACAGTGTATATTAAAAACATTCCCACACATGACCATTTCCCACCCAACCGCCTCCCACCAGCCAAGCAACCCACCCACACACACACACACACACACACACACACACACACACACACACACACACACACACACACACACACACACACACACACACACACACACACACACACACACACACACACACACACACACACACACACACACACACACACACACACACACACACATCTGAGTGCAGATACACCAGTTGAAGAAGCACCATCAGAGGAGCCGTCTGCACCAGGAGCAGAGGATCTGCAGCCACAGGATGCAGACTCAGGGCCCTGAGGAGAGATGGGGCAAACACCAAACCTCCACCAGGGGCCCATGAGCCAGGGCCCAGCAACCGCAGATGAACACCGCTCCTGGTACAGAGGGCCCCTCAGAGGAAACACTGGAGTCTAAAATAAATAAAAGAATAAATAAATAAATATGGGTAATTAATAAATAGAACTAGAGTAAAACTTAAATAAATTCATATAAAATAAGTAAACACAATAAATAAAAGTAACAAATACACAAATTAAATATTAATCAAAAGCTAGACTAAAAAGGTGGGTCTTGAGCCTGCTCTTAAAAACCTGAACGTTCTCTGCGGCCCTGAGGTTCTCCGGCAGGCCGTTCCACAGACGAGGGCCGTAGTGCTGGAAGGACGCCTCGCCGTGAGTGTGTGTCCTGACTTTGGGAATGACTAGGAGCCGGCTGCCGGAGGAGCGCAGGGGCCCGAGGAGGAGCGCAGGGCCGCGAGGGTTCGTATGGTAAAAGCAGTTCTGATAGATAAGAAGGCCCAAGACCATTAAGACATTTATTAACCAGTAAAAAAACCTTAAAATCGATCCTGAAACACACGGGGAGCCAATGTAATGATTTTAAAACCGGTGTAATGTGGTCCCGCCCCCTGGTCTTAGTCAGGACACGTGCTGCTGAATTTTGTAATAATTGCAAACCTGAAATACTCTTTTTGGGAAGACCAGAATTTTGGATTCACGCAAAATCCGGATTTATTCAAAAAGTTAGACTTGCATGCAGAATTTTTTCACACAAATTCTCTATTGGAAAAATTAAGTTTCAAATAATTTTAATTCATTTACATTTTATTTATAAAACAGTAGTTTTGCATGTGAGAGCTTGAATCTGCATTTGTGGATCACCTAAATTGTGCATTCTTCCCCTCTGTGAATGTGGGTATTTTTGAGACAAAGATTACACATTCTGTGAAAAATGTATGCACAGCTTTAAATCCACGCAAAATCCAGAATTATTCAAAAAGTTACACTTGCATGCAAAATCTTTTCAAGTAAATTCTCAATTGTAAAAATTAAGTTACATTTTATTTTGAAATCTGTAGTTTTGCATGAGTGTGTGACTTTGCATTCAAATCGAATCAAACTTTATTTATAAAGCTTGTCTACTACAAACATTTTTAATGCTGAATGAGCTGGAATCCTTTTTATATATGAGACTATTTTAGTTACTGGACAGCTTTTATTACACACCAGGTTATTTTGTAATATTTTTGAAAGTTTTTAAATTAATTTATTGATTTGAGAAACTGGCCTGGTGTGGCCAACACTGCCAGCCATGCCACCTGGGGAAGGCCAATCTCCTTTAAAAGAGGATAATGTGTATCAGGGCAAAACTATTTATCAACTAGAAGAAGAGATCATGCGACTATCCAATGAACTTAAGAAAAAGGAAGCAATAATTTCCAAACTTATGAATGTTGCTACAGGACAACACAAACGGATAGCCTCTCTCAACAGCGCCCTCATGGATACAGTGGTCTGGGACCCGCATGGCTCTCCCCTGCCCTCCTGCTCAACTCCCCACTCTCGGCTACACCAAGATGACTCGGTGGTGCATAGGAACAAGACAAAATGCACACTTGGAGCCACAATTGTCCCCCGCTTAAGCCTCACCAACCGTTTTTCTGCCCTGGCAATTGACTCACCTGTACCAGCCGCTCCGGTAAAAAACATCTCCATTCTGGACTCGTCAGTCGACTTCCCTGCTCTTCAGGGTGGCGTCCCGGGCCACCTGTCGGGGAACACCGAGGATCCACCGCCGGGGACCGTCTCTTCCCATGCTGCTTTAAGCGAGGCTCCGGTACATCCCGAAGTGGCTGCTTCCTCCTCCTCCAGCTCGTCTGAGTCCACTAAACTTATCAAGACGTCTGAGCAGCTTGCTAAATCTTCAGCCAGACTAAACATCTTAAAAAAGGCAATCCTGAGACGATCTGGTGATGCTCAAGCTTCAGCTCCTGTCCTGCCGCTCTCTCCTGTGTTGCGCGCACCCTCGCCGCCGGTGTGGTGTCACGGTCCAATGCCGCGGCACAGCCGGTGCCGCTGCAGTCACCGGTCCAGCCACGGCTACAACAAGCCGCGGCACAACCGGTGTGCCTGCTTGAGAACGCGCCCCTGCACCAGGAACCCACAGCGGAACAGCTCGCACCCGTCCCGCACACGCGGGCTGAAGCCGCCCAGCCAGAGCCGCCCGTCCCGGGTCAGTCCTCCGTGCACGGTGATGGTTCGAAGCACAGTAATCCATTTACGGATCATCCGCAACCACTCTTCCCTCCCACAACAGTGATCATCGGTGACTCCATAATCAGACATGTTCGCTTCTTCAATACAGTCACTCACGTTCCCGCACGTGAGTGACTGTTTACTTCCTATACGCCCATCCGCACTGCTTCTTCAGATCACCCAACATACCGCTGTGTTCAGACTCGCTCCCCCTCTTGGACACTGCAGGCAATGTCTAGAAAACAATCTCTGACACAACTGGAAAAAGACTTTAAGAGGGAAAAACCTACTTTCCCTATTAGGACTATTATAAGTGCAAGATGCCATAATTATAAACACTCTGCTCGTGGCATTGTATCTCATAACCTGCATCAAATCACATTTACATCTGCTACCACCTGCACAGCTCTGAGACCAAATAAATGTGATCTTGTAAAGGAACAAACTCCCCTGGATAATAGAAAACTGACCTATCAGAGAAATTTAATTTGTATTCCTTGTAATAAAAAACTGTCCAGTCCCACTGAAACAAATCTGACACTGGCCATGCTCAATGTCAGATCATTATGTAACAAATCCTTTTTAATCAATAATTTTATATCTTCTTATAACCTTGATTTTATGTTCTTAACTGAAACGTGGCTTGATAAAAATACAGGTAATGCAGTTCTAATAGAATCAGCTCCACCAAATTACAAATTTGAATCTATAACTCGAGAAAACAAAAAGGGAGGGGGTGTCTGTGCACTATTCAGAGATACAATAATCACTCATAGGTTGTCATTTGGGACTTTTTTGTCATTTGAATATGTGAGCTTTAAAATGGAGATAAAACAATCTCCCTCCATACTTTTTTTTGTAGTTTTATACAAGCCTCCCCAGCACTGTCAAAGTTTTATTGATGAATTTACTGAGTTGCTTTCAGTTGTATGCACTGACTTTAATGGTCTAGTCATTACAGGTGATTTTAATATTCATGTGGATAATGTTTGTGACAGAAACACTAAAGAGTTTCATACTCTTCTTGAAACCTTTGGTCTAACTCAACACGTAAGTGGCCCCACCCACAGCAAAGGGCACACTCTAGACCTGCTAATTACAAAGGGGGTTAACATTTCAAAAGTGAATGTGGTTGATGTCGCTCTGTCAGATCATTTCTGTGTCTTCTTTGACCTGTCTATCCTTCCCAAACAACAGGCTCCCTCCTGCAGTTGTTCACAGGAGACATATAAATGACAGCACAAGTGCACTCTTTGTGGAGATGATAAACTTTAAAACTGCCTCATGTTCAAATGTTGATGATTTGTTGAGCTCTGTCTCATCTAGTGTTGTGAATGTTCTGGACACCATTGCCCCTTTGAAGGCTAAAATGGTCAAAAATAAGCAGAAAGCTCCATGGAAGAATAATGAGTTGGTCAGGGCACAGAAAGGAGTGCCGCAGGGCCGAGCGGAAATGGCGCAAGTCAAAACTCCAGATTAATTATGACATTTTCAGAGAAAAAATGCTCATATATAACCAAATTTTATGTATAACAAGAGAGAGGTATTTCTCTGAAATTATTGGAAATTGTTGTAATAACTCCCGTGTCCTGTTTGCAACTGTAAATAGATTGACAAACCCTCCAGCTCAGCTGCCAGTGGAACTAATTTCTACATTCAAATGCAATGAGTTTGCAAAATTCTTTCATGACAAGATTCAGAACATTAAGAATACAAGTAACACCTCAATGCTAATAACAATCAATCAGCCAGTTAAACACGTGGAGCTATCTCACTTTGCAATCGTGAATGACAAAACTGTCCAAGAGACCATAACCAGTCTAAGTTCTTCTTCTTGCTGCCTTGATGTGTTACCCACAATATTTTTAAAGTCTGTGCTAAACAGTTTGTTAACTCAACTCACTCAAATAGTCAATATGTCACTTCAATCTGGGATATTCCCAAGGGCCTTAAAAACTGCAGTCGTTAAGCCTCTCTTAAAAAAGAGTAGTCTTGATGCGACAGTACTAAATAATTACCGGCCAATTTCAAATTTACCTTTTTTGGGAAAAGTTATTGAAAAAGTTGTTTACCAACAGCTTAATAATTATCTAGTAATGAATGACATTTTTGATGTTTTCCAGTCAGGCTTCAGATCACACCACAGCACTGAAACAGCTCTTATAGATAAAACAATCACCCTCCATACTTTTTGTAGTTTTATACAAGCCTCCCCAGCACTGTCAAAGTTTTATTGATGAATTTACTGAGTTGCTTTCAGTTGTATGCACTGACTTTAATGGTCTAGTCATTACAGGTGATTTTAATATTCATGTGGATAATGTTTGTGACAGAAACACTAAAGAGTTTCATACTCTTCTTGAAACCTTTGGTCTAACTCAACACGTAAGTGGCCCCACCCACAGCAAAGGGCACACTCTAGACCTGCTAATTACAAAGGGGGTTAACATTTCAAAAGTGAATGTGGTTGATGTCGCTCTGTCAGATCATTTCTGTGTCTTCTTTGACCTGTCTATCCTTCCCAAACAACAGGCTCCTCCTGCAGTTGTTCACAGGAGACATATAAATGACAGCACAAGTGCACTCTTTGTGGAGATGATAAACTTTAAAACTGCCTCATGTTCAAATGTTGATGATTTGTTGAGCTCTGTCTCATCTAGTGTTGTGAATGTTCTGGACACCATTGCCCCTTTGAAGGCTAAAATGGTCAAAAATAAGCAGAAAGCTCCATGGAAGAATAATGAGTTGGTCAGGGCACAGAAAAGGGAGTGCCGCAGGGCCGAGCGGAAATGGCGCAAGTCAAAACTCCAGATTAATTATGACATTTTCAGAGAAACAATGCTCATATATAACCAAATTTTATGTATAACAAGAGAGAGGTATTTCTCTGAAATTATTGGAAATTGTTGTAATAACTCCCGTGTCCTGTTTGCAACTGTAAATAGATTGACAAACCCTCCAGCTCAGCTGCCAGTGGAACTAATTTCTACATTCAAATGCAATGAGTTTGCAAAATTCTTTCATGACAAGATTCAGAACATTAAGAATACAAGTAACACCTCAATGCTAATAACAATCAATCAGCCAGTTAAACACGTGGAGCTATCTCACTTTGCAATCGTGAATGACAAAACTGTCCAAGAGACCATAACCAGTCTAAGTTCTTCTTCTTGCTGCCTTGATGTGTTACCCACAATATTTTTAAAGTCTGTGCTAAACAGTTTGTTAACTCAACTCACTCAAATAGTCAATATGTCACTTCAATCTGGGATATTCCCAAGGGCCTTAAAAACTGCAGTCGTTAAGCCTCTCTTAAAAAAGAGTAGTCTTGATGCGACAGTACTAAATAATTACCGGCCAATTTCAAATTTACCTTTTTTGGGAAAAGTTATTGAAAAAGTTGTTTACCAACAGCTTAATAATTATCTAGTAATGAATGACATTTTTGATGTTTTCCAGTCAGGCTTCAGATCACACCACAGCACTGAAACAGCTCTTATAAAAGTAACAAACGACATCCGTCTTAGCACTGATGCAGGCAAAGTCTCTATCTTGGTCTTGTTGGACCTCAGTGCTGCCTTCGACACTGTCGATCACAAGATCCTCTTACAGAGACTTGAGGACTGGGTGGGCATTACGGGCAATGCTCTAAATTGGTTCAGGTCCTATTTGGAAAACAGAGAGTATTTTGTAGAGATTGGTCAATGTGTCTCAGACCGCATGTCCTTGACCTGTGGGGTGCCCCAAGGGTCAGTCCTGGGACCCCTCCTGTTCAACCTGTATATGCTACCGTTAGGTTCATTGATTCACCACAGTGGAGTGTCCTACCACAACTATGCAGATGACACTCAGATTTATGTCTCACTGACAGCTGGTGACAATGGACCAGTAGATTCACTCTGCTACTGCATCCAACAAATCAGCTTGTGGATGCAAAACAACTTCCTCCAGCTAAATTCAGACAAAACAGAAATAATTGTGTTTGGCCCGCAGAAACAGAGAGAAAGTGTAAGCAGCCACCTCCAGTCTCTCTCCTTAAAACCTTCAAATCAAGTGAGAAATTTAGGTGTGATAATGGACTCAGACTTGAATTTTGACAGCCACATCAAATCCATAATATCAGCAGCTTTTTACCATCTGAAGAACATTGCCAAAATAAAAAATATAGTGTCTAACCCAGACTTGGAGAGACTTATCCATGCGTTTGTCTCCAGTAGGTTAGACTACTGTAACGGCCTGTTCACTGGCCTCTCCAAACGAGCGAAAAAACAGCTGCAGTGTGTCCAGAACGCTGCTGCTCGAGTCCTGACTAGAACCAGGAAGTATGACCACATTAGTCCTGTGCTCAGGTCTCTGCACTGGCTTCCTGTGGCTCAGAGAATCGACTTTAAAGCAGCTCTGATTGTATTTAAGTCCTTCCATGGCCAAGCACCAAAGTACATCTCTGAACTGTTAGTACCATACGAACCATCTCGTACTCTGAGGACCTCAGGGACCGGCCTCCTGGTGGTGCCCAGAGTCAGAACTAAACATGGGGAATCGGCATTCCAGTTTTATGGAGCTAAAATCTGGAACAGTCTCCCCGAAAATGTAAGACAGGCCCCCACACTGCCAGTTTTTAAATCTAGGCTTAAAACTGTTCTGTTTAGATGTGCATATGATTAAGGGAATTTGATCCGTATTTTATTGTGTCATGTACATTTTAATGTATTTATTTATGCTCTTATTGTGATTGTATTGTTAGTTTTAATGTGTTTTTATGACTGTAAAGCACTTTGTGTTACTTTTGTATGAATTGTGCTATACAAATAAATTTTGATTGATTGATTTTTTTGAAGCGCTTTTCATACATAGCATGTAACACAAAGTGCTTTACAGTGTATATTAAAAACATTCCCACACATGACCATTTCCCACCCAACCGCCTCCCACCAGCCAAGCAACCCACCCACACACACACACACACACACACACACACACACACACACACACACACACACACACACACACACACACACACACACACACACACACACACACACACACACACACACACACACACACACACACACACACACACACACACACACACACACACACACATCTGAGTGCAGATACACCAGTTGAAGAAGCACCATCAGAGGAGCCGTCTGCACCAGGAGCAGAGGATCTGCAGCCACAGGATGCAGACTCAGGGCCCTGAGGAGAGATGGGGCAAACACCAAACCTCCACCAGGGGCCCATGAGCCAGGGCCCAGCAACCGCAGATGAACACCGCTCCTGGTACAGAGGGCCCCTCAGAGGAAACACTGGAGTCTAAAATAAATAAAAGAATAAATAAATAAATATGGGTAATTAATAAATAGAACTAGAGTAAAACTTAAATAAATTCATATAAAATAAGTAAACACAATAAATAAAAGTAACAAATACACAAATTAAATATTAATCAAAAGCTAGACTAAAAAGGTGGGTCTTGAGCCTGCTCTTAAAAACCTGAACGTTCTCTGCGGCCCTGAGGTTCTCCGGCAGGCCGTTCCACAGACGAGGGCCGTAGTGCTGGAAGGACGCCTCGCCGTGAGTGTGTGTCCTGACTTTGGGAATGACTAGGAGCCGGCTGCCGGAGGAGCGCAGGGGCCCGAGGAGGAGCGCAGGGGCCGCGAGGGTTCGTATGGTAAAAGCAGTTCTGATAGATAAGAAGGCCCAAGACCATTAAGACATTTATTAACCAGTAAAAAAACCTTAAAATCGATCCTGAAACACACGGGGAGCCAATGTAATGATTTTAAAACCGGTGTAATGTGGTCCCGCCCCCTGGTCTTAGTCAGGACACGTGCTGCTGAATTTTGTAATAATTGCAAACCTGAAATACTCTTTTTGGGAAGACCAGAGAGCAGGGCATTACAGTAGTCGATACGACTGGAGATAAAAGCATGCATCAGGATCTCCGTGTTGGCCCGAGAGAGAATGGGGCGAACTCTGGCTATGTTCTTTAAGTGATAAAAACCTATTTTTGTGATGTTCTTTATGTGCGGGATAAAAGTCAGCTCAGAGTCAAAGATAACGCCCAGGTTTTTTACTTGTGGTGATGGCGTTAAAGACTCTGCCTGTAATTTGGATAAAAGTTTCTCTCTCTGAGCCTCAGGACCGATGAGTAAAACCTCAGTTTTGTCCTGGTTAAGCTGGAGAAAGTTTTCTGGCATCCAGGATTTGATGTCTAAAATGCAATTAAAAAGAGCATCCATTGGCCAGGTGTCATCAGGAGACATGGAGATGTAAAGCTGCGTATCATCAGCATAACTGTGGAAGTTGACTCCATGTCTCCTGATGACACCACCAAGAGGGAGCATGTAGAGGTTAAAAAGCACAGGACCTAAAATTGAACCCTGGGGCACACCACATGTGATTTTATGGACCTTGGAGGAGCTGGTATCTAAACTTACCATGAATATTCTGTCTGTGAGATAAGAAGTAAACTATTTATGCACAGTACCAGAGAGGCCCACCAGGTGTTGTCTGGTTGTGTGAGTCTGTTTAAAAGAATAGTGTGGTCTACTGTATCGAAGGCAGCGCTTAGATCCAGTAGAACCAACACTGTCACCTGTTTAGAATCATAATTTAATCTAAAATCATTTAAAATCTTTGTCAAGGCTGTCTCGGTACTGTGGTTTACCCTAAAACCAGACTGATATTCCTCAAAAATGTTGTGTGTGTTTAAGAAATAATTAAGTTGTGTAAAAACAAGTTTTTCTAAAATTTAGCTTAAAAATGGTAAGTTAGATACCGGCCTATAGTTGTTAAAATCATTAAAATCTAAATTGCTAAAATAAATAAATAAATATGGGTAATTAATAAATAGAACTAGAGTAAAACTTAAATAAATTCATATAAAATAAGTAAACACAATAAATAAAAGTAACAAATACACAAATTAAATATTAATCAAAAGCTAGACTAAAAAGGTGGGTCTTGAGCCTGCTCTTAAAAACCTGAACGTTCTCTGCGGCCCTGAGGTTCTCCGGCAGGCCGTTCCACAGACGAGGGCCGTAGTGCTGGAAGGACGCCTCGCCGTGAGTGTGTGTCCTGACTTTGGGAATGACTAGGAGCCGGCTGCCGGAGGAGCGCAGGGGCCCGAGGAGGAGCGCAGGGGCCGCGAGGGTTCGTATGGTAAAAGCAGTTCTGATAGATAAGAAGGCCCAAGACCATTAAGACATTTATTAACCAGTAAAAAAACCTTAAAATCGATCCTGAAACACACGGGGAGCCAATGTAATGATTTTAAAACCGGTGTAATGTGGTCCCGCCCCCTGGTCTTAGTCAGGACACGTGCTGCTGAATTTTGTAATAATTGCAAACCTGAAATACTCTTTTTGGGAAGACCAGAATTTTGGATTCACGCAAAATCCGGATTTATTCAAAAAGTTAGACTTGCATGCAGAATTTTTTCACACAAATTCTCTATTGGAAAAATTAAGTTTCAAATAATTTTAATTCATTTACATTTTATTTATAAAACAGTAGTTTTGCATGTGAGAGCTTGAATCTGCATTTGTGGATCACCTAAATTGTGCATTCTTCCCCTCTGTGAATGTGGGTATTTTTGAGACAAAGATTACACATTCTGTGAAAAATGTATGCACAGCTTTAAATCCACATAAAATCCAGAATTATTCAAAAGTTACACTTGCATGCAAAATCTTTTCAAGTAAATTCTCAATTGTAAAAATTAAGTTACATTTTATTTTGAAATCTGTAGTTTTGCATGAGTGTGTGACTTTGCATTCAAATCGAATCAAACTTTATTTATAAAGCGCTTTTCATACATAGCATGTAACACAAAGTGCTTTACAGTGTATATTAAAAACATTCCCACACATGACCATTTCCCACCCAACCGCCTCCCACCAGCCAAGCAACCCACCCACACACACACACACACACACACACACACACACACACACACACACACACACACACACACACACACACACACACACACACACACACACACACACACACACACACACACACACACACACACACACACACACACACATCTGAGTGCAGATACACCAGTTGAAGAAGCACCATCAGAGGAGCCGTCTGCACCAGGAGCAGAGGATCTGCAGCCACAGGATGCAGACTCAGGGCCCTGAGGAGAGATGGGGCAAACACCAAACCTCCACCAGGGGCCCATGAGCCAGGGCCCAGCAACCGCAGATGAACACCGCTCCTGGTACAGAGGGCCCCTCAGAGGAAACACTGGAGTCTAAAATAAATAAAAGAATAAATAAATAAATATGGGTAATTAATAAATAGAACTAGAGTAAAACTTAAATAAATTCATATAAAATAAGTAAACACAATAAATAAAAGTAACAAATACACAAATTAAATATTAATCAAAAGCTAGACTAAAAAGGTGGGTCTTGAGCCTGCTCTTAAAAACCTGAACGTTCTCTGCGGCCCTGAGGTTCTCCGGCAGGCCGTTCCACAGACGAGGGCCGTAGTGCTGGAAGGACGCCTCGCCGTGAGTGTGTGTCCTGACTTTGGGAATGACTAGGAGCCGGCTGCCGGAGGAGCGCAGGGGCCCGAGGAGGAGCGCAGGGGCCGCGAGGGTTCGTATGGTAAAAGCAGTTCTGATAGATAAGAAGGCCCAAGACCATTAAGACATTTATTAACCAGTAAAAAAACCTTAAAATCGATCCTGAAACACACGGGGAGCCAATGTAATGATTTTAAAACCGGTGTAATGTGGTCCCGCCCCTGGTCTTAGTCAGGACACGTGCTGCTGAATTTTGTAATAATTGCAAACCTGAAATACTCTTTTTGGGAAGACCAGAGAGCAGGGCATTACAGTAGTCGATACGACTGGAGATAAAAGCATGCATCAGGATCTCCGTGTTGGCCCGAGAGAGAATGGGGCGAACTCTGGCTATGTTCTTTAAGTGATAAAAACCTATTTTTGTGATGTTCTTTATGTAATGCGGGATAAAAGTCAGCTCAGAGTCAAAGATAACGCCCAGGTTTTTTACTTGTGGTGATGGCGTTAAAGACTCTGCCTGTAATTTGGATAAAAGTTTCTCTCTCTGAGCCTCAGGACCGATGAGTAAAACCTCAGTTTTGTCCTGGTTAAGCTGGAGAAAGTTTTCTGGCATCCAGGATTTGATGTCTAAAATGCAATTAAAAAGAGCATCCATTGGCCAGGTGTCATCAGGAGACATGGAGATGTAAAGCTGCGTATCATCAGCATAACTGTGGAAGTTGACTCCATGTCTCCTGATGACACCACCAAGAGGGAGCATGTAGAGGTTAAAAAGCACAGGACCTAAAATTGAACCCTGGGGCACACCACATGTGATTTTATGGACCTTGGAGGAGCTGGTATCTAAACTTACCATGAATATTCTGTCTGTGAGATAAGAAGTAAACTATTTATGCACAGTACCAGAGAGGCCCACCAGGTGTTGTCTGGTTGTGTGAGTCTGTTTAAAAGAATAGTGTGGTCTACTGTATCGAAGGCAGCGCTTAGATCCAGTAGAACCAACACTGTCACCTGTTTAGAATCATAATTTAATCTAAAATCATTTAAAATCTTTGTCAAGGCTGTCTCGGTACTGTGGTTTACCCTAAAACCAGACTGATATTCCTCAAAAATGTTGTGTGTGTTTAAGAAATAATTAAGTTGTGTAAAAACAAGTTTTTCTAAAATTTAGCTTAAAAATGGTAAGTTAGATACCGGCCTATAGTTGTTAAAATCATTAAAATCTAAATTGCTCTTCTTCAGCAGGGGCCTCACCACCGCAGCTTTAAAGGCAGTGGGAGAGACCCCTGTCTGAAGAGAGCAATTCATCATGTTTAAAAGCTCCTCCCTAAAAGATCCATAAAATGACTTAAAAAACCTTGTAGGAACTGGATCTAAAAGACATGTGGTGGGTCTCACTGAGGAGAAAACTTTATCAAGACTCTCGGCATTAACCGGGAGAAAACTGTCCAGTGTTTCCTCCGGTAAAGACAGACCATCAGATGTGTTAAAAGCAGTTGATCGACTGGATAAAATGTTACATCTGATAGTATCTATCTTCCCCATGAAGTGGTCTGCAAACGCTTCACAGAGAGAGTCCGTGGGAGTAAAATGAGATGTGCTAAAATCAGGGTTTAAAATATTGTCAATGGTGGAGAAAAGGACTTTGGAATTATTTTTATTGTTGATGATTATTTTGGCAAAGTAGTTGTTCCTTGAATTTCTAATTGCATTGTTATATATTCTTTGTTGATTATTGAAGAGTTGGTGATTTACGCTTGTTTTGTTTTTTCTCCATCTTCTCTCTGCGACCCTGCACTCTCGCTTTAATTTTTTGAGTTTCTCATTTATCCATGGAGGTGTCGGTTTAGTCAGTCTTTTTTGTTTTAAGTGGGGCAATGAGATCAAGAGCTGATCGAAGTCGACTGTTAAAATTGTTCGTAATAAAATCGCAAGGTGCAGGTTAAACAATTGGACTTTTTTCTAAAACCTCAATAAAGTTTGCAGCCACTTCAGGGGTCAGATTGCGCTTCCTCACAGTTCTCACAGAGGTCTCTCGCTGAATAAAACCGGTGATATTAAAAAACACACAGTAATGGTCAGACACAGCCAAGTCGACAACAGAGGACACACTGGTGGACAGGCCATGGGTGATGACCAGGTCCAGTGTGTGTCCTCTGTTGTGAGTCACCTGTGTGACGTGCTGGGTAAAATCCATATAATTTAGAACGTTTAAAAAATCATTTCATCGATGTGCAGATTAAAATCACCGGCTAAAATTATATGCTTATAAGAATTGTGTAAAATTGATAGAAAGTCTGAAAATTCATTGATAAAAAGACTACATTTCTTTGTTGGTCTGTACACAGTGACACATAAAATTTGGGGGTTGCTAAAAACAATGGAGTGATATTCAAAGCATGTAAAATTGTTAAATAAAACAGGTTTGGTGGCCAGAGTGTTTGTACTTATAGAGGCTGTGCCACCTCCCCTTCCCCTACAATATGGGGAAAATGTTTGATGTTTGTAATTTTTATGACAAGAATTGCTAGATTTGCAATTTATGTTTTCAATAAAAGGAACCCGTTCAAAGTTTGCATTAAAAATAGACCTATGAACTGACAAACGAAACAAATGTAGCCCTATTTCAGAGCATGTTTGCAAGATAAGACAGGAAATGTTGTTAATTGTGTAGGAAATTATGGTACTTCAAAAAATGGCAGCCTTTGAGATTTAAGAACAAAGTGTTTCATTTACATCTGCACAAAGTGACAAAGTCTTTTCTGATTTCACTTGCAGGTCGCCATCAAGCACATCCTGAGGACAAAGGTAAACTTCAGGACCCTGGTCAGTCTTGGAGAGTTGTTCCAAGTCCCTGAGGAGGTCTACCTCATGTACAAAGCAGCTGGTGGACTTGACAGACAAAGTGCCGCCGTCTCTGTGATCGAATGGTTCCTGTTGGATGAATCGATCATCATCATGATGGAGAGGCCCAACCCATCGATGGACCTCCTTAATTACATCGTCGAGAATGACCCTGTGCCTGAGGACACCGCCAGGGACATCATGAGACAGCTGGTCCGTGCACTGATCGACCTTCACAACAAGAAGGTGTTTCATAGAGACTTGAAGCCAGAGAATGTCTTGATTCAAGAGATGGACACCGGTATTCGGGTCCAGATCTGTGAATTTGGCTGTGAATGTGTCACTGTCATGCCGTACCCTTCCCGCGCCGGCACCTTGAGCTACAGCCCATCAGAGCTGATCATGGACGGTAGCTACAAGGACGGTCCGACGACTGTGTGGCAGATCGGGGGAATTGCCTACGATCTGCTCAACGAAGACGGGAACGGTTTTTCCACAGTTAAGTGGGTCATCGGAGGGCTGAACTTGAAGACCAGCGAGGCGTCTGAGGAGGGAAAGGATTTCGTTCAAACGTGTCTGGAACCGAATCCTTCAAATAGAACCACCCTTGAGGAGTTGGAGAAACACTCATGGTTTTGTTCCACGACTCCGGCAAACTGAGCTGCCAAAGACTCAGACAGACATTTATTGATTGCTTTATTGGTCTTTGTTGGACATTTTGGAAAATACCTTTCTTTCTTGGTGTTTGCTTGTGCTGTGCAAACTTACATAGTAAACATGTAAATAGTTATTTATTGTAAATTAAATATGTCTGTAAAGACTAATTGCAAACATTTGTTTGGCGTCAATGAACTTTGTAAAACTCTGACTTCAGTTCTTCTGACCAAAACACAGATAACAAGGGTTATAGCATTAGTATTAATGGGGCTGCACCTGATTTCTACAGTTTTGAAATGGGAAAAACAGCACTAGTTCATGTACCCGTTTTTTGCATGTAAATAAAGTATAATATGTTTTTCCCCTGCACAGATTTTTCGTCATTTTTCGTCTGAAAACGAGACAACAGTGCTTTCTCTGCAACTATTTATATAGTGTTTTATTCAATGAGAAGCAGGTACACCGTCAGCATCATAATGTTTGTTTAGCTTTCACATGACGCTTTGGGTTCAAAGACTTGTGAAAAGACACAAACTCATATCTGTGAATCCGCTGGGACTGCATCAGGAAAAGGAGTGATACATGTGACTGATGTAATGAATTAAAGTTCATGTTTCAAAACTGAACAGATACAGCCCCTTTAATCAAGAACCAAAGTAAAAATAATGTATCTAATAACAGTCCATGCAAATAAGTGTGTGAATTTAGCAATATAAATATTAAATTAGGACTGGATTTGTTTTAAATGTAGGAACTGAAAATGGTCTCTACAAAACTGCTAATATTATGTTCTACAAAGTGTCACATAATGCTAACCAGAGCGCCACAGCCTGACTTTCACCCTCACAGTGTGACCCACAAAGTGCCATAAGTGTTTGACTGAAAGCTGAAGCGCCGCATGACCTCGGCAACACTTCAACACAAACTGTGGCAAAGGTGCGTCGACTGCTCATGCCATGAACCAGAGACTTTACATTCATAAGTTAGTTTGGCCTACTTTATAGTTTGTAGGTTTTCACAGTCCAACATTTAAAAGGAACAGCATTATCTCCACTTTAAGAGCATTACACACCCCCAATTCCGATGACCCTGACCCTTACCTTGAAGCCAGAGCAGAAGGTAAAGTAACTTATCAACTTCACCCCCAGTCAATTTAAGATAGAGTCATGTAAAGTTGTCACGATACATGTTTTTCTTTTTTCATCTATAGCACAAGGGTTGACTTTTATGCATTTGTGACAAACTGTACATGAAACGTCTTGGCTAATACTCAGTCTGATCTTATATTTAATAGATTTTAAAAGCTCCTCCAACGTGCATAAATAGATAGCTTGAATTAAATGCAGTTTTATGCATGAAGTCCAAGGGGGAGCTCAGGCTGTAGTTTGTTCAGTGATATGGAAACTAGATTTTTAGATTAGAGGTCTAGAGGTTTACTGCATCCATTCACACCTACAAGTACTGAACTGAACTGAACAAGATCTCTATGGTAACTTATAAAAACAGATTGACAGTTGAGGCCCTTTCACTTATTTCAGTGCTACGATTATTCCACATATGACTTAGTGGTTTCCAACCTTTTTTGCCTCGAGTACCCCCTAAGCTTTGTCTCACACTCAAAGTACCCCTTAACTTGAGTTTCAGGTAAATAAGTGGGTTTAGTTCTTGCATATTGTCAATTATTACTATCATATTTTTGTTGTCATTATATTTATGGTCCAAGGTACTCCAAAAAGATGCTAAATTTACAACTAATAACACTTTGTCACTCAGATAAAAGTACATTTCAGCATCATTTAAAACCTCAAACCATTCCAAGTACACCTGGTATTTGCTCACGTACCCCTTGGGGTCCCCCGTACCTCTGGTTGGGAAACACTGGCTTAAAGGACACATATTCTGCTACTCTGACTTTTTGAGCTTTTAACCCTGTTCTAACAATGTTCCGTCATCAAAAACGTACCTGAAGTAGCCTCCAGAAGCATTCACGCTGTTTTGAGGAATGTTAAGAAAATCCTCCCCCCTTCGAGTGTGAAGAGCACCTCCTGCTGAACTTCCTTGTTCTGGGACGTATTATCAGATCATCTACGTCACTTATCCCAGAATCTTTTGCTGTTTTAAGTTGTTAAATCATATCCAGATTCGTTTAAACACGATAACTGCTGCTGCTGTCTTGATAGTTGTGTGTAGCCTATTCACTTATAGAGCTAATATATTAAGTGCTTGGCGCCATTTACTGGCTGGATGCAAGTAAGTGTCTTTCCAAACTGCCAGAGAAAATGTTTTATTAGTTAATAATAAACCTTTTTTTGTTGATTTCAAAACATGAGATGGCAAATTAAAGGTACTCAAGAACACATTTAAAGGCTAATAACAATACAAAAATGCATCATATTTTTCCGTTAATATTTATCCTGTTGATCTCTGGCCAATAAGACCACACTAAAACCAACCAAGCACTGAAGGCACGTGACAAAAACACTTCATTATCATCACCGTAACATCCTCAGTAAATAGAAAATGCTCAGTTTCGACAATTTTATTTTATTTTCAAATCTAAGATCAAAATAAATGCTGCACCACTTCCTTTGAAAAATACTGTCCAACTTTGCTCTGAACAAAATACCCGCTCCACCCCGATCAGAAACTGCACTCCTAAACTTGGACACTTACATTATGAAATATAATTATTTCAGTTTCAACAATGTGTTTACCAACAAGTGTCAGGAACCAGCATGGGTACAAACTATGCCAATCTATACATGGGGCACTTTGAACAGCAGTACATGTTCAAACATGTTCACCCCACGCCCCTCAAAAGAGGTCTTTCAAAGAGTCAGTTCTTCCGCCTCAGAAGAGTATGCCACACAACGGAGGACTTTATAGAAAAATCAAGCGAGATGAAAGCCAGATTCAGAGAGAGGGTTATGCTGAACAATGGATACAGGAGGCTTACACCGCGGCTCTGTCCAAACCAAGGGACGAGCTGTTAAAGTTTGAATGGAGGATTTCGGGCAACAAATCAGAATCTAATTTCCTCGTGAGTAGTACAAATAACTGGTCCGCTCAGGTGTCAATCATTCTCTGCGTGCTAGTGCACGCCTGCAGGCTCGTCCAGGGGGGGAAACACTTGCTCCCCTGGCCGCATGTGTGGTTGATATGCTAGTGTGTTTATGTAGCAGGAGGTTAGCGGCGAGTTCCGTCATTGTAGGTCTAAACTTTCATCCGCAAAGTACCGAAATGGCTGAGGGACGAAAGAGAAAGACTGTTTGAGCTTTCACAGAAGAGATGAAAGTCTGCAGAGGAAAGAAACAAAAGCGTGTTATTCTGGGGGAATCGTTTACACGCTGGCGAGCATTGAAAGCGCAAAACAGGCTTCCAACTGATGCCTCCGTTGCAAAGTTTCTGCTGGACAGGTAACTGTTTATCTGACTCTTTTTTAAATTTTTTAATACATTTTGAAAGTTTTTAAATCTTCTTCGTGGAGGTTGTCGCGAGAAAGCGACACCAATCGTCTTGTAAACAAATGCACATAGAGCAGTGCTGCTGGACGTGCTCGTGCACAAGGTTTGGTAGGCATTCACTCAGGAGAAACGGGGAGGGAGGGGGAACCTGCGCATGCGCTTTTTCAAAAAAAGGACTAACAGTCGCAGATTTTCAAATAGGCGAGAAATCCTCTATTCAACCTTTAAGAAAAAACATCACAAATAAAAAAGAGAGAAAAAGTTCTCGACCATATTGAATTCAGTATATTCACCCCAGAGTCGCAGCGTAAAGTTTGTCGTTTTAAAAAACTGGCACATTTTAAAAACTGGCCCTGAGCTGGCCCAGACGTTCAAAGATCCACCTCTATTTACGTATAGGAGAGGTAGAAACCTGAAGGCAACTGTAGATGTGGTAGTTGCGCCCAGTGCCACAATACGATCAAGATGCCTCATTTTTGTCACCCTTCCGCCGGAAATAAGTTCCCCATCAGGAGCGTCATAACTTGAGCCTCTACTCATGTAGTTTACCTGCTGCGCTGTCCACGTGGACTCGCGTTTGTCGGGAAAATGACACGCAAACTCAAACAGCGTATAAGTGAACACAAAAGACGCCAAGATCCTGACTCTCCGGTTGCTGTTCATTTTAACCAACTCAAACACGACCTATCATCCATTCGTTTTTATGGGATTGAACAGGTATGTGCAGCACCCAGAGGGGGCGATCACGACCGTGCGTTAAAAAGACGCAACGCCTATTGGATTTTCACTTTACAAACTCTTAGCCCGAGAGGCTTAAATGATGACCTATTATTTAATGTCATGTTATGATGTCTGAAAAAAACAATTGTCTGTGGTTCTCCCCCCTCTAAGATGGAAAGGGTAATCAACATAAACTGTGACACACTATTTCTTCTTTGACTTTTCAAACAAAATTACTGAATTTGATAGTTGCTTTTTTTTTTTTTAAGATGCATAATATCATTAAAATCTTAAAATTATTATTAATGTATTTTTATGTATAATGTGATGATGGAAAAAGACTTGCCCACTAATAATTGTGGCTAATTGGCGTTAAATTGTGATTGGGTCTTGTCAACCTTTGTGATTGGTTGATTTTGTTTTGGGGGGCAGTTCCTTAACTTATATAAGGGGAGCGGAAGGGGCTGTCCTCATACCTGAAGAAGGTCAGAGGGACCCAAATGTAACGCGGTGTAGGCTAGGCGGACTGACTGTAGGTAAGTAATGGGTAATTGCAGAGTTAGGGAGAGTTTGGGGGCGGTGGAAATCAGAATTAGGTTCGGACAGGAGCCATAAAGCATATGAATGAAAACAAGACAAGTTGAACAAGTATTTTGAGTATATTGTGGTATGTATTATGTATGTAAATATGAGTTCAGTAATAATTATGGTCACAGAGTAGATGGAAACATATTATTAATAAAGGGAAAAAACAAAACAAAAAAACAACAACATCGACAACTTCAATGTTCAACTCAGTTAATCATCAGTTCATTCAGATCAGTTAATTCCATGTATGTGGGAAAACGCAAAGTCTTTCAGACTGCGTTATTGACCTTATTCTGCCCCGCCCACTTTTGCCGTTTTTTGCACTTCCGTCTGTAAACGCTCTTCCGTTTGACGAAAACTCTGTTAAAGCTAATGACGAACGAGGGAAAAGTCTCGCTGCTAAAATTTTACTTAAAGTAGGTTGATTTGTGTAAAATGTTTAATGAACACGACCAACAACAAGTCAACAGCGCACCGATTTCCTGGGCAGTCGGAAAATGGCTTTTTAGTCCGTGTAGAACTTATTTTCTGTTGAGCTCGTCTGCTCCATGTAAACTAATACAACAGAAACAAGACGGCGGGCGTACAGCAACTTCCGGAATAAGGTCAATAGCTCATAAAAGTTGAAATCCAGCAGTAAGTTCAATAAGGTTGAAATCCAGCAGTAAAGTTCAATAAGGTCCAAAATCCAGCAATATAGAAAACGGTTTGATCTCCTACCACAAGGTGGTGTAATCACAGACTCACATGAAGTTGTCATCATTGAAGGAGGGAAAAAAAACCTGACCTGTACAAGGTCAAAGGAGAAAAACCCAAATTAAATTCACATCATGGAAAAGTTACAAATTAGCCTTTACACTAAAGACCACTAATATTAATATGAATGCATAATCAATTATTTTGATTTGCAATAATTTAAATATGAAGGAAAGTTACATATTTAATTCCTTCATCAAATTCAAACAAAGTGCACTTTTGATATCTCATTAACCTAGGTTTAAGGCTAATTTGTTAGATAATTCAAAATTCATTGGATAAATTCAAAACATGTAGCTACATTTGATTCAACAGTCCAGCTCAAAACTATCGTGGCCACCAAAGTAATAATTCAAAATAACAAAAAGAGACACCAAAACGGGCCAAAATATACAAACGAAGGTGTCCTTTGAATACTAAAGGTTTGCCCTTTAATTCGGCAGCAGTGGAAACTCAAATTATTGCCGTATTTAATAGATACAAGTATAAATAAACCGCGCACGTCACCCGCTAGCGTTAGCCGAATTAGCCATTAGCTCAATGGAGTGCAGAACGACAACCGAAAGTTAGCGGTAAACGGCAACTAAACTCGAACGGCAACTTATCAAACAGAAATGAAAGACTGACTTCTGAGCGGAGGGTTGAAAGCTTTGGATGAAAGCCGAACGATTATGGATTGGATCAAAACGCGGAGTTTGGAGCACAAACCAGCACGACCACAGTGAGCAGCAGCAGAGAGCACCAGGAAGCAGGTGACAGGGGGCTGCTCCAGGTGTTATAATTAGGCTCACTGGCACAGCGATCAGAGGTGGGGGCAAGTTAGGTCACATGGGCTACACAAACATTGTCTTAATAAATTCTTGAAGAGTGAGACAGAAAGGGTGTCTTCTTAAACGTTTTATACCAAAAAACAAGATGTAAAATGGTAAAATAAAGGGTAATTGAAGTAAACAGGAACGAAAAGACAAGTCTAACATAATCAACAGAAAATGGACACAAAAAGGAGAGCATAGACTAACAACATCGTCAGTGGCGGACCTAGGAATATGGGGGCCCAAGGCTAAATTAAGTACAGACCCCTCTTCATCAAGTGAAATTTTCAGACCCTTTTTAGACGTGTCTCTTGAATAAGGAAGTGTTCGTTTTGTTGGTGACAGGTTCTTAGATTTGGGGTGGTAAGTTAACGACTCAAAAAAGCTGAATGTTTAAGAAATCGGACCATATTTCCCGTTTGTTGGTGCAACACATGTTCCACCTGATTTAAATAAATGATTCATTTGTAATTTTACAATGCTATATGTTATTTACTATCTAGCTTTATTGGGGGGTTGGAGGTTGCTTGAGCAGACAATTTTTTTCTTATTTAAAAGTACGCTGCATTTCTTTACTTTACATTATATTGAGAGAATGGCAGCTGTTTCAGAACCTTGCTTCTATGATGTTCCCATCCTAATGGGGCCCCTTCAGGTTGGGAGCCAAAGGCAATTGTGGCCTGTTGCCTAATGGTAAGTCCGCTATTGTTCCTGCCATTTAACATCAGTCTGAACTTTTCTAGCTTTTCTTTTCTAAAGCAGCTACTTGCATGTTTTGTATGGATTACTTACAGAATACAGCTACCTGCTATGTATGTCTACGGTTTATTGTTTATTGTATGTTTGTTGTGACTGCAATGTTGTGTCTGTTTATTGTCTATAAATGTAATTGTATATGTTATGTTGTAACAGCAACTGTATTTTCAACGGATTGTTAAGCGCTTTGAGTGTCCATTGGGTGGTAAACCGCGCTATAAATAAAAATCATCATCATCATCATATTTATCCACAATTTTGAACCGGTGTCAATAATTTCGTCTGGCCCGTTTTTGGAGTTTTGGGTGAAATAATGTCAAATTAGCTTTTTTTCCTCAGTTTTTTGTATTATTCCAATAGACAAAAGAAATCTATAGCAAAACATGTAATTTCAGTACTTTTCAGGGAGAAATACATTTGCCAACACTTGACTATACAATAACAATTTTTTTTTCAATACAAGTAAAGGTGCCGCACAATGTTTTCTGCGGTGTTGTGAAGATTATTGAAATCGAGCGAAAGAAAAGGGCTGTTAAAGAGTTGATCTAGAGTAAACTTGGTGTATTCTGGCTTGTAGGTCAAGTTGTTTAGGGTTCATTCTAAATTCAGGCTTTTGACTATTTTGGTTTGCTTGGTGGAAAAAAGTTTGTTGTTTTTTTAAGTGACCAATGTAATTTGCCCAGCCACATGCCCAACCTATCCCAACCAAATATTTATTTAAATTTAGACAAATATACTTACTTTTGAAGCATGCAAAGTATAGCGGACCATAGCAGGGATAATCATTCCACTCTCCTCTGTAGATAAGCACACATCCCTCTTGACCACCTGCGTTGTTAGGGCTACCAGCAGACCACTTCATGTAGCGATTGGGGCTGGGGGCTCCGGTGGCCGACCATCTCCAGGAGTTGGAGTCGTTGGTCATAAATCCTTTCCATGAAGCAGGATCATCAAACAGTCCGATCCAGGCGTAGGTGTAACTATAAGGTCTGGTCACTCTGTGAATGTCGTCCATGTTCTTGAATGTGGCCAGGTCAGTGTAGTGCTCTCTGCAGTACTGTCGAGCTGCCTGCCATGTCATTGGTGAGTTTACAAAGTAGTACTCAAATATGGTGGTGTGGAAGCTCTGAACCAAACCTGCTCCTGTGAACAAGTGACCAGAGTTTAATAAGGTTTGAGTTTTATGTGTAAATCCACTATAGCAGTTAATAAGTCTAGAAAGCATTACGATGGCCGAAAATCAAAACCTCTTATCTGCTGAAAAGCTTTTTTTTTTTTCTCTCTCTGGAAATTGAAAAAAACATTTAGTTTACATTTTGTTTTTGTGAATAAAAAAAGCACACATTTTTCACCCATTTTTCAGATAAGAGATTCAGATTTAAATTTGTAAATTAGCCTCTAATTCAAATATATTCTTAGCTTCTGAAGTGAGAAGATATTCCAGGATCCTACGGCAGTATATTAAAGGACACATATTCTGCTACAGTGACTTTTTGGAGCTTTTAAACATGTTCTAACAATGTTCCATCATCGTTACATTTAGCTGCATTCTAGTTCATTAATTTAAGGAATGCTGATTAGAAAATCCTCTCCCCTCCAACCGTCAAAAACACTCCATGCTGAACTCTCTCGGTCAATGACGTTTTTCCGATTTAGGCATAATTTACCCTTCTGCTGTTTTAAGTCCTTAAATCATCGCCAGACTCATTCTGAGCATTTCTTCCGTCTAAACACGTTCACTGCAACTGCTAGCTTGATCGTTGCATGCCACACAGTCTCTTAAAGTGATAACATAACATAACAAAATTGTGTATAGCACTGGACTCCATCTACTGGCTGCATACACTCAGTAAGTGCCAGGGCAAACTGCAGAGAAACATGTTCATTTAGTTCATAATAAACTTTTTTTTGTTTAAAAACATGTGATGGCAAATTTAAGGTATTCAAGAGCATGTTTAGCTAATAGCAATGCATAATATTTTTCTTTCATATAGTTAACATTGTTAGACCTCTCAAACTGTGGGACACACAGTAAAGTGTATTCACATTGTATTATTTTGTATGTTATGGGAAACCATTTTATAAAGGACTTTGTTAAGTTGTAATTGCACCCTCAGGCCAATAGGTGACGCATGTTTCTGTGAGACGGTATTGTGGGGTCACAGGGCCCTGCTCTCCAATATGGCAGAAGCGAGGCACCGTTGCCTGTTTTGTCATTTCTGTGTTTTACAGGTTAGTATCCACATAAAAACACATAAGATGGGTCACAAAATACTTATAACAAACACAGCTAATTGTGTAGAAGTTTAGAAGTTGTTAAAAACTGTATTTTTGTTGAGTTTTGGGCAATTTATAAGTACGTGGAAAACAGCTCAAGTCGAAGCCATGGGCGCCATTTTGAGTTTATTGCGCAGTTGATTTAAGCTCGTTTATGTGAAAGACACTCAATGTTACGCTCTGACATTGTTAAAAAGTGTGAATATGTAAAGTGAGAGTGCATAGGATCAAAAGGTGAAAAGTGTAAAAGGTCTCAAGCTAAAGCTACATGCCAGTTATTTTTGTGTTGTTGTGTTATTACCATGCAATTCATGAGCCGTCAATTTAGAGGAGATACATTAGAATTGTATATTAAAAAGCACTTCAGCTGCACATATAAAGAGGATGAAAAGGTATTTTGGGACAGAATAATATCGGACATATGTAATTGTATTGAACTGTAAGAACGATAGTGATCAGACAGATAAAAATGTCAATGTTTACTGTACATGACAAATGTTTTATTACATGATTGTGAAAAAGACAACAATTTTAAAAGCTCAAAATACATCATTGTATTAATAAATATGGAAACTTCACTGTCGCCTGTCTCATTTCCTTGTGTTTTACAGGAACATAATCTGCCCAACAGGCCCAGAACCTGGGTCTGTTGCAGCTGCAGTGGTTACATCGCAGCCTTTGGAGCTACACCTAAAGTCACATTCAAATAAAATGACTAAATCAGTTTTTTACATGAAATTAACGTTTTGCTGTTCAGCTCAGAAGTGTTATCTTTTTTTTAATTTATATATATATATTTACCATAAATAACAGTAGGGCGGGCTGTTTTGTAACTAGAAACTTGTTTGTGAAGGTGTTTCTGTGGCCATCAATAAACCATAAACCAGATTTTAATTCCCTGGGTGGTACATCATTGGGGAAAAAAAAGTTTAATATTGCCATGGTTCATATAATTGCTCATAAACTAGAGGAGGTAATGAAGGCATCAAAGTGGACGGACACAGAGTGTGGGAAGGACCACTGAGGAAGTAAATGCAGACACTGAAAGTCTGCACAAAGATCCAGATGAGGGGATGAGCCGGGCAAACAGGATGCACAAACGAAAGGTACTCGGAGCAAAACCCGACAAGTACGAGGAATTCAAGAGTGGATGATGTTTTGCGGCTCACTCTTATCTTTCATTTGCCAGTGTGGCTCTTCTTTAGAAAATAGTGAGGAACCCTGTTCTAGTTTGTCTTTAGTGACAAAAGCCTGTTGTGCAACCCGGCCACAAGCACTTTCAGTGAGCGTACTTTTAGCTCAGCTGGACGTGTCCTGGAGGTGAGAAGAAACACACTAAATCCTGGAATGATTGACTCTAACTTGTTTTTCCACCGTGCAGCCAAATTTAGCAAAAAGAATATTGGCTGTGTGGGAAAATGTCTGTTTGTCTTGTTGATCTTTTTTTTAATTACATGGAGAATTTTGTTGGCTTCGATGAACACATTTGTCACAGGATTTGCCCTTTTTACTTCTAAAAGTAAGTTTATCTATCTATCTATCTATCTATCTATCTATCTATCTATCTATCTAGGTCCAAAATGATTTTTTTTTATATATGCAGATAGATACTGCGACACATACTGCGACACATTCCAATAAGCATATTGTTTTGTTTTTTTTTTGTTTTTGGACAATTACGGCCAGAATTTAATTGTAAGTAGATGGATTTTGCAGACCCTTTCCTAACCTCAGCATTTAGCAAAAAAAACAACAACAAAAAACAAAACAAATTTGATAGATAGGAGGTTTTGATTTTTGACTACTGATTTGTTTTTATATACATAAAACACATACTCAATATGGAATATTCTCTTATGAACACAACCAATATTACATTCATAAAATGCATATAAATCAATAATTAAATACAGACATACATAAAGATTATTAAACACAAGGAAATCTGGCTTACCATAAAATAGAAAAATGAAAAGTACTTTTTGATCCATGTCTGAGTCCAGTCTGTTATATGTCAATCTGGAAATATATATCAACAATGTAATAACATTGATATTAATATAGTAGGTTTTTTTTCCATACATTCTTACACATTTTATCTACTATCAATCATTAATTTAAAATCAACAAAATGTTATCTACTTACAAAAGTGAGCGAGTTCTTCTGAAAATGATTTAAAAAAAAAGCATTTAAAAATGTCCAGTATGTCTCTCAACACCAGACTTTTAGTTCTCACACGATCTTTTATCCTGTCTGAACCATATTCAAATGTCAGTTTGAATATGGCTCAGACAGGATATATGAAAATGTCCGCCGTTGTTCATTCATTCGTTGTATGGAAGGTTCAGTGTGCCTAAATGAAATCAATAGATCATTAATCGTTGAAGTCTTTAAAGGAAAAATATTCTGCGTTTTTCATATTGTTAATAGCCTTTAAACATGCTATTGAGTACCTTAAATTTGCCATCCCATCTTTTGAAAGAAAAAAGTTTATTATCCTTTAAACGACAAGCTTCATCACTTACTCAGTAAATCCAGCCACTAGATGGCGCCTAACAGCAGAAGATCCTGGGATAAGTGACGTATGAAATCTGAAAATACATCCCAGAACAAGGAAGGACAGATGGAAGTGTTTTTCATGGTGGGAGAGGGGGAGGATTTTTTAATAAACATTCCTCAAAACTGCGTGAATGCAACTTAATGCTACGTCATTTATGTTTTTGATGACGGAACATTGTTAGAACGTAGTTAAAAGCACAAAAATGTCACTGTAGCAGAATATGTGCCCTTTAAATTTTTTTTAATTGCAAATACAAAGACAATTGTTTAATGTAATATTCAATTAAATACTTAATCCGCCTCCGACCCTCCCTCTCCCAGTCCACAGCTGAAAACCTCATCCACACCTTCATCACCTCCAGACTCGACTATTGCAATAGTTTATTCTATGGACTGTAGGCTGCCATGTTTGCAATCTGCTGCTGACCGCTAGGGGCTGGCTGCGGAAGTAGAATTTTTCAATGCAAGTCAATGGGGAGTTAGACGACCTACTTTAGAGCCTGGCTCAAAATACGGCTTTGGTCTCAAACGTTAGCTTACGGCTCTGTGACAACGCTGAGGGGGTGAATTTTTTTGAACCAGGCTGGTTTAGCCGCTGTGATTTTTTAAAGTTCGTGCATATCTAATGGAGAAGGCGAGCTTTACGCGCCGGAAATGTCAGGGCGCAGCCATTCACCTATGAGTGGGCGGTAACCATAGAGGCACCGACAGCAGTACGTCAGCAAAAGGCCGCCCCAAAGTCGCCCTCTCCCCGCCTCCCCACCGAGGGGGGAGTGGTGGGAGCTAACCCGCGGTCATTTTGAATTCTCCATGACTGAGCCGCATTATCATGAATGGGGCGGAGCGACAACCGTCTGTCCACTATTTTTATGTCTATGGCTGACACCAACGTCCTCACTCATCACCCGCACTAAGCACCGGACCTTGGGGGACAGAGCCTTCGCCGCTGCTGCCCCCACCCTCTGGAACTCACTTCCACACCATCAAGAACCTGGACTCACTACAGACATTGAAATCACTCCTTAAGACCCACCTGTTCAAACTAGCTTTTGTGTAAGTGTATGTTTTTTTGTCTGTTTTGTCTGTTTATGTAAAGCGTCTTTGAGTGTCCAAAAAAAGCGCTATACAAGTTTAATGTATTATTATTATCATTATTAAATGTTCAAAGAATGTATTAAATGTGTCAATCATTATTTAATTATTTTATTAAGCGTAATGACTGAGGACCCGAAAAACCATGTGCTCCTATTTAACCCTTTGCCTACGGCCAACGTGTGGAGGTTATATTGTGTGTTTGCTGTGCTGTTAAACACAACACTGCCAGTGTGGTTCATGTGACGGTTACATGGGCATTTCCGCTCAGGTAAACATTAAACTGCTTTAAAGCCAAAATTAGAGCATTTATCTCTTTTTCAATCCCAGAATATTTAAGCTGGTGTTAAACTTTTTTTGAGAAATAGCTCACCGGCCTGCAGATGCATAGGTCATCCCGAAGTGTGAGAACAGCTCCGGCACCAACGTGACTTCTGTCCATCAACAGTAGGAGCAGCTGATCTAGGTGTGGAGCTGTAAGGACAGGAGTGGAATAAAGCTTTTTAAACACACTCAAAACCCTGCTGACAGACAGGAGACAAGATAAATGTAACATTTTTACACAGCAAGTCAGTTAGAGACGAGATGAGAAATATTAACAAAAACACCTGAAATACCCAACATGACCCAAAAAAATGCATAAGCTCCTTCTTTGTGACAGGAACTAGAAAATGAGACCAAACGGCATGACGGCATATGAATACAGGCCTGTTGGCATCACAAAGGCAGCCAACTCTTGAGCAAGTTGGGTTAACAGCACCTGCCAGTATATCCTTTAAAGCCATAATTTGTATGTTGAGTGATGTTTTGGACTACTGAAAGTTTCATAGCATTTGAATAAAGAATAAAAAAAAAAAAAAAAACAAGATTGGGTCAAAATGATCCTAAGATAGCGGGAGGGTTAAAAGATAAAACTTCCAAACAAACTTTGTAGAGCCTACTTGGTCAACACAGTCTTCCATTCTTGGGAGCGGAAAGGAATCTAGTTTTGTAACAGCATTAAATTTCCTGAAATCAGAGCAAAAAAACGTTTTGTCTGATTTTGGGACAAGGATGCACAGAGACATCCATCTGGAAGTACTTAGCTCCGCGATTCCATTATTGAGCATATATTTCACTTCCACTTCAAAACATTAATGCTTCTCATAGTTAACGCTGTAAAAACATTGTTTAATAGGTTATGAATCAAATGAGTGTGACCTGGTGTGTCTCACGGCAAGCCTGGAAAATTAAGTATAAGCTCAGAAAGCTTTTCAACACGGGACTCAGAGAAATGTAATGTCTACATGTCCTGTCCACACAACGTTTACGAGGCTGTCCATGGTACCAGTGTCAGTGTCACTGTCATCTGCTTCTGAAGGTGTGCGCTGACCAGGGTGCTAGAACTGTCCATTGCCACAAATTATTTGAGGAGTCATCATTGACAACTCTCTGGAATGAAGAGCTATCAGAGAAGGTGCTGCTTAGGCTCCAGCAAAAAGCATCTATTACATTTCTCAACAGTCCGATTTTCACAATTGTATTCACTGATGGCACCGTGTTAACCCATTCTGGACACAGAATGTGGGGCGGCAGTAGCACAGTAGGTAGAGTGGGCGCCTTCTGATCCGAAGGTCGGCGGTTCGAATCCCACTCCAGACATGGAGTAGTTGAGTGGTCAGATCCCCTGACCCGCAGGTTGGTGGTGCGATTTCAGCTCCTTCAGATGAATAATGCCGTTGTGTCCTTGGGCAGGACACTTAACCCACCTCGCCCCCAGTGTCTGCGTACACTGGTGTATGAATGTGTGAGTGGATGGGTGACTGGTTCCTTGATGTAAAGCGCTTTGAGTGCCTTAAAAAAGGTAGAAAAGCGCTATATAAATGTGACCATTTACCATTTACACAGGGACATGGGTCCTCGTTACCAGTGCTCAAACCCAAAACTGACCAGCTGTTGTTTTTTTGTTATGCTTCGGAGAAGCGTTAACCTTCGGAGAAATCCTGTCACCGAGCTGGTGACTGACCAGATGTTTCCCAAAGGCTTAGCGATGTTGCCAGGGAACGAACGGTACAATGGGCAATTACCATCATCCAGTGTGGGTCCTTAGGCAAGACCCTTAACGCTACTGCCTACCTCATACAATGATGAGTGACAATGAAACGCATGAGATGCCGGCTCAGACGTCGCCCGGCCAAACAAGGTCTGCGTCAGGTGCAGGGGAACCAGTGCACCTTGATGACAAATGGGCTACTGGAACAAGGCACAGATGGGCGAGATGCGAGAACAAGGCTCTGTTGGAATGCTACTACTCAAGTAACCCTAGTCAGAGGGGTTACATGCAAAGGATGTGGGATAAATGGTTACTTCGAAACCCACGATCAAAGCTCACGGCGAAACAACTAGTAGCTCAGTGTTCCAACATCCACAAACGGCAACTGCTATCACAACTTGAAATTGACGAGGTACAACACAAATGCTATGACAAGGGGGAGCCAGGACGCCAGGTCAGAGGGGAGATAACATCAACTCCCCTACCAGATATTGGGTACAAAGCCCCAACAACCGTGATAACGCTGAGCGAGGCAGCGACTGACCTGAAAGATAGGATTGTGGCGAGAATGAAGTCAAGGCAACCCCGACGTCGATTACAACGGCTGAGTGAAGTACCATCAGAAAGTTTCTAGAGGATGTGAATGCAGCATTGAGAGCGATCCCTAACATGACCATCACTGAAACCAATGAGCTGATATACACTTCAGCATCAGTGATCCTAGAAATGCTTGGCTATAAGAGCAACCATGGGAGCCATGAGAGACAATACCCACCATGGAAAAAGGCGGTTAGAGGCTAAAATCAAGACGGCGCGGAGAGAAGTGAGTCAGCTGACTGAGGCTGAGAGAGGTGCAATGAAAAAGCAAGTACCTAAGAAGTACAGCCAGATGCCCATACCTGAAGCACTCGAAACTGCTAAGCAAAGGCTCCAAGCCTTGACCAGCCGCCTAAAGAGATACACGAAAGATAATGAAGCCAGACGAATAAACAGGCTGTTCGCAACTCAACCTGCGAAAGTGTACTCTCAATGGCAGGGTAATAACAACAGAGCAGACCCACCAAGGCTGGAAACTGAGGGATACTGGAAGAGTATCTGGGAAAAGGAGGCATCACACAACAGCGATGCAAAATGGCTCGTGGCTCTGAGAGAGGACCACAGCAACCTCCCAGAACAGAATCCAGTCACCATCACAGTGGCAGATATCCAAGATAGAGTCTCAGGCATGAAAAACTGGACAGCCCCCGGCCCAGACATGATCCACGCATACTGGCTAAAGAAACTCACTGCTCTCCATGAACGCCTAGCAGCACAAATGAACCAGCTGCTGAGGGACGGGACTCACCCTGAATGGCTAACCGAAGGGCGCACGATCCTGATCATGAAGGATCCCTCCAAGGGTACAGTCCCATCCAACTATCGGCCAATAACCTGTCTCTCCACAACATGGAAGCTCATGTCAGGCATCCTCGCGGCTAAGATAAGTGGGCACATGGACCAATACATGAGCAAAGCACAGAAGGGCATAGGCAAAGACACCAGAGGAGCCAAACACCAACTCCTGGTTGACAGAACAGTCGCCCAAGACTGCAAAGCCCGACACACCAACCTGTGCACTGCCTGGATTGATTACAAGAAAGCCTACGACTCAATGCCACACACATGGATCACTGAGTGCTTGGAGATGTACAATATCAATAGGACACTAAGGGCCTTCATAGCAAGCTCAATGAAGCTGTGGAAGACCACCCTGGAGGCCAATGGCAAGCCACTTGCACAAGTGACCATCAGATGTGGCATATACCAAGGAGATGCACTGTCCCCACTGCTGTTCTGTATAGGTCTGAACCCCCTCAGCCAGATAATTAACAAGACTGGCTATGGATACCGACTCAGGAATGGGGCCACCGTCAGTCACCTCCTCTACATGGATGACATCAAGCTGTATGCTAAGAGTGAGCGAGACATCGACTCACTGATCCACACGACCAGGATCTACAGCACTGATATCGGGATGTCATTCGGGCTGGAAAAGTGCAGTCGGATGGTAACAAAGAGAGGGAAGGTAGTCCACACAGAAGGGGTCTCACTCCCAGAGGGAACAATAGCAGACATTGAGGATGGGTACAAATACCTTGGAATACCACAGGCAAATGGCAACCTCGAAGGGGCAACGAGGAAAGCAGCAACTGCCAAATACTTCCAGCGAGTAAGGCAAGTCCTAAGAAGCCAGCTCAATGGCAAGAACAAGTCCCGGGCGATAAACAGCTACGCCCTGCCAGTGATCAGATACCCTGCAGGCATAATAAGATGGCCAAAGGAAGAGATACAGACCACAGACGTTAAGACACGAAAGCTCCTGACCATGCATGGCGGGTTCCATCCCAGATCCAGCACCCTGAGACTGTACACTAGCCGCAGGGAAGGAGGCCGTGGACTAGTGAGCGTGAGAGCCACTATCCAGGATGAAACCTCCAAGATCCACAAGTATATCAAGGATAAGGCCCCAGATGATGATGTGCTCAGTGAATGTCTCAGGCAATGGGGAACAGAAGGTGAGGTGCCGGAGGAGGGACCATCATGGGAGGACAAGCCCCTACATGGGATGTACCACCGGAACATAACTGAAGTGGCTGATATCAAGAAATCCTACCAGTGGCTAGAGCGGGCCGGACTAAAGGACAGCACAGAGGCACTCATCATGGCTGCACAGGAACAGGCCCTGAGCACCAGAGCGATAGAGGCCCAGATCTACCACACCAGACAAGACCCACGGTGTAGGCTGTGCAAAGAAGCTCCTGAGACAGTCCAACACATAACTGCAGGGTGTAAGATGCTGGCAGGGAAAGCATACATGGAACGAAACAACCAAGTGGATGGTATAGTGTACAGAAACATCTGTGTGGAGTACGGACTGGAAACCCCAAGGTCAAAGTGGGAAACACCTCCAAAGGTGGTAGAGAATGACCGAGCGAAGATCCTGTGGGACTTCCAGATACAGACTGACAGAATGGTAATGGCAAACCAACCAGACATCGTGGTGGTGGATAAAGAGCAGAGGAAGGCCGTTGTGGTTGATGTGGCGATACCAAGTGATGGCAACATCAGGAGAAAGGAACATGAGAAACTGGAGAAATACCAAGGGCTCAGAGAAGAGCTGGAGAAGGCCTGGAAGGTGAAGGCCAAGGTGGTGCCCGTGGTGATCGGAGCACTTGGGGCAGTGACCCCCAAACTGGAGGAGTGGTTACAACAGATCCCTGGAGGAACATCAGACATCTCAGTCCAGAAGAGCGCAGTGCTAGGAACAGCTAAGATACTGCGCCGAACCCTCAAGCTCCCTGGCCTCTGGTAGAGGACCCGAGCTCAGAGATGGATGTGACCACCCGCGGAGGGTGAGCAGGGAATTTTATTTATTTATTTATTTATTTATTTATTTATTTATTTATTTATTTATTTCTTTATTTCTTTATTTATTTATTTATTTATTTATTTATTTATTTATTTATTTATTTATTTATTTATTTATTTAAAGTTGTGAAGTTATAAAATAAATGGTGACATTATAGGGAGCTGCGTGAAGTAATCAGCCGAAAATAAAATTGCTTGTATTTTAAAGACCATAACAATTTTTTGTACAGCACAAACGAAGCACAAACAATTGACATTCGGAATGTTTTGAAGGACTTTTAAGCTTCCTGGGGGGCTGGGTAAGCCTAGTTTGACCCATGAAAGAATTGTTAATATAGCAAAAAGTAAAGCAGCACAAAAGATTGAGTTTTTGTTTGACTGTGCATTTAATGGGGGGCCAACTTCACAGAGGTAAATGAAAGAACCGTTTTTTTCTCAAATGCTCCCCTACTGTTTAACCGCCTTTCAACAGTGGCAACCCTCAACCTCAGTTCTTCTCTCACTATTCTGATGAGGAAGTTTTCCAGCTCTTAGATCACTACACTAATCAAAAGGCTGCTACTAATTTGGTGAAGGGGTGGAAGCAGAAGAGCTACAGAAATGTATTGCTTTGTTGTTTTATATGTCAGTTGTACATCGACCGCAAATCATGGATTATTGATGCCAACAGTACATTTTCAGTGTTAACATCCCTAGGCAGGCATATCCTTAGCAACCTGCTAAGTTACCCCAAAACAGATGCCAGGAATGAGATGGAATAATCCAATCCATTGGGTCAGAGAGCTCCAGGACATGGTTCGGATCCACTGTATGTTCTTTTAACATCTCAAGCACTTTAAAAGCCTACTTCAATTTTATTACTGTTTTCAATTTAAAAAAAAGTTTGTCATTTATTCAGCAGGTCTTAAACTTTTGATTGTGACTATATATTGTAACAGCATCTATTCAAGTAAAATAGATCACAACGCTTTCTCTTTCTTACCTCTGTATAGCAAGATTTATCCTGCGATACAAGCAGGAAATGTGCCATTTGTCATAATACAGTGCTCCCTTCTGTGTGTGTTCCCCCTCCCTTCTTGTTCTGTCCTTGTTTGGAGCTTCCTGGGCTTGACTCCTGAGCTGATTGGCACACCTGCACTTCATTCACTAATCAACCACAGCAGTTTAAAGCCTGGTTCATCCTCTCCATCTCTGCCAGATTGTTCAGTCTACTTTTGTGGTGAACACCTAGGCTTTTTGTATCTTCGGGTTTTTTTTTTTTCCCTGTGGATATTTTGCTCACTAAGGACTTTCTTCAGCCTCAGCTCCTTGGTCCAGCCTGCTCCTACTCCACCACTGCATTACCCACCTGTGCTCCTTGGTCCAGCCTGCTCCTGCCTGCCATCCCTGTACTCACCTGTGCTGCCTGGTCCAGCCTGCTCCCTCTCAGCCTATCCTCAATAAATATGCTTTAATTCTGCTTGTGGGTCCAATTCTGGTTAACTCCTGACTTTACGATCTGGCCAGTATGGACCCAGCAGACCCCAACTCAGTGCAGCAAGCTCTGGACTCCCATGGCTCATTATTGGAAGACCACCATCAAACTTTGCAGAATCTGCAACAGACCCAGGAGTTTTTAGCCACTCAAGTAACTCAAATTGGACGTCTCGTTTGAGTCCATTGCTAATTGTGTGCCTTCTGCTGCTTTTTCTACTCCCAGCTAATCTCTACCTTGACGATATCCTTGTTTTCTCCTGTAACCAGGAAGAACACCATTCCCATGTCTGCCAAGTGCTACAGCACCTCCTGGAGAACAGACTGTAAAAGCAGAGAAGTGTGACTTCCAGAAATCTTCAGTTTCGTTCCTGGGCTTTATTATAAAGGCTGGGCAAGTAAAGACGGATCCAAGTAAGATTCAAGCAGTGGTGGGCTGGCCTGAACCAAACACTCATAAGCAATTACAATTCTTTCTGGGATTTGCTAACTTTTAACAATGCTTCATCAGAGACTATAGTCGTTTAGCTGCTCCTCTCACTAAACTGACTTCTTCCAGCACCATGTTCCGGTGGACTCCTGAAGCCTCTGCAGCATTAACTGACCTAAAGAGACGGTTTTCCTCAGCTCCTGTTCTCATCCAGCTTGGATCCTAGCAAGCAGTTTATCGTAGAAGTCGATGCTTCGGACATTGGGGTGGGAGCAGTTTTAGCTCAGAGGTCTGAAAGTGACCAAAAGTTGCATCCTTGTGCTTTTTATTCTGAACTCCCCTCTCCAACTGAACAAAACTATGATGTTTGAAACCGAGAACTAATTGCGGTGAAGCTGGCATTAGAAGAGTGGAGACACTGGCTGTAGGGAGTAGAGAAACCTTTTGTTTGGACAGATCATAAGAATTTGGCCTACATCCAAACCGCTAAAAGGCTCAACTCTTGCTAGGCTTGTTGGGCACTGTAAGAGAATTTTATTAAAGGATTGTCAAAATGAGACATTTCTGGTAATAGCAACGCATGTATAAGAATATGCTTATGTGTGACATGTTAACTACCAGAATGAGATCCAGATGCTTAATGCAAGCGATGTTGTTTGTAACCTTATGGAGTTTTTCTTTACCTGTTTCCCATTACCTCTTTAATGAGCAAAATGACCTCTTTTGATTATAGTAAAAGTAGATGTTGTTTTGCTGCCCTGCGAGGTCATGGGAGCAACAGATGTATGTTGACTTATGGTGCTGCTCCGTACCAGTCTCTCTTATCCAACTGTTGAGAGCTAGACAGACCCGTTGCCTCCCACCCTGCGAGTTCGGGTGGGGGCAGCGTGAACGTAAACGTCATGTGACTATCTGACTGAACTAATAAAAGGCAGGGGAAGTGAGAGGCAAGTTGGAGGAGACTGCAGTTGGGATGAGCTGATGTTAAGCGCCATGGCAGAGTTGAATCGAGTGCCTTTTCTGCTGTTGGGACGAGCTGAAAGACGCGCCACTGTAGCAGTGGGATGAGCCGATGAGAAGCGCCCCTCTCCCTCTCCCCGTGCATCGTGCACGTAAAATAAGCTCATGGGCCAGTATCTGATTACCTGTTTAAGAAGGTTGTTCTCTCAGACTGTCTAGGTTCAATTGTCTTTGTGATAATTTCCTGACAGGCACTCTTTGGCATATATGTCAAAACAAAGTTAAAATGTCCAGACCGGACTCTCTCTCACCAATTTATTTCTGAAGAAACTGAGAACTTACCTGAGACTATATTGCCTTCTTGTGTACTAGGTTCCTTGGTTTGGAAGGTTGAGTCTGCGGTTCGTGCTGCCCAGCCAACTGATCCTGACCTTGGTCCTCCTGGTCCTACACGTTCCCAGGTACTTCAATGGAGGCATGACTCTAAACTCTTGTCACCCAGGAAAAAGTCGGACTTTGGCTGTGTCCCAATTCAAGGGCTGCATCCTCAGAGGGCTACATTTGAAGGCCGGTTGCGTCACTTCCGCCGCGACAAGGCTGTCCCATTTCATGCGGCCCGCGTTTCCATGGAGATCGGCCTTGAACGAAGGCCACATCTGAGCAGCCTTCGCGGCCTCATATATCCCATAATGCGGCGCTGGTCAGACGTGCGTAAACAGCGGCGCGCAACTCGTCCTGAAAGCGGATGAAAACATGAGTACACGCTTGAAACACAACAAGTTTACTACGAACAGGACTGTTGTCATGAAATAAGATGATAAAGCCCGCAAAACTGTCAAATAAGTTTTTGTTTTTTTTACTGCGTGAGCCGCGGGGATTTGAGCTAAAAGTTTGGCTATTAAACTCCAGCTAACGCGGTGAAAAGTCACGTCAAACTTTCGTATTTGGGCAAATTGGCAACAAACCCTGACTATGTTTTTACTTTTAGGAGAAAAGAAAACTGTGGACTATAAAATATGTTTTATTTATACAGAGACTAAACTACAGCAGAGTGACCAGAGGCACCGCAAACCAAAACTGTGAAATCCCTCAGTGCAGGACATCATTTGGTCAATCAACCCTTTCCTACAAAAGCTGCAAACTGTGGAACTCATTACCCACTGAAAGTGCATTTCTGATGTAAAAATGTTCACCTCTTGACTTAAGGACTGGTTGAAAGAAAACCAAAATTGTACCCACCTGTAAATGGTATGAGTGAGAGTGAAAGAATGAGTCTAAAATTTGCACAGATTCATTTATTAGAAATGTGTTTTGTCATTGGTTGTAGAAAAGTCCAACCAGGAATGGGAGTTGAAAACGTGCTATAAACTCTGTATGCATTGCATCAACTACAAGCTTTGTTCTGTAACTATGTATGATTGCGTTGTCCCTGCCAAATAAATAAAACTTTATAAGAGCTGCGGTTGTGGTGCTAGGTTGCTATGTTGCTTTCTAAATCCTGATTGTGCGGAGATTAAAATATTATGTGAAGTGAGAAACTCTTTGTTATGTACTTATTAAACATTCTAAAACTTTTGCAAGAATAGGTAACTTTGAGATTGGTCAATTATTTAAATCTATCGGGTCACCGCCTTTAAGCAAAGGTAACACATAGGCCGATTTCCATATCTGCGGAATGCTGTTTGTAGACGAGGACAAATTAAATAAATAGGTTATTGGGGACGCTATCGAGTCTGATGCAGCTTTTAAAAAAATATGGTTCTAGATCATCAGGGCCAGCTGATTTAGAAGGATCAAGAAGTTTGAGGGCTTTTTACACTTCGGGGAGTGTCACAGGGCAGGGAAATGAGAAATTGTGCATCAAATTATGTTTTACTGGTGAGCAATATTTGAGTGTTTAGTGGAATCAAACAATGATCCAGCGGAAACAAAGTGCTCATTAAAACATGAAAGCAAGCTTGTCTGTTATACTGTACATGTCTGTCGTTATACTTGGCGGGAGCGCCGCACTTGAAATATTTTCATTTAGGGACTTTATTACCTTTATATGTGTATTTAAATCTGCCTTGTGTGATAAAACTACTCAAAGAACTACAAGTATTTTATAGCTTTAATGCTCAAACAGTTTGGCGATCCAGAGTGAGTCTCTGCTGAAGTTGCTCTTATTAATAATGTAAAATACCAAATATTTTCTACAAAGTAGGAGTTTTTTTATCTACAATGTAGGGAATGACATAGATTCTTTCCAAAATTTCCTGATACACAAGTTTTCAGGCAAAATGTTTTATTGCAGAAACGTGCATAGTCAGTAAAAGCAGTAAAGTTTTGAGCACAGTGAACGTTCACGGCGGTTAGACTGTCACCTTTATCATTATGCCAGAGTTTGCAGGTGCGCTCAGTGTCCACCTTTAGAGCCTACAGAGTACTGTCAACAAAAAGATGTATTAATTGTGGTATAATATTCACAAAGCAGCTGTCATTAAAGGCATTCCTTTATTACTTCTCAGTCAATGCTAAAACACTACCTTTGAGATTGCAAATACCAACAATAAACCTGGGGATATCATTATTTATGATTAGCCAATGGCAAAAGCCAACTCCACTCTACAAGTACATAATTGATTTCCATCTTGTATAATGCCCTGCATATTTTACCCCAAACAATTATGTCTAAAATACATATAATAAAAGGAAATAGGACCTGATTCAAGTTTCCAGGGGGAGAAATTTACATAAATAAACCTACCTAAACTCTCTAACACAGGCATAGTCTTTGTGATTTTATATTAATCATAATAACTACAAACAGCTAAATATATATTTCATATACATAGAGATATTAAAAAAAGGTGCCCTTAAAAAATATTGGTAAATGTTGTGGTCAAAAAGTTCACGCTCGGGATATATTTTCAGTTGAAGCCCTGAAAACCCTCCCTGCTGAATTCCCTCAATGACTGACATTTCTCAGTAACTGACATTGCTTATAAGAGAATCTTCAGTTTTTGAGAACATAAATCATCAGCAGACTAGTTTTTAGCTTTTCTGCTTTCTTATCACAATCATTTCAACTGTGTGGCACAAAAAAAAACTGCCTTGCTTGTTTTAAACTTAAACTACATTTTCTCTGCAGCCAGTAGATGGCGTCAAAACTCAGTAAGTGCCATGGGAACCAGCAGAGATACAAATGTTAATCTTCTGAAACATGAGATGCCAAACTAAAGATTCGAGAGCATACTGACTGATCACAGCTGGTGTAAAAACCTCAGACTATAACTGCACAAGCTTTGGTTCACAAATGATAAAATGTATATATTTATTTCTAACAATGTAATCATAATCTGCACACTATGCACTGTCAAGTCTTCACACCCTAAAATTTTCTAAAGTATTACTAGTATTACTAAAGTATTTCTCCCCAAAAACTATTGCAATTCCACATTTTTTGCTATACACGTTTATTTCCTAATGGTGTATTGGAACAATACAAAAAAAGAGAGAAAAAAAGCAAATTTTACATAATTTCACTCAAAACACCAAAAATGTGCCGGACAAAATGAGTCACACCCTTTCAAAATTGTGGATAAATAACTTTGTTTAAGGATGTGATGCACGTTTAAACCCACCAGGGGCAACTAACAGCTGAAACAGATAAAAAAGTTGACTCGCTCTTTGTCTGTGTGTGCCACATGGAGCATGGACAACAGAAAGAGGAGAACTGTTTGAGGACTTGAGAACCAAAATTGTGGAAAAACAGCAACAATCTCATTAGGGCTGGAATCCGTTAGTTGTTTAGTCGATTAATCGGTCGATGGTGTCTTAGTCAACCAACGTTTCATTAGTCAACTAAGTATTTTATTTAGAATATAAGGATTTATATGGAAAAAACACCAAGAACAAGAAGATATGGAGTGAGTTTGCTGATAGTCTGATAGCTAGTTTTCACTAGCTTTTAATACTATGGGATTTTGTTTGTTTGTTTTTAAAGTGCCTTATAAATAAAGTTGGTATGGTATGGTATAGTCGGCCAAGAATTTCTTTGGTTGACTACAGCCCTAAATCCCATGGTTCCTAATACATCTGTAGTGATGCTCCTGTAGTCATGCTCCTTTTTCCATAATCAGTAAGTTTGCAACTCATGGCACTGTAGCTAATCTCGCTGGACGTGGACGGAAGAGAAAAATTGAGGAAAGGTTGCAATGCAGGATAGTCTAGATCAGGGGTGGGCAATTATTTTGACGCAAGGGCCACATTGGATTTTTACACTTGCCTGGGGGCCGGACCATTTTACACACATACTACTACACATAGACTTAATGCCTAAAATACACAAAAAATTAAGAATAGCAAAAATCATTACCTTTATTTAGTGGGAACAGTGCAGTTGATCACTCCTTTTATCCAATGCATCAAAGTTTGGTGTTATTCTAGTGGTGGCTGTTCTCAAAACTGATTTTTAATGAACAAGCAGCTGCTCAGGAAAGTATAAAATGACAAATGCACCACACCTAACTCATACAATGTTTTATTGAATGCTTTGTGGGCCGGATCAAAATGCCAAAAGGGCCGCATGTGGCCCCCGGGCCTTAGTTTGCCCCCCTCTGGTCTAGATGGTGGATAAACAGCCCCAAACAAGTTCCAAAGAAGTTCAAGCTGTCCTGCAGGCTCAGGGTGCATTAGTGTCAGCACGAGCCAGCCGTCGAAATTTGAATTACAGACCCCATTACTGACACAGAGACATAAAAATGCAAGACTGCAGTTGGCGAGTAAGCCAAAATCATTCTGGGAAAACGTCCTGTGGACAGATGAGACCAAGATAGAGCTTTTTGGTTAAGCACATTATTTTACTGTTTACCGAAAACGGACTGAGGCCTGCAAAGAAAAGAACACAGTACCTACAGTCAAATATAGTGGAGTATTCTAGCAATTTTCATTATGTCTTCTTTTGTTATTTCCACAATATGTTGTTCTTAAAGACAATAAAACAGGAGATGTATTTACCTTGTTGACATATTTTGGCTGCTTACCTGCAAGCCATCTTCAAAAACTGTTATCAGTGTTGCTGACGTGTCACTGATCAGCTGATGTTACTTCCTGAGGCGTGGTCAGCCTGATGAACCTGGCAGGTCACTCAGAGTGACCACGCCTCCTGCCGCCTGGTGGTCTCTGGAGTAGCATGTCCCATGTGTGGGACAGAAGGAAGGCTCCATGGTCACGGTTGTTGCTGTCATTGCCTTGCTTTCTGATTTCAATCGCCTCCATGATCCAGTGTTTGAACCTATTGTTCTCTGAGCCGATGACTCAAGCCCCGCCCAGTCAGTCAGTCAGTCAGTCAGTCAGTCAGTCAGCTGACCAACGCCGGTGACAGTTGAAGATGGCTCGCAGTTAAGCAGCCGAAACATGTCAACAAGGTAAATACATCTTCTATTTGATTGTCTTTAAGAAGAACATAGAAAAACAGCCCCAACATTTCCACACTGACTCTCACACTGTTTTTTTTTTTTTTTGACTGTGTGCAAGGCATCATGAAATCTGAAGATTTTAAAAGATTTTGGGTCTTCCAGCGGGAAAATCCAAACATACACACAAAGTTTCATAGCAATGAAATAAAAAATAAAACAAAACATCTAGATGGTGACCCGGAGATAGTGGGAGGGTTAAAAACCAAGAAATGGATGGCAACAAAGCACTGGAGAGTTCTGAAGTGGCCAGCAACGAGTCCAGATCTCAATCCCACTGAACACCAATGGAGAGAGCTTAAAAAGGCGCCCATCCAATGTGAGTGACCTGGAGCAGTTTGCAAAGGAAAAGTGATCCAAAATTCCAGTAGAGAGGTGGAAGAAGCTTATTGATGTTTATAGGAAGCGATCCTGCCCATTTTTGGAGTTTAGTGTGAAATTATATCAAATGAGCTTTTTTCCACATTAAAAAAAAAAAAAATCTATGATACACACCAAGAAAATAAGCATATGTATAGTAAAAAATGTGTAATACTTTTGGGGAGAAATACTTATTTTTGTGGAATAATTTCAGTGGTGTGAACACTTTCGGCCATGACTGTATATACATTGATTTTTTTTGGGGGGGGGGGGTTGCCTCCACACATGTGACTGACCAAAATTCAAATTTGTACAACACAATCATTGCCTGCAGTGGCATTCAGCTCTCATCATTTTCTGTTGTGAATTTTAGGGCTCAGGGTCCACTTGATCTTGAAACCAGTGAAGCCCTTCTTCTTTAACATCTCAGAAAACTGTGGAAAGAGAAAAATGGAAACAAATAAAAACAAACAATGCATTTGTAAAATATTGTATTGGATTTCCCTGCGACGAGTTGGCCACTGTCCAGGGTGTACCCCGCCTAAGGCCCAAAGTCACTGGGATAGGCTCCAGTCACCCGCGACCCCGGAAACGGGAATAAGAGGTAGAAAATGAATGAATGAATGAATGAATGTATTGGATTTGTTAGGGGCAATTGCCTACTATGTCAATTGACCAAAAAGTTCTGCAGATAAAAAAAGAAGTCCCTCAAAGATGCTGTATCTAATTGTTACCATCTTACAAATGTAAACAACAGAACACGTTCATTCTAAACTCTGCAGCGGTCCACACATATTTCTCATTTACCTTTAACAGTCCTAGTGTCACAGTTCTGCCTGAGGTCTTGTTTGCCCTCACTCCAGCTCCATTTCTCAGCCCATTCCGGTCCATCTGTTGCTGCCTCCCTGGTTTTCCCGCTCTCCACAGCTGCTTCCCATTCCCTAATCATCCCAGGGAAGCCGATATATACTTCCCTCTGTTCACTTAGTCTTTGCTAGATTGTCAACCAGTCAACATTGACACTAAAGCTCTGCCCTTGTTATTTCCTGTTTCTTCATTTCACTGTTGTGGGAGCCTGTTCTGAGTTTACTTTTAGTGGTTTCCCTAGTTTTGAAAGATCTTTGTTTAATAACTTAACAATGTATCACTTTATTAAACAGGTTGAGTTATGTTGCCCTCTTTGATGCTACTGAAGTCTTCCTATTCCTAGGACACTTTCTGTTGAACGTTACCAGTACTTAAGTTTGGCTTTTCTTTGTGTTGTATTTAAATCCAATTACCAGCGTGATACCTAGCATCCTAATTATTCACCTGGATGAGTTTACAAGCACCTTTCACAACTTTAGAGGGAAAGTTTTGTCGTCACAATAAAACTTACAGCAACTAGCATGCTAACAGCGCACTCCTGCAAAGCCATTCCAAGGCGCGAGACAAATGGGGAAATGGGCGCGCATTACTTGTATCACATTTTGAGCAACAGAAAAACACCTACTGCTAACATTGGGTTAACCTGTAAATACGGGAGAGCAACGATGGAGTGACCCAGCCTGACTCCCTCTGCCCCTCTGCCACACGCATGTACAGAGGGTTTAAAACGAGTCTTTGGCCTCTAGTTGCGCTTCTGTTCCCCTCCGCCCCTTTCTAAGGCAAATTTTTAAACTTGCAACAATAACTGACCGCGCATCTGGTGAAAGAATGCATATCAGAAGAAAATGTAGCTTGTGCTTTTACTTAATTTCCACTTTGGTCCCATGTGCTTTTTGCGTTGACTGTGAAAAATATGCACAACTGTAAAGTCAGCAATGCGAAGATAGCAGTCTGTGTGTGGCGTGGACCCACAGTGGCTGAGAATAACACGAGTGCGCCTGAAAGTCACCACAATGAAGCACCAATTCTGTGCTACGAGACTGACCTGCCCAGTCTGCGCAGCTGACAGGAGCAGAGACACGGGGATCTGACAGGAGCACAGACACGGGGAGCTGGGGGCTAGGGGTGGGTACATTTTTTTTTTTTTATCTCCTAAAAGGGGCGCACCAGAAAAGGTTTGAGAAGCACTACCTTAAATCATCGCCAGACTCATTCTGAGTATTTCTGCTATTTAAACATTATCACTTCAACTGCTAACCTGACTAGCATGTCACACAGTCCTCTAAGTCAGTGTTTCCCAACCAGGGGTACGGGGACCCCAAGGGGTACGTGAGCAGTTACCAGGGGGTACTTGGAATGGTTTCAGGTTTTAAAATAATATGAAATGTACTTTTATCTGAATAAAAAAGTGTTATTAGTTGTACATTTTGCATATTTTTGGAGACTCTTGGAACATAAACATCATTAAAATAAAAATATTTTAGTAATAATTGACAGTGTGTGATTAATAAACCCATTTATTTGCCTCAAACTCAATTTCAGGGGTACTCTGAGTGTGAGATAAAGTTTAGGGGGTACTCGAGACAAAAAAGGTTGGGAACCACTGCTCTAAGTAATAACACCAGTAAATTGTGTAAACGCAAGGCGCCATCTGCATACACTTTGCCAGGGCGAACATATGGTCATTTAGTTCATAAACGGTTTTTGTTGTTTAAAATCATGATATTGTGAATTTAAGATACCTAAGAGCATGTTTAAAGGCTAATAATGCATAAAAATGCATACTATATTTCCTTTTTAAACAGATTCGTTAACCAGCTAATTGATTTGTATAAATGACCGGAGAGCTAAATGGAGTAACCCAACTGTACTCACCTGTGCCAATATCATAGCTGTGATTGATGGATCAGTGAGGTCAGCTCCAGTCTGCAGTTTCAGTTGTGCAATTGTCAATTTAGTCTTCAATTCTGCAAGTTATGAAGAAAATATGAGTTTAGATACGACTTTTGACAAAAATGGGTGAGTATGACTATTTATGACATTGACAAATGAATGGCAATGCATCAGTACAAATTACATCGTGCCAATTACTTGCCGGGGTCTCTGCTACACAGTTCTCGTTACCAGCGTTTGGCTGCCCTGAGAACCAGTTTTTGAAAGAGCTAGTGCTGCCGTCGGACCACCTCCAGGGCTCTCTGTACAAACCGATCCACAGTGAGGAGAGGCCACAGCAGTGTTCTCAGGTTCATTTTTGATCATGGCCAGGTCTGTGTAGTGCTGTCTGCAGTGGCTCCGAGCATTCTCCCAGGTCATAGAGGTGAGGATAAAAAAGAACTGTTTGGAGCTGGACTCATTTGAACCTTTAAAACAGGGGAGATTTTGTTAGGACTATGCACCAGTGGTGTCTTTTTCTTTTTACGGTATTTGAAGATAATTTACCACATATAGATATTGATCTATTTAATTTTTTTGAATTACGTATATTATGGTACAATGACCTTTTTGAGCTTTTAACCATGTTCTAACAATGTTCTGTCATCAAAAACATACCTGCAATTGCATTTAGCTGCATTCACACAATTATGAGAAATGCTGGTTGGAAAATTCTCTCCCTCCAAACGTCAAAAACAATGAACTCCCTCGATCGATGACGTTTTACCGATTTTTTTGCAGTCACCTGTCCAAGAATGTTCTGTAGTTTTTAAGTACTTAAATCATTGACGGAATCGTTCGGAGCCATCAAGACACTAACACTGCTCCTACTGGCCTGATCGTCGCATGTCACGGCATCCCTTAAAGTAATAACTGAATGTGTAAGAGGTCGGCGCTATCTACTTAAGTGCAAGGGCAGACATTTAGTTCATAAGAGTGCGTTTAAAGGCAAATAACAATACAAAAAATGCATAATAGTTTTCCTTTAACAATCTCTTTGTAAGTTACACCTGCTGCCAACCAGATACAAAACATATGTACACAAAATAGGAAAAACTAGACAAGATTTTAAGCAAATTCTAATGTTAACTATGTTTTAGTGAAGTCTAATCTGCATCTGCACTGCAAACAAAGGATATGTAAGTCTTTAGAAAGTCCATAAATGTTCTCTGTCCTCAGAAATGAAGTAAACATGTTCAAATCCAATTCTGTTCAAATCCAGTTCATTTATATTTAATTGCAAAAACAATGTAAATGATTGTGACTTTGTTTTTCTTGTTATTTTGTGTTTTGGTTCTGAAGTCAATTTAATCTATAAGCAACATTTTGTGTTTCCAGAGCTTACAACTAAAGCTGGCTGCACACTGCAAAATAAAAAAAAAATTCCACAAAATAAATTTGGTATAAAAAGTGCAAACCACAGACGTGCATTTTGTAAATTTCTACACAAGTGGCGAACATAAAATTCCAGTATGTTAGAACTTTATCATTTGAGGTTTTGGAGCTACGACCCGACAAAGTCATCACAGAATTGCATTTACCCCACAGACATGAGAAGTGCCACCTCAAGAAGTGCTATTATGACCACGCCTTCCTGAACTCATGGAAAGGCAAATCAAGCTAAAAATCCTTTAGTGTTCAGCCGACTTAACACCAGTTGGAAAAAATACTGAAATTGTCAGTTTATTCTGGTTAGAGGAGCAAGAGGAAAGACAAGGCTCACCCTTAAGTAGGCATAAAGCTGTAACGGAACTCTTAAACCAATAAAATCTACACACATTTAGATATTTACAAAGCATGAGAAACCAGTTAAAGAGGTGAGGGAGACCGTGTTGAGGGAGTATACAACCAGAACCTACTCCTCAGAGTCAGCTCCAAACATGCGTCTGCCTGAGTGTAAGGGCAAACAGCTTGGAGACTAAACATAAATAATCTTGACAGTTGGCCTGTTCCCAAGCAGAATATCTTGCTTGTTTCTTTATTGTATTTATTTAACAGGAACATGTAAAATGACATTATGCTCAAAGATGATTGCATATGTTGTAGCTATGTAAGCTAATTTTCATCTGCGGTCCTGGATAAGGGACGAGAGGAGGACAGCGTGCATAATGCCTTGGCACTTGTTACTGTGTCACTTCTGGTTGGCCACGTTGGTGGAACAAACCTGAGGATTTAATTAGTCCCGTTGTGTGTCCATATTCACTTTATTCTAGAAGTTGCTGAGGGTGCCACCATCTTTTCCCGGTTGTATTAATTTACATGAGAGCTCAACAGCAAATACATGGCCAACAAAACCATTTTCAGGTTGCCCAAGAAATCAGTGGATTGCTGACTTGTTACACGCGTATGTTAAATTTTTACACACATCAATCTACTTTATGTAATAATTTAAATAGCAAAACTTTAACGCCATTTGCGTTAAGAGTTTCTTCCAAACCGGAAGTGCCACTACATTGGAAGAGCGGAACACGAAAATGGGTGGTGCAGAATGAAAGAAAGGGGCCAATCTCAATTCAGGCTTTTAGACGCACTTTTGATGGTATTTACGTGATGCAAATAGTTTGAGAATTACTTTGTTTTTTAGGTAACCAATATAATTTGCCTAGCCACCCAGCTTATCCCAATCAAATCTTTTTTTCTATTTAGGCAAATACACTCACCCTTGAAGCATGCAAAGTATAATGGACTATTGCAGGAATTGTCACTCCACTCTCCTCTATAGATGGTCACACATGTCTCTTGTTTAGTGCCATAGTCAGGGCTACCAGCAGACCACTCCATGTAGCGACTGGGGCTGGGGGCTCCAGTGGCCGACCATCTCCAGGAGTTGGAGTCGTTGGTCATAAATCCTTTCCATGAAGCAGGATCATCAAACAGTCCGATCCAGGCGTAGGAGTAACTATTAGGTCTGGTCACTCTGCGAATGTCGTCCATGTTCCTGAATGTAGCCAGGTCAGTGTAGTGCTCTCTGCAGTACTGTCGAGCTGCATACCATGTCATTGGTGAGTTTACAAAGTAGTACTCAAATAAGGCCGTTTGGAAGCTCTGAACCAAACCTGCTCCTGTGAACAAGTGACAAAATCAAGTTTAATAAGAACATAGTGATAAGAGTTTGTTTTTGGGTTGTAAAGTCTGAGTTTTAAACCTCCCGTGTCACGCATTGTTTGTCTAAATTACATTTGTTTTTCATGTGCGTTGGTTCTGCACCTACGTGTTTAATTTATACTATGTTTACATATAGGACTGCCACAATGTCAAATGTACACAACCTATAAAACATGAATAAAATATATACTTTTAAAACTTTCATATAAATAAACATTAGACAGAAGGAAATGTGGCTTACCATAAAACAGAAAAATGAAAAGTGCTTTTTGATCCATGTCTGAAACAATCTGTTATCTCTCAATCTGTAAATATCAGCAATGTCAATAATGTAATTGAATCAAGAATTAACATTAAAATCTTCAATTCCTTGGCTCCTAAAAATGAGACATACTTACACGGCACAATTTTCCCATGAATCTTAAAATTAAGATCAAAAAGTTATCTACTTACAAAAGTGAAGAGTTCCTCGGCTATTTCTTATTATTTATCTTCAGCCAAATCCAGTGTGTTCGTTTACTGTAAGAGTGGAGCGTTTAGCAGTCAACAATTACTACACTATATAACTAATAACACATACCGGTATAATGATGGCCAGGATTCGACGAGTTACAATCAAAAGATTTATTTCCCTAATACAAAATCATCTAATACAGAGCTCTGGACGTTCTGAGCCCTAAAAATGGTTACTCTCGCCTCTATCTCCCCAGAACGTAACCACTGGCTCAGTCCATCCGTATTTAACACATCGCACATGAATAATACATGAATATGCAAAAAGAGGCGATGTCATCCTTCTTGGAGTCTTCTGATGGGGGGGTTTAACGTAAAGTTCTCCTTATATGGTGTGTGCGCAGGGAGAAGCCGTTTTGTTTATCTTACACACACAGACATTCCTGAGATTGAGGCCTTGCATCTGCTCTGCCACAAAATGAAGACTTCACAACTAGTTTGGATGTTACCTGAAACTCAATAACTGACATGTTGTACAACAAACAAAACCTCTGCAATTCATCTTACATAAGTAAAACTATAAAACCATTATTTTATAATTATAAAATATAAAAAAAAGTCTTCAAATATAAAAGTATAAAAATATAAAACCCTTCAATTCCCCCTTCTGAGGTCTCCAAAGACCTCAAAATGAAACCTTCAAGTGTACATGGTCGACATAGTCCTTACATATGACATGGATGCACAGAACATTTTTCTCAGAACATCATGTAGCTTTAAACCTTCACATTTCAATCCCATGTGCACACAACTCGAAATCTGCAACGATAAAACACAAAACACTTCCAAAACAATTATTCATTAATAAAATCAATACCACATTCTCCATCACAGTTGTCCTCAGGATCCTGCCAGTCTGGGGCCAAACCTGTCTTCTCAGACATTTCCACATCATCTCTGTCACCCCCTTCAGGGGAGGGCCTTACTCCCGTGGAGTGGATGTTTCGAGAGTAAAAGATGCCTCCTGTGGTGGTGCTGCCTAGAGCCCTAGACAACATACCTCTAATAATGGGAATAACACAACAACAAACAATACCGAGTATAACGAAGAAAATCAAAACCATAACAACAAATCTTTGAAGGATGTGACTCCAGGAGCCGGAGAATAGCCAATCTCCAAACCCATTGTTTGGAGATGCCTGGGACTCTAAATAATTCCTAAGACCTTTCACCTTTTCTCTAATGTGTGTCCAATTGCCAGTTTCATCTGGAATGTAAGTACAACAGTGGTCTATGCCTACAGCTGCACACATACCTCCCTGTTCAGCATAAAGACCATCTAAGGCCACACGGTTTTGCATGGCTACTGAGGCTACTGCCTTTAATTCAGAGCCATCCTCCAATTGTTTCAATGTGTCATCTACAATTTCGGCTAAATCTTCAATTGCCCAATATAACATATTAATTTTGTGGGCGTTGGTTGCTGTACCTACTTGTGGAATCAAGGTACCGAACCAACCTCTGAAGTCAGAAATTAAGGGGTCACGACCTTCTCCAATAGCTGGTATGTATGCTTGGCCTAAAGTTTTATTTCCTACTTTCAAGACTCGTTTAACTCTTACATACTTGTGGGGGTTATGGTGGCCATTTTTTTGGACCATCTCTTGCATTAAATCATCTGAAAGGACTAAGGAAGAAGGTGCCAGTCTGGCTAATGTACATGTGCCGCACCAATTTGTAGGTACTTCCATAGTATGGTTTGGCAAAGGAGTGGTGGTACCAATGAGGTTTTCCGTGTACTTTGAAAGCATGGGAGGTGCGGTGCGTCACTTAGAAAGGTCCAATGTAACGAGGGGAGGACCAAGATGGACGAACAGCCTGCTTTATGTAGACCTGAGAAGGAAGATTTACAGTGTGATCATACACCAAAGTGGGAGTTGGATCAACAGTTTGTGAAGTAACAAGAGATTTCAGAGCTTCAAAGTAAGGTTTATACTGAAAAAACTGAAGGACCTCAGGCAAAGCTGGGTCTAATGCTTTATTAGGTGAAGGCATACAACGGCCATGAGTCAATTCATAAGGAGAAAACCCTGTGCGTTTGTTGACCATTGAATGCATAGCCATTGTTGCCGCGGGCAAATTAACCAACCAATTCTGTGATTTAGTGTCATGACACATTTTTGCGAGAATATTCTTTAAAGTTCTGTGACAACGTTCAACCATGGAGTTACCCATAGGGTGGTAGACTGCAGAAAAGGTTTTTGAGATGCCCAAAAGATAACAAAGATAACATACCTCAGCCACTTCTCGGGAGGTAAAGTGCTTACCATTGTCTGTGTGAGCTTCACTAGGGACGCCATGGTTAGGAATCCAATCAGTAACCAGTGACTGAACAACCACAGAAGAGGTTTCAGCCTTACAAGGATAAAACTGAGCCCATCCTGAGAATGTATCAATGATGGAAAGAAGAAAACGCTTCCCTTTACAGGGTGTTAACATGTCAGTGAAGTCCAAATGTATAACTTGACCGGGATACTGGCCCGAACGTAACTTACCCATGTTCTTAACGTGTGGATAGGGGTTGAACATTGTGGAGCATTCACACGCACTTGCATGTCATGCTCAGAGAGCAGCAGGTTTAGGATGGTAATACAAACCTTTAAGTTGGCGTTGCATTTCAAAGGCACAAACATGGGATTTGCCATGTAGTAAGGAAAGAACATCAAAAGTCATGTTAGGAGACAAATAAGGAAGGCCAGTAGGACCACGGAAGACGCCGTCTTCATATGCATCAGCGTCCAAAACATTTTCCCAAAAACTAGGGTTTTCACTGGCGTGTCTGAGCTGAATTTCAGAGGTAGTGAGTGGGGCTGGGGCTGGTTTGGGCATGTCACACAAAGCAAAAAGTGTGCTAGGCACCATAGGGGTGCTTTCCAGAGTAACGACCGAGTCAGGGTTAACAGAGGCCCCCTTAAAGCGCCAAAAGTCAAGTTCCCCAGGCTGGGCCAAGGATTGGACAGCCTGTAACAAAGGAATAGTCGGGACAGAAGAAACCATAGCAACATTTATAGAACCAACGTAGCCACCAGCAGTCTTAGCTGCAACATCAGCGGAAGCATTGCCCAAAGATGTCATAGATCCCTTTTTACAATGGCCTTCACTACAGCAAGTTGGCATGGTTGCATCAGATGGGATGAGACTAACTCCCACAAATCTTTATGAGCGATGGGCGTGCCCTGTGCTGTTAGGAAACCTCCCCGACGCCAAACAGGAAGGTCTCTATGGAGCCCTCCATGGACATATTGGGAGTCTGTAAAGATAGTGCATGCAAGATCACCAGCATATTGTAGGGCCAATAAAACAGCCATGAGTTCAGCATATTGAGCTGAGAAACCAGTTTCAGGGCCCCAAGAGGCCACAGTAGGAATAGAGTTTGAGTCAATAAACTGGACAACTGCCGCAGCAGCACGCAAAGAGCCGTCAGAATGACGGTGACAATTTCCATCCGTAAAAAGCAGCAAAGAAGACTGAATGGGTGTGCGAAATAAGTCAGGTCGTAAAGAAAGTTCAGCCTTAGAATGGACTTCACAGTTGTGAGGTGTGCCTTTTGTAGCCAACCCAGTTGAGGCATTGGCCAGGTCCACCGGGGCATACATAAGATTTGGAGCTGTCAAAATAGGTGATAGCCTCTGTTGTCTCTGAGGTGTAAGAGCAAAAAGTTTAGACTGTACATAAGCCACAACAGAATGTTGAGTATAAACCGTCAACGGATGTCCCATAACAAGATGGGCACATTTAGCCAAAAGCTTGGCTAATGTGTCAGCGTACAAAGCACAGGATGCAGACTTTTTAGCAACCGGATCCAAAAGTGTAGAAACATACAATAAAATCCTACGTGTACCATCGCTGTCTTTTTGCCACAAAGTGGCGTACCCTGAGGTTTCTGTCAATGTTGTGTCCAAGTGAAATGGTTTTGAATAGTCTGGTACCGCCAAATTAGCACAAGAAGCCAAACTTTGTTTTAATGTAGTAAAAGCAAAATCCGCCTCTGGAGTCCACTCCAGGGGCGCATTGAGCTCACGCACACCAGCTGACTTGATAATGGCCCTCAAAGGGGCGGTTTTACCTGTAAAATCAGGAACATGACCTCAGGAGTAGTTGGCAAGGCCCAGGAATGAGAGGAGCCCTTGTACTGTCTCTGGTCTTGGTGCTGATAATTAGCCTGTTTTTGTGAGGGCGAGGGTTGAATACTACCAGAGCAGATGACCTTACCTAAGAAAGTTACCTGAGGCCTGCAACACTGCAATTTAGATTTGGACATTTTAAAGCCATGGCGCAAGAGTTGGGAAAGAACATTAGACGTGGTAATCAAACACTCGGTGGATGAGGTGGATGCAATTAAAATGTCGTCAACGTATTGAATGACTACGTTCCCTTCAGGTACTATGGTGTCTGCAAGACAACGTTTTAGACAATCATTAAAGATGCCAGGGCTATTCCGATGCCCTTGAGGGAGTACTATGTACTGCAGTTTGACACCACAATGGGTGAAAGCAAATTGATATCTACTTTCTTCTGCCAATGGAATAGAATAAAACGCGTGTTTTAAATCTATCACCGAGAAGTATTTCATGTCAGGAGTCAAAATGGACAGGACTTTGTGTGGGTCTGGCACTGGCAAAAGCGGAGTTATAGTGACATCATTCACTTTACGTAGATCATGTGCCGGCCTAAAAGTGCCATCTGGTTTTGGGACTGGGTTCAGGGGAGTGTTCCAGGTTGAATTTGAAATTTCAAGAACCCCTGCTTCCCATAAGTCTCTAAGCGCCTGATCTACTCCTTCAAACTGCTGTCTGTTACTATATTTTCTTTGAGGGACATAAACTTTACTGCCTGGTTGGACATTGAGAACCACAGGTTCTACAGAAAGACAGCGGCCAATATCAGAACCGCTAGAAGCCCATAGTTCTTTTGGAAATTTAGACAACATTTCTGCGGCAGATTCATGATCAGTAAGCTCGTGGCCATGTGACCGGTCCAAAGTCTCCTCATCCATTAACAGAGTGTCAATTACATTTGATAATGGAATCATGTAGGCCTCAGCCGAAGTACTGTGGAACAAATTTGGAATAGATGTTGGTTTCCAATCAACAACACGATTAAGCCTCCAAGTGAGGGGACCTAATTCACGGGCTTCAAAGCCAGGACCCAAGAAAAGAGAACAATGTGGGTCTGTTTGTGTGTCACGTTTGTAATAGAGCTGTAGCTCGTCAGGCAGTTTTACAGAGGCTACAACCCCAGTTTTGTAAATGTAGAGACAGCTAGTAGTTATTAGAAATTCTCTACCTTTAAGCTGGGTGTTAAAGATTTCTTCATAAACCTCGTCATCCTGTCTATCATAAAACAATGTGACATGATATGGGTCAGTTGGAGTTGTAAATGGGTAGCAGGTGGAGAACCATGGCTTACACAGCAGCATGGAGGAGTACAATCCCTCCTCTTCAGTTGTTTGTGGCTGTAACAGGCCCCAATATATTTTTGCCGTTTGTGGTGTTGAAGATTGAGTGAGGAAAACACGGTGACATGCTTGTCCAGAGCAGGTAGCTGATTGTCCATTCGGCCAGGTGACTGTAAGCCCACCAGGAGTACAGAGAATATCAGCTCCAGTCGTCTGTAGAATGTCTCTGCCCATCAAACTGACAGGTGTTTGTGGCGAATATATAACAGGCATAATGAAGTTTTGGCCAGCCATCAAAAAAGTCAATGGTTTGGTAATTCGTAGAGGTGTTGATTGTCCCATGAGTCCTGAGAGATGGATGCTCGTTACTGAGCTGTGAATGATGTATAGTTTTAACAGTAGAATGTGTGGCTCCTGTATCCACCAACATCATTGTTTTTTCGCCACCCACCTCTACAGTGACAAATGGTTCTGGGGTGGCGACAAGACTCATTGGGCCCCCCTAGAATCCTTCATTTTCTCCCGCCCCACCATAATACTGGCCTTGTTGCACCCATGGTGGCGGATTGGAGGGGCCCTGCTGTGTCCAAGGAGCTCGATCCTAGGGTCCCTGCGGTCCTGCGGGGAATCTGGTCCGGTCCCTGGGGCGTGCTCTACAATCACGGCTAAAATGTCCAGGGCGGCCACAATTATAACAGACATCTCCACTCTGCTGTTATCCACCAAAGCTCATTCCTGCTCCCCTACCTCTACTTTGGCTTCTAAAATTCCCTCTTCCTCTGCCCTGTCTATTTTGTCCGTTTCCCTGATAAGGGTGTGGTGGTGTCACGTATAAGACGCTTACAGGTGCTTGGACAGGTGCAGGTGTGATGCTGGGGATGTCAGTAGGTGCTGGTGTTGTAGCCACCAACTGCGTTTTGACCTGGTCTTTCTTTTTAGCAGTAGCTTGCTGCCTGGCTTCAGAGATTTGCAGTCTAAGTAACTCCTGCTGTAACTGTGTAGTTTTGTCTTGAGCCTCTTTTTGTTGTTGATTGTATAAATCAGCATGGTGTCTAAAATGCGTCAAAAATTGAGTGCTGTCAGCCACTAAACCGGGCACAGCTTTTAATGCTGTTTGAATTTGGGCTGGCAAGGCGGCCAGAACCTGCTGCAGAAATAAGCATGTAGTTTGTGGGTTCCTCAGAGGATGTGTGTGCATAGAATTTATGTATGCATTAATGCATTGGTCCATGTATGTACTTGGACATGTGCCTGGAGTAAACGGAGCCAATGTTGGTGGTGTGGGTGTGGTTAAGGGAAACCTAAGTTTGAGATGGTCTAATAGCACCTCTGCATGAGGCTCAAAGGGATCTTCAATAGGTGTCATTCAGAGCTATATCCCTCAAAATCTGCTCCGTAACGTGATGTGAGGAACATTCAGTAAGTAGTTGCTTCACATCTCCCAGTGCCAGAGTCATATGACCCGTCTGAGCTCGTAGAGCTACGTACCATGACATGCCTCCTTGAGACAGTGGTGGTAATTTTTCTTTGATCAAGGCCATATCAGCGCCCCCTAAGGGTTTGTAAACCCTAGGGATTTGCCCATCAGCGCCTACAGGGCCTGTTGCTAGTAGTGGATAATTATATACGTGTGGTCGTGTCACTGGGTATAAACTTGCTGATTTTAATTTAGGTAATTTGGCTAATGCATCTTTATTTTGTTGTAGCTCTTTCCGTAAAGCTATCATGGTTTTCTCGGCCTCCTCAATTTGTGTCTGCCAGCTTGCCTTCTCACTATCCTCTGTAGGAATGTTTCTTCGCAAAAATGTGATAGTGGCTTGGAGGTTGTAAATTTCCCGATTTGGACCATTTATTTTAGATTGTATGTCATAACTCTCAACATTGCATCCACCTTCATCTTCCTCATCCGTGTCGAACAAAGTTACCGTGGCTGCCTTAGATTTTGTAACCTTTGATTCTACTGCCGGGTCTTTCTTTTGCACCGCCAGCCCTTGTAATTGTTCACTTAATTTAGTCAATTCTTGGACCGTATTGTCCTTATATTCTTGTCTCAAATCTTTTTGTAATAACTCAAGCTGCTGTTGCTGAGCCTGCAAACCCTCACTTACTTCCTGTTTTGTGTCCTGTACTTGCTTAAACAGCTGTGCTACATGTTCTAGAACTGTGGCTGCTGTTGTGTCTTGTTGAAACAGGTCGCGCTTCTTTGCTAATTTTTGTTTCTCTTCTTTTGACAATGAGAGTTGTTTAAGAACTAACTTCTGCAGTTTATCTGTTTTGTCCTGTGTCATAGTCTCTGATGGTTGTAGGTCTGCATTTAGAAAGCCTTGCAGGGCTAATTTATTTATTTATTTATTTATTTAACATTTCCAAGAGGAAAAAACCCCTTGAGATGAATCATCTCGTTTTCGAGGGGGTCCTCAAATAGTCCCGTAATAGTGGATACAATAGGTAGGTGGTGCCGTTGGGCTACTTACCTCGACATACGAGGTAAGTAGCCTCGTATGTCGAGGTAAGTAGTCCTGGCAAGGAGGAGGACCGTCTCCTTTTGTCTGTTTGGGCAGATCGAACGCAGTAGTTGTCTCCGCCCACATCACTCTCAGCACGTCCGCCAGGGGACGGCACGACTTCAATCTCCTTTTCAGCTCTGCTCTCCTTTTCTCCATTTTCTTCCGTTCCTCTGTAATCAATCCTTTATTTAACAATTCACGTTCTACATCCTGTTGGTTTCCAACCGTAACTTCCACCAGCGCTACCACAAGTGCCGTAAACTTACCGAGTGGCAAAGCGCGGTTTACATCCTCTCCTTCTTCTTCAATCCACATTCACAAACTTCAATCAATTCACCTACCTTACCTTTCTTGTACCACGCTGATTGTCCCAGACGTGGCCATGCTTTACCAATCCAGTCCTTTGGTAATAACTGTACTTTTCCAGACATTTTATTCTACAATTAATTAATTATTCTAACAATAAACGTAGTTTCATATGCCAATATTACATCACAACCCCCGCCCAAGATCAATGTCTCGCGTAACTGATTGTGAGAGGCGTATAAACCTGCTAATTTTTGTGGGCTCTTATCAGCTTAGCCTCTATAACGTAGTTTCTTATGCCAATTTTCACCGCTACCCCCGCTCAAGATCAGTGTCTCGCGTAACTGATAGCGATAGGCCTCTAAACCTGCTAATTTTTGTGGGCTCTTATCAGCTTAGCCTCTATAACGTAGTTTCTTATGCCAATTTTCACCGCTACCCCCGCTCAAGATCAGTGTCTCGCGTAACTGATAGCGATAGGCCTCTAAACCTGCTAATTTTTTTTGGGCTCTTATCAGCTTAGCCTCTATAAGGTTTTATCAGCTCCCCAGTCTGACCACGTTTCCCCAGTAACGTTTTAATTTGCTTACCGCGTCCGGTTTGCAGGGAGATATCACCTACGTGGGTCCGTAGACCGTTTTAGAGCGTATTACGCAACGCGTTAATCTTTCAATTATTCTTATTCACAACTACGTTATTAATCAAACACAACAATGTATACTTATACGACTTCCCTTCTACAGTCCACAGTCAAAATTGACCTAAATGAACCAATGCAAGGATCTTCCCCACAATTTCACTAAATTTAGAAAAATATGCCAATAGACTTACTTTGATCTCTTTAAAAAGGAGAGAATCAAAATAGTCTTACCTTAATTCAGTTTTGGGGCCCCAGGGAAAATCCAAACATCAGCCGTGGAGTGTAGGTCTGGTATGTCTGCCGCAAAGTCTATTGAGACGGTCCGGTCCGTAATCCAGTCCGCGTTGACCAACGCTCCCCCTTCAGTCAACGTTTTTCTTATTATTTATCTTCAGCCAAATCCAGCGTGTTCGTTTACTGTAAGAGTGGAGCGTTTAGCAGTCAACAATTACTACACTATATAACTAATAACACATACCGGTATAATGATGGCCAGGATTCGACGAGTTACAATCAAAAGATTTAGTTCCCTAATACAAAATCATCTAATACAGAGCTCTGGACGTTCTAAGCCCTAAAAAATGGTTATTCACGCCGCTATCTCCCCAGAACGTAACCACTGGCTCAGTCCATCCGTATTTAACACATCGCACATGAATAATACATGAATATGCAAAAAGAGGCGATGTCATCCTTCTTGGAGTCTTCTGATGGGGGGTTTAACGTAAAGTTCTCCTTATATGGTGTGTGCGCAGGGAGAAGCCGTTTTGTTTATCTTACACACACAGACATTCCTGAGATTGAGGCCTTGCATCTGCTCTGCCACAAAATGAAGACTTCACAACTAGTTTGGATGTTACCTGAAACTCAATAACTGACACGTTGTACAACAAACAAAACCTCTGCAATTCATCTTACATAAGTAAAACTATAAAACTATTATTTTATAATTATAAAATATAAAAAAGTCTTCAAATATAAAAGTATAAAAATATAAAACCCTTCAAAAGTGAGTGAGTTCACCAAAGCACATCTAAAACAGAAGTGTCCAGTTTGTCTTTCAACACCTGACTCTTATCCTCACAGGATGCATTGTCCTTTATGACCCTTATTCAAATGTCACCTTAAATATGTAAACGTAGTCTTTTTGCAGCGCCTGGTGGTCAAATGGACAGCACATATGGCCGCATTATCGTGAGTTTGAATACGGCTTTGACAGTTTCCTGAATGGCTTTTCCTCTTCTGTTTTCTCCCACTGTCCTGTCAAATAAAGCCTATGGGCCGGAAAAAGTTAATAAAGGAACTGATGGACTTTCGAGTGGAAGATCAGAAAGTCATAAGTGTTTTCCAATGAAACGTCACCCATTCATTCAGTGGTGGGCTCTAGGCGAATTAGGGACCGTCCCAAATCGGCCTAATGTGCTATCTTTGTTGTTGTTCATTCATTTCATTCATTCATTCAATGGACAATGGATTGGGGGCCCCGACAGGTTTGAGGTTCTAGGTTGCCGCTTACACTGAAAATAATTCGAAATGCACATTGTAGAATTTACTAAATAGTGTTATGTAGCTTTGACGCTATCACTCCATGATCTGTGTAACAGCATGATAGTGTTTTGTTAAACCTACACAAATCACAGAAAAAAACACTAACATGTTTTGTGTGTGTTAGATTGAGCCAAATGTTTGAAGTAACAACAACATTATTCAATCAATCCACCGTTTTCCCGCTCATGGTCAGCCTGGCGCCTTGGCGCTATGCATTGTGGGACAGAGAAAGGCAACAAGCAGCAGAAGAACGACGGAGCAGCAGTTGGTAAGTACAAAAATGTAATTTAATTTCGGATGCAGTAGAGATGAGTAGATGAGTAGAGACTGATAATTTTACGGTAATTCCTGCAGGACAGGAAAAATATTCCTTACTAATCCCGTAATTGGGACGGAACAGGGGAAAAAAAGTGCGGGAGCGGGATGATAGGAATACCTTTTAATAACCTATGACTGTATTAACCAAATACAAAAAAAAAAGTGAATGTGAGGGCCACATGCTCCGGTGAACGGAGCTCGCGTGAGTGGGAGAGTGACGAGCAAGTGACACGAGCACACGTAGCACCAGAACACACACACAGGCTGGTCAGGAGCGCAGTTGGGACAGTTTTGACTCAGTGGGTGTGTTCTACGAAGCCCAAGCCGCAAAACACTTTTTATTTTACGAGAATCAGCCTCATATTCACTTAGAAACAGTGAAAAAAAGAAATAAGCCGAATGGGTTACGCAATTAATACGAACGCGGCAGCGCGCGCCACGTCAAATCTGGACACAGAAAACGTAAGTGCATTGCTATAGTCTGTGCAACAGAAAACATAAGATCCGACATAAGAGTTTGCAGGTGTGGAGCCTCTGTCCTCAGCACAGAGAGCAGATCAGAGGAGAGTGTGAGTGTCACAGGGGGCTGCAGGGGGTGGAGTTAAAGGTCCCATAACATGCAAAATCGACTTTTCAGAGGTTTTAACCTTCCTCCAGTGCTATTTGGGCCTCGTATGTTGTGCCCAAAGTGGTTTTTTGATTGATTCCCGCATGCTTTCGCTGGAGAACTGTCTTTTTCGTCCCCCTCGGCTGAGCAGCAGACAGGGGCTCCTCACTAAGATGACGCGGTGTTTAAGCCACGCCTCCAGGAAACGTGCAACAAAAACAGCTAATGCTAATGCTACACAGTAATTACACGATGAATACGACAGATAGAAGAGTTAGCTTGTTATTTACCAAACGGCACGTCCGTCGTCGAGGCCCTGGAGCACGTCAAACTCCAGGTCAGATCCAGGACGTAGGACTCAGCACGACGCACCGTCAGGTGTTTTTTCTCTCAGTGAATGTTGGTGTAAATGTGGCATTGCAAGTCGTCATGGGAAAACGCTGAAGGAACTGGCTGCAAACATATCTGTGAGTACCTGTGCACTATTCACAAGGATTCATTAAAATGTGACTCAGAGCTGAGCCCAGGTCCCGGTCCAGTCTCTGAGCCGAGCCCAGGTCCCGGTCTTGTCTGAGAACAATCATTGTAATTCTGTATGAACATTTTTGGATTATTTTTACTTTTTTAGGAGGACGCTGATGCTGCAAGAGAGACTATATTTAAGGGAATCATCGTTTACATGAACGAGGATTATGATGCTTTAATCCAAGAGCACAAATTAAGAAAGAAGACAGATTTTTAAAACATTGCCATAATCGGCACATAAGTTGTTGGTGTTGAAATTATCTATAAAGTAATTGTTACTAATTAAATTCCACCAGCATATGAATGAAGACACTCTGAGCATCATTGCAGACACCACAGTGGGAATCTTTGTGTCCAGAGAAGACCATGCGTCGGAGTACTCAGATGTTGGTATCATCCTGGAAGGTGAGGTCGTCATCAGCGATTTGGAATATATTGCCCTGGCCTGTGCAATGCTTCTCGGCCTTTTCTACGCTCTTAACATGAGCTACCCGCCAAAGCATCGCTACGCATTTGAGGTGTTACAGAAGATAATAATGGAACTGGAGCCAACAGGGCTCTCTAGAAAGGCCCAATGCCTGAAGACCAAAATGCTCATGTGACTTAAAAGACATTTTGCCCTAAAACGGACTCAGCCCGTGAAGCACTTTGTTCAGTGGTTAATCTGTATGTTCATTTAAATCTGTGAATTCTTAAAACATTGAAACTGTTAGATGCCAAAAAGTTATTGTTTGTTAAATCTCAGGTACAAGTAAGCAATATATTGACAATAATAATAATAATAATATGCAGATGTCAATATAGATTGTAGTCCTAAATGAAGAAAAAGCTTATGATAAATTAATAGAAACCCGCTGTGTAATCTTAAAAACAAAGGGATAAAGGCATTTCTTCACTTGACCCTTGACCCTCCATCAAATCTTACAGTGCCAATTTAAGTGGGTAAAATGACAAGAAGTGCAGTAATACTCCCTAACAGTACATAAGGGTTAACCTGCAGTTATGCTAAAATTGGAATATATAATTTTAAACTCTAACGTTTGAGTTTATGGACTTTTAAAACTGAACTTTTTTGCTGTTCATTCCAAATAGTTGCGTTAAATCTCACTGATAGAAAAGGAAGATATTTGTAGAGAAATCGAATTTGTTTGAGATCGGAAATTTGATTGGTTTAGTCAAATGCACTAACTAAATACACAAACTAAATCTGCAGAAAAAAAAAAAAAAAAAGTTGATTACATTACAGTTGTTGGCTGTAATCTTTTAAAACGAGGATGTAAAGTGATGTTTTTGCACTTTTAAGGTAAATGTTAATTCCCTTTTTTTTCAAATAAGGGTATAATGTTACATTTCTGTACTGCAAACTGTTAAGCTGATTTATACTCACAAATGTTCTATGCAGTTAATAAGAATATTGAATGTTAGAATACAAAGACATTTAAGAGAATGTGATATTTCAGCACTTTGTTCAGTATTGTCTTTGAAAGTGTTTAATTGCTTTCTAACCTGTTCTTTTCAAAACAGTTAATGTTACAAGCAAATAAAGCACTTTAAAATGCCTTAAATAAAGAAAAATAAATGAAAGTTACGATGCGTCATTTGCATATTTGAATATTCATTTGGGATGCTCAACTAAAACACATTGTGTTCATTGCATTTTTAGGTATTATGTTAAATTAACACGGTTAAATAATTGAAATTTAATTATTTTACCACATTACAGTACTGTTTGCACAACACAATTTAATGGTGTCAATTTATCAGAAATGCTTTATGTTGAGACAACAGAAAACGATCAAGTAAAATCTACTAAAATGAATTGCGTGCAACAAGTGTCCACTATTTAATTGTGTTAATCCTACAAATTCTTTTTTTCAGTGTACATTTGCCTAATGGTAGCGACGCCTATGCATTCATTCCAGTCACGTCCCTACAGAGCAATTAAACAGAGCCATAAGAAATGAATGTAGATCGGCGAACTGGCTGATTGATGATTAAATTTATTATAGATTATTGTTAGTTCTAATAATATTATTAGAATAACATATTAACCAACAGTTCTGATGGTCGAATCTGAAACAAATCCCTATGTATCATTTATTTATCACACATTTAAGCAGGGGTGACCAGAATTGGGGGGTCTGGGAGTCCTAACCCTGAACATTTTTAATATTCTTACCCATATTTCCAGTAATATGGATCACTTTTTGTGTAATTTTGGTCATTATAGTCAAGATGTATTATACTGTAATTACTCACAGTATACTATAGATTTTAAGAGTGCATTGTGTTTACAGTGACAATCACATTATGAACAAGGGATACATGGTAAATATGGAAAAATAATGATCTGTTCAGTTCACACCTTTTGGTAACTTGGTGAAATGTAAACCGGTTCCTCTAACAGGGACAGTTAGAATATAACATTATATGTCAAACTTATTTTTAAATAGGGTAATAAGACATACTTTTTAAATGTTTGAGCATAGGAATAAATGCATTTGTTACCAGCCAGCTAGACATTGCCTGGCCACTGTTGGAGCCAATCACATGGTCACCCCTTGGAGGACCCCTCACTGGGGGCCATCTCCACAGTCTACATGGCACCTTTTGCATTTAGCCACATCTTAATTACTTTAATCATTAGGCTTGGTTCTCTGTGAATATGAGAGAGATTGCAAACTTTAAAAAAAGGCTATTGTCTTACAGCTTAACACGTAGAGAACCTGCCATGGCCCCTCTGATTCACCTGTGTCTTCATTCCTCCCCAAGTCCAGACTGGACCCTGCGCTCTGCAGCAGCAAGAAAGCACGGGAGAGAGAGGGGAGTCCAAGGAAAGGCTTCACGGCTGTCATTTTTTAAATGATTTAGTCTGAATAATTTGTTTAAAAGAATTATTTGTAAAACATTAACATTAGGTGCACATCTGCTGTTACTGTGTTTAGTGCCTTGGGGGTTGGGACAGGCGGAAACATTGCTGCTACAGAGCGGGTCAGAAGGCCAAAATTGCAGGAGTTGGATCCGAGGTTTGGGAAAACAACCGTCCATTAATATATATATATATATATATATATATATATATATATATATATATATATATATTGTATACTGGGTCAAGTACACTGGGTCAAGTGACTCCCACTTCAAACACGAGATCAACAGTGACGTGTTACAGCCGTAATAATCACCACAACAAGTGGTCCTTAGTGATTAACCACCACATAAACAATGTAAACGTTTTGTTACAGGATAAATCCGAAATGAATCTGTTATTTGCAGCTAGCGTTTAGCGTTTTTGCAGCTAGCCAAATTGTTTCCATACGGGTTCATTCAGCTGGAACGCTCTGAGGTCGTAACTCTTATCTTTCACGTAAGAAATCACCGATTTCCCAGTTGCCTGAAACAAAACATCAAACTATATATATGTGAACCCCATTATTTTTGCTGAATTAATGTTTTAAGGGGAAAAAATGGTTTATTTGGGGTAAATTATTCATAACCTTTGGATGGAATGAGTCTCCCTATTGTGATGTCATCAGTTTTTTACTTCCTGTAATTTTCAACAGATTTTCAACTTTTCTCCATAAACTACTACTACTTTATTGGTGTAAAACTAGATTTTATTAACTCATCAAATAAAATTTAAAATGAAAAAAACTGTTCAAACCGGTCTTACGCCCTTTAAAAGGTGTTCCACCTCATAAAACCAAAGAGCACACATTCAAAATGTCAGTCCCTCATTTATTTAGAAGTGTGTGAATGTTTTTATTCAGTTTTAGCAGAAATAGAGCCCACTATGTTCACATAGCAACATGCAACTGAATACAACAAAAAGTTTCACCTCAGATATTCCTCTGCACTTTGCGCTTTTTCCCAGTTGCTTTCAGCGAGAGCCTTTCCATATTAATAAATGGGTAGGACTCAATTCCGAGAGATACACATTTGGAAGTCAAATCAGGTACTTTTTTGCTGTGAGGCGCGAGTCATAGCCACTCCACTTACGGCTGATATACAAATGATGTTTTTTTCCTTCCATCCCACATTACATTGCTTTAACTGATTGATTTATGGACTTACAACAGCAAAAGTTTCTGGGATAAGTGATGTCAGCGGTCAGGGAGAGGATTTTCAAACAAACATGAATGAAGTTAAATGCTCCTGCAGCTATGTTTTTATGATGGAACAATGTTAGAACAGGGTTTAAAGCACAATTAAGTACATTTTGCATATATATTTCCTTTGCGGGCAGTAGATGCCGTCAAAACTAAACATCAGAGATGCAAATGTTAATCTTCTGAAACATGAGACGCCAAACTAAAAACACTCGAGAGCATGTTTAAAGGCTAACAACAATACAAACAATGCATCATATTTGTCTTTTAACCTAATTCAACCCATATCTGAAAGGAAGGATTTACATCATGGGGACCTGAGTTTTTTTTTCCCATAAAGGGGGCAGGAACTCACAATGTTACCGCACTGATAAGACTACAACTGCACAAGCTTCAGTTAACAAATAATAAAATGCTAGAGCTCTATATATTAATTTCAAACAGCGTAATGTTGTTGTTGTTTTGACTCTACAGATGTGACCCAAACACATTCACGGCATGCAGTGGCTTTCAGCTCTCATCATTTTCTGTGTTGAATTTTGAGGGCTCAGGGTCCACTTGATGTTGACGTCAGTGACGCCGCTGCTCTTTAACATCTCGGATATCTGTGGAAAGGGGAAAATAGAAACAATTAATAGAGAATGCATTTGTTAGATATTAGATTGGATTTGTTAGGGGCAATTTTCTGCTGTGTACATGAACCAAAATAGTGCTGTTCTGCTGTTCAACAATAGTCCCTCAGAGGGGCTGTACCTGATTTTTATTAAAAACACAACAACAACAAAAAAAACATCGTAAATAACAGAACAAGTTCATTCGACACTCTTTGCAGCGGTCCACATGCATTTCACATTTAACTTAAGCAGTCCTAGCGTCTTAATTTTTCACCTGGATGAGTTTAGAAGTGCTTTTCACAACTTTCAAGGAGAGAGTTTTGTCGTCACAATAAAACTTACAACAACCAGCATGCTAAGAACGCACTTCTGCTACGATTAGATGCAGACAGCGTGATTTCTTTTTAAGTTTTTAAACCTAAAAATTGGGCGGGGATAGGCGAATAGGCTGTTGATAATTCCTCTGATTATAGATTTTTGTTAGTTCTAATAATATTATAAGAATAGTATATTAAACAACAGTTCTGAGGGAAGAATCTGAAATAAATCCCTGTGTCATTTATTTATCAGACAATTTTAAGCAGTGATGGGCAGAATTGGGGGAGGGGGCTTAACATTTATATACATATATATATATATATATATATATATAACTACATTTCCAATAATATGGTGCACCTTTTGTGTCATTTTGGTCATTATAGTCAAGATTTATTATACTGTAATTACTTTACAGTATAATATAGATTTTAAACGTGCATTGTGTTTACAGTGACAATCTGTAGGTCTTCGTTCCTCCTCTGCTCCTGTCCGTGCTGGAGGGGGAGGTCACCGTGTTTAGTGCCTTGGGGGTTGGAACGGGCGGGAAACATTGCTACTACAGAGCAGTCAGAGAATGCCAAAATTGCGGGAGTTGGATCTAAGGGTTGGGAAAACAACCCACACTTCACCCACGCTCTCCCTCAGCGGGCGGTGCTGTAGTGGAGGGGGCTACGGAGACACGGGACTCGTGCTGATCGTGGACAGGTGTCAAAACACGTGTGTGAGTGGGCGGGACACGGGGGAGAGACAGGAGGACGAGCACACACGGTCAGAGGAGAACGGGCAGTGCTGCTGCACAAACTCACCTCTGCTGCAGCTGCGGTTTGTCCCTCTGCCCGGCTCCACATCTTTTGGCTCTGTTTTTTGCACCAAAGTTCCGTCTTTGCGCCATAAAGCAGCAGTAGTCTCAAAAAAGTTTCAGCGTGTCTGTGATGTCAGGTTCCCTGATAAACACTAAACGCTTCCTTTGTGGTCCTTTCAAGATGAAAGTTTCTGTATTTGCCACCTACAGTTAGGGCTTTATTGAGAAGAAGTTAGACTGTGAATCAGTGCACTTCATTCACCACAACACACGGCTGAGCGGAGCGAGTGGCTTTAATCACATACACTTGGGACTTTAAGGTCAAATTCTTCAATATTTGGACTGATTTTTCAGCAGGAGAAATGCGAGGTGTGGCGTGTGATGAAGGTGAATTGCGTGTGTCTCATGGTCAGTGCGTGACACTTGAGAGCCCTGTCCTTGCTGAACTCCCTCGATTGGTGACATTTTTCAGATTTCAGACGTCACTTATCCGAAAATGTCCTTAAATCATCACCAGACCAGCTCTGAGCATTTCTGTTGTCTAAACTCGAGCACTTCATCTGCTAACCCGACTAGCATGTCAAGCTGTTCCCTAAGTCAGTGCTTCCCAACCTTTTATCCTTGAAGCCCCATGAGACTTGTCAGACCCCCCAGTCCAAAGCTGTGGCCCCGACAATTACATGAAGAAAATGATTACTGAGTGTGTATTTGTATAAAATAAATGCTTCTAAGTGTGGTTGTTATGTTCCCACATCCAACTTTTTAATTTGCACCCATTCATAATTTTATGATCTGACCCTTCGACCAGACAAAGCTCTGAAGACCCCCTGAAATCTCAGGCGCCCCTCTGGGGGGCCCTCTTCCCCCAGGTTGGAAACCATTGCACTAACATAACTTAATTGTGTAAATGCTAGGTGCCATCTACTGGCTGCATAAACTCGGGCAAATAGCAGAGAAACGTGTTACAATAAACCTTTTTTTTTTTTTTTTTTTTTTTTCAAAACATGAGATGGCAAATTTAAGATACTCTGTTGAAAGGCCAAGAACAATACAAAAAGCATAATGTTTTTCCTTTAAACTGAACTTTAATTTAAAGTCAGCTAACTGAACTGTACTCACCTGGGCCAATATCACAGCTGTGTTTGCTGGATCAGTGAGGTCAGCCCCAGTCTGCAGTTTCAGTTGTACAATTGTCAATTTAGTCTTCAAAGCTGCAAGTTATGAAGAAAACATGCGTTATATACAACTTTTTACAAAAACTGATGAGTAGTTAGTCAATTATGACCTTTTAGACAAATGAACGGAATGATAGTAGTAGTGCACCATGCATCGTGCCATTCACCCGCCGGGGTCTCTGCTGCACAGTTCTGATCACCGAGGTCCGGCTGCCCACTGGCCCAGTTTTTGAAAGTGCTGGTGCTGCCGTCGGACCACCTCCAGGGGTCTCTGTACAGGCCGATCCACACGTTATTGTCCCACTGAAGAGAGGCCACAGCAGTGTTTTCAGCCTCATCATCGATCATGGACAGGTCTGTGTAGCGCTGTCTGCAGTAGCTCTGAGCATTCTCCCAGGTCATGGGGGTTTGGACAAAGAAGAACTGCTTGGAGCTGGAATTATTTGAACCTTTTAAAATCAGACAAATGTTTGTGGTCAGAGGATTTTGTTAGGACTACGCATCAGTTACATCACTTGCTGATAATTACGCAAATTCACACCATTTTGAAGAATACTGGTTAGAAAATCCACTCCCCTCCTACCGTCAAAACACTTCCTACTGAACTCTCTCAATCAATGACTTTTTGATTTAAGACATCACTTATCTGAGAATCTTCTGCTATTATAAATCCTTAAAGGTTTCGAGGACATTTGAACTTAAAGAAAAAGCAGACAACTTTAGATCTGGCTTCTGGAGAATTATGACGTATTTTTGGCATACTGCCAAGTTGTGGCATGTTTTTATGTTTTATGATTCTATGTTTTATTTCATTTGTTGGGTATATTATTGGTTGTGAAAAATAATATAATAATATCTGTTCAAAATGACAGAGCTGAGTTATAAAATATATATCACACAAGGCAGACTGAGAAGAAAAAGTTATCTTTCTACCCAGTAAACATTACTATTTATTTATATATTTGCACAGTAACAGTTGTCATTTTGATTTATCACGGTTTTGAATTGAGAAGTTAAAGTCTTTAAAAACTGCCAAACTAGGTTTGACATTTTTTGTATGTTCCATGTTTGAAAGATTATGAAAATAATCTGAGAGTGTTTTTAAATGTTAAGTACAAAAGATTCAATACATAATTTTCTTGTGTAAACATGTTTCTTGGCTTGATTTTTGTTAAATATATTTAATTTCCATCCCTCCTAAAGGAACAATTGAACGTAAAGTGGGTTATTATGAAAACTTTACCATTATCAATAGCTAATACATACATTCCGACATTTTTATTCATCACATGCCTAAATGATGCAAAAATGTCCATAATGGTTTCTCAAGAATTTGGCCAGCTTTAACAAATACTTAATAAATCATTATTAGTGTTCACTTTAGAAAAGCTCTCAAAAAAGCCTTAACTAACAGATAACAGCTGCCTGAATAAACATTGCATTGCAGCATTAATAGGTCATTCCTTAATACCATACTAATCATTAATAAATGTTCAAGTTCATACCTAATATGCATGAACAAATACAAACCTTAATGGTTTGTTAATAAGTAATTAAGTATTAAATAATAATGAGTTAATGAGTAACTAAGTATGAAATAACTGTTAATAGCGATAACTATTACTGGCTAATTAAGTAGATGTTAACTGTTTATTAAGGTATTAATTAAGTAGTAAGTTAAGGATGAATCATGCTTAATAAACCATTTATTTGTCATTAAGTAAGGCTTAGTTCATACTTAATTAAGGCTAAATAAGGTGTAGTTATTATAAAGTGTTACCGCCCAACCTATCCCAACCAAATATTTATTTAAATTTAGACAAATATACTTACTTTTGAAGCATGCAAAGTATATCTGACCACTGCAGGGATAATCATTCCACTCTCCTCTGTAGATAATCACACATCCCTCTTGACCACCTGCGTTGTTAGGGCTACCAGCAGACCACTTCATGTAGCGACTGGGGCTGGGGGCTCTAGTGGCCGACCATCTCCAGGAGTTTGAGTCGTCGGTTATAAATCCTTTCCATGAAGCAGGATCATCGAACAGTCCGATCCAGGCGAGGGTGTAACTATAAGGTCTGGTCACTCTGCGAATGTCGTCCATGTTCCTGAATGTAGCCAGGTCAGTGTAGTGCTCTCTGCAGTACTGTCGAGCTGCATACCATGTCATTGCTGAGTTTACAAAGTAGTACTCAAATGTGTGGAAGCTCTGGACCAAACCTGCTCCTGTGAACAAATGACCAGAGTTTAATAAGAACATAATGGTAACAGTTTGTGTTTTATGTGTAAATCCACTATAGCAGTTAGTCTAGAAAGCATTACGATGGCCGAAAATCAAAACCTCTTATCTGCTGATATGCTTTTTTTTTTTTCTCTCTCTCTGGAAATTGAAAAAAACATTTAGTTTACATTTTGTTTTTGTGAATAAAAAAAGCGCACATTTTTCACCCATTTTTCAGATAAGAGATTCAGATTTAAATTTCTAAATTAGCCTCTAATTCAAATATATTCTTTGCTTCTGAAGTAAGAAGATATACCAGGATCCTACGGCAATATATTAAAGGACACATATTCTGCTACAGTGACTTTTTGGAGCTTTTAAACATGTTCTAACAATGTTCCATCATTGTTACATTTAGCTGCATTCTAGTTTGCTAATTTAAGGAATGCTGATTAGAAAATCCTCTCCCCTCCAACCGTCAAAAACACTCCATGCTGAACTCTCTCGGTCAATGACGTTTTTCCGATTTAGGCATAATTTACCCTTCTGCTGTTTTAAGTCCTTAAATCATCGCCAGACTCATTCTGAGCATTTCTTCCGTCTAAACACGTTCACTGCAACTGCTAGCTTGATCGTTGCATGCTACACAGTCTCTTAAAGTGATAACATAACACTCCATCTACTGGCTGCATACACTCAGTAAGTGCCAGGGCAAACTGCAGAGAAACATATTCATTTAGTTCACAATAAACTTTTTTTTGTTTAAAAACATGTGATGGCAAATTTAAGGTACTCAAGAGCATGTTTAGCTTATAACAATGCATAATATTTTTCTTTAATATAGTTAACATTGTTAGACTCACCTCTCAGACTGTGGGACAAACAGTAAAGCGTATTCACATTGTATTATTTTGTATGTTATGGGCTGTTATGGGAAACCAAAGGACTTTGTTAAGTTGTAATTGCACCCTCAGGCCAGTAGGTGGCATATGTTTCCATGAGACGGTATTGTGAGGTCACAGGGCCCTGCTCTCCAATATGGCAGAAGCGAGGCATAGAGAAACTTCACAGTTGCCTGTTTCGTCATTTCCCTGTGTTTTACAGGTTAGTGTCCACATAAAAACACATAAGATGGGTCACAAAATACTTATAACAAACACAGCTAATTGTGTAGAAGTTTATAAGTTGGTAAAAACTGTATCTTTGTAGAGTTTGGGGCAATAAATAAGTACGTGGAAAACAGCTCAAGTCGGGCGCCATTTTGAGTTTATTGCGCAGTTGATTTAAGCTCGTTTATGTGAAAGACACTCAATGTTATGCTCTGACATTGTTAAAAAGTGTGAATATGTAAAGTGAGAGTGCATAGGATCAAAAGGTGAAAAGTGTAAAAGGTCTCAAGCTAAAGCTACATGCCAGTTATTTTTGTGTTGTTGTGTTATTACCATGAAATTCATGAGCCGTCAAGCTAGCGGAGATACATTAGAATTGGATGTTTAAAAGCACTTCATCTGCACATATAAAGAAGATTAAAAGGTATTTTGGTTTAAAGGACAGAATAATATTGGACATATGTAAGAACGATAGTGACTAGAAAGATAAAAATGTCAATGTTTACTGTACATGACAAACATTTATTACACGATTGTGAAAAAGACGACAATAGTGAAAGCTGAAAATACATTATTGTATTAATAAATATGGAAACTTCGCCTCTCTCATTTCCCTGTGTTTTACAGTAACATAATCTGCCCAACAGGCCCAGAACCTGGGTCTGTTACAGCTGCACTGGTTACATTGCAGCCTTTGGAGCTACACCTAAAGTCACATTCAGAGAAAATGACTAAATCAGTGTTTTACATGAAATTAACTTTTTGCTGTTCAGCTCAGAAGTGTTATCTTTTTTTTTTTTTTTTTTAACATAAATAACAGTAGGGCGTGCTGTATTGTAACTAGTTTGCGAAGGTGTTTCTGTGGCCATCAATAAACCATAAACCAGATTTTAATTCACTGGGTGGTACATCATTGGGGAAAAAAAAAATGTTTAAAATTGCTCATAAACTAGAGGAGGTAATGAAGGCATCAAAGTGGACGGACACAGAGTGTGGGAAGGACCACTGAGAAAGTAAATGCAGACACTCCATGAAAGTCTGCACAAAGATCCAGATGAGGGGATGAGCCGGGGCAAACAGAATGCACAAACAAAAGGTACTCGGAGCAAAACTCGACAAACACGGGGAATACAAGAGAGGATGATGTTTTGCGGCTCGCTCTTATCTTTCGTTTGCCAATGTGGCTTTTCTTTAGAAAATAGTGAGAACCACTGATCTAGTTTGTCTTCAGTGGCAAAAGCCTGTTGTGCATCCCGGCCACAAGCTACTTTTAGCTCAGCTGGACGCGTCCTGGAGGTGAGAAGAAACACACTAAATCCTGGAATGATTGACTCTAACTTGTTTTTCCACCGTGCAGCCAAATTTAGCAAAAAGAATATTGGCTGTGTGGGAAAATGTCTGTTTGTCTTGTTGATCCTTTTTTTAAATTACATGGAGAATTTTGTTGGCTTCGATGAACACATTTGTCACAGGATTTGCCCTTTTTACGTTGAATTTAATGCAGTTCTACAATAAATATGGCATAGTCCATTTGTTTATTAATTGAAAAATAGTTTATTGCAGGAGGGTTAGGGTCGGGTTGGAAATCACAGAAATTTCAAGAGAGGTCCAAAATGAGTTCGATGAGAATTTAATTGTACGTAGATGGATTTTGCCGACCCTTTCCTAACCTCAGTATTTAGCAAAAAAAAAAATAAAAAAAAAAAAAAATTTGATAGATAGGTTTTGATTTTTGACTACTGATTTGTTTTTATATAAAACACATACTCAATATAGGGCCCCTGGAATATTCTCTTATGAACACAACCAATATTACATTCATAAAATGCACATAATACAGACATACATAAAGATTATTAAACACAAGGAAATCTGGCTTACCATAAAATAGAAAAATGAAAAGTACGCTTTGATCCATGTCTGAGTCCAGTCTGTTATATGTCAATCTGTAAATATATATCAACAACGTAAGAACATTGATAGTAGATAAAATGTGTAAGAATGTATCAATCATTAATTTAAAATCAACATGTTATCTACTTACAAAAGTGAGCGAGTTCTTCTGAAAATGATAAAAAATCATTAAAAAATGTCCAGTATGTCTCTCAACACCAGACTTTTAGTTCTCACATGATCTTTTATCCTGTCTGAACCATATTTAAATGTCACTTTGAATATGGCTCAGACAGGATATATGAAAATGTCCGCCGTTGTTCATTCGTTTGTTGTATGGAAGGTTCAGTGTGCCTAAATGAAATGAATAGATCATTAATCGTTGAAGTCTTTAAAGGAAAAATATTCTGCGTTTTTCATATTGTTAATAGCCTTTAAACATGCTATTGAGTACCTTAAATTTGCCATCCCAGCTTTTGAAACAAAAAAAAGTTTATTATCCTTTAAACGACAAGCTTCATCACTTACTCAGTACATCCAGCCACTAGATGGCGCCTAACAGCAGAAGATCCTGGGATAAGTGACGTATGAAATCTGAAAATACATCCCAGAAAAAGGATGGAAAGATGGAAGTGTTTTTCACTGTGGGAGGGGGGAGGATTTTTTAATAAACATTCCTCAAAACAGCGTGAATGAAACTCAATGCTACGTCATTTATGTTTTTGATGACAGAACATTGTTAGAACGTGGTTAAAAGCACAAAAATGTGTGTGTTTAAAAAATTTAAATTGCAAATACATAGACAATTGTTTAATGTAATGTTCAATTAAATACTTAAATGTTCAAAGAATGTATTAAATGTGTCAATCATTATTTAATTATTTTATTAACTGTTTATGACTTAGGACCCGGAAAACCATGTGCTCCTATTTAACCCTTTGCCTACGGCCAACGTGTGGAGGCTATATTGTGTGTTTGCTGTGCTGTTAAACACAACACTGCCAGTGTGGTTCATGTGAACGGTTACATGGGCACTTCCACTCAGGTAAACGTTAAACTGCTTTAAAGCCAAAATTAGAGCATTTATCTCTTTTTCAATCACAAAATATTTAAGCTGGTGTGTATTAAACTTTTTTGAAAAATAGCTCACCGGCCAGCAGATGCATAGGTCAGCCCGAGAAATGTTGACATAAATACCTGTAATACCCAACATGCCCCAAAAAATGCACGAGCTCCTTTTTTATGACAGGAACTGGAAACTGAGTGCCTGAACCCGGTGGCAACGGGGCAGACTTGGTCCTGGCCCACAACTCTGCCCAAGTAAGTCACAGTCGCCCTCGCAAATTCACACTTTACAAGATTGAATGTGAGCCCCACCCCCATCAGACGAGAAAAAGAGTAAACCACAACTTCATCCAAGTAAACCGCACAACCCGACATGTCACCAACAAGCTTGTTCATCAACCACTGAAGCATTGCCGGAGCATCTCTGAGACCAAACGGCATGTGAATACAGGCCTGTTGGCATCACAAAGGCAGCCAACTCTTGGGCACGTTGGGTTAACAGCACCTGCCAGTATATCCTTTAAAGCCATAAGTTGTATGTTGAGTGATGTTTTGGACCACCCATGAAAGTTTCATAGCATTTAAATAAAGAATAAAATAAAAAATCTAGATTGGGTCAAAATGACCCTAAGATAGCGGGAGGGTTAAAAGATAAAACTTACTAACAAACTTTGTAGAGCCCACTTGGTCGACAGAGTCATCCATTCTTGGGAGTGGAAAGGAATCCAGTTTTGTAACAGCATTTAATTTCCTGAAATCATAGCAAAAAACATTTAATCTGATTTTTGAGTGGGTCCTCGCCACCAGTGCTCAAAAAATAACCGACACACTGTTGTTTTTTTGTTATACTTTACCGGGGATGTACAGAACCTTTGGAGAAATCCTGTCACCGAGCTGGTGACTGAGCACGCTCCAGATGTTTCCCAAAGGCTTAGCAATGTTGCCTGCCTGGATTCTGCAGCATTTAAGGTGAACGAAAATTTTGAATTAGTGTTGTTCTGCTTTTGCATTTTACTTATTTTTTAGATTTGTTTTTCAACACTAATGCTGTGAATTTGACTAGACTTTTTTCAATTAATACAGTTTCATGATAGGAAGAGACATTGTCATTATTGAATTGTTTTTTGGTTTAATCTCTTTAACTACAGCAATCATACAGATGATTGTATTGTCTTCATTCAAAGGACACTAACATATAGCTAGTCAACATACATTACATAAATTATAACATTTTATCTAAAAAAAAAATTTGAATTACTTACTTTTGACTCCAAATCACACAGACCATAAAACGATGTCAAATGAAAACCAAATATGTGTAAAGCAATAGTCATGTGATTAGCTTGATAAGCACAGACATCTAAGCTTGTGTCTACTGCCCTCTGGTGGTATTTCTTTGGCACTTAATTGGCCTTAAATAATGCAACACACATTGATTGAATCAAGTTTTTATTAAAATACGAACACATTGAACAAAAAACTTTTCAGGGTGGAGGGGTGTACTCAGGTGAGTTGGACTCCATCTGATACACATGGTGACATTATTGGGAGCTGAGTGAAGTAATCGCTGAAAATAAAATTGCTTGTATTTTAAAAACCATAACAGAACAATTTTTTGTACAGCACTAACAAAGCACAAACAATCGACATCATTTTGGACTGTTTTGGAGCACTTTTAAGCTTCCTGGGGGGCTGGGTAAGCTTAGTTTGACCTATGAAAGAATTGTTAATATAGTAAAAACTAAAGCAGCACAAAAGATTGACATAGTTTTTGGTTTGACTGTGCGTTTCATGGGGGGCCAACTTCACAGAGGTAAATGAAAGAACCGTTTCTTTTTTTTTCTCAAATACTGTCTAACCGCCTTTCAACACTGGCAACCCTCAACCTCGTTCTTTGAGTTCTGTGAGTTTGTTTCTCACTTTTCTGATGAGGAAGTTTTCCAGCTCTTGGCCCACTACACTAATCAAAAGGCTGCTAATAATTTGGAGAAGGGGTGGAAACTTAATTGGAGAGGAGTATAATCCAATCCATTGGGTCAGAGAGCTCCAGGACATGGTTCAGATCCACTATATGTTCTTTTTACCATCTCAAGCACTTTAAAAGCCTACTTCAATTTGATTGCTGTTTTCAATAAAAACGTTTGCCATTTATTCAACTGGTCTTAAACTTTTGATGGTGCCTGTATATATTGTAAAAGCATCTATCTGAATAAAATAGACCACAGCGTTTCTCTTTCGTACCTCTGTATAACAAGATTTGTCCGGCCATTAGAATGCTAATGTTTGTTAGCTTTGACTATGATGGCCCGTGACGCTTTGGAAACTCATGAAAAGTGCATATAAACTCACGGCTGGGAATATTTAGGATTCTAGGGCTGCATTGGGTAAGTAAGCGATACATGTGACTGCATAAACTGGTTCTGTTTTTCATGTTTCAAAAAGTTAAATTAAGGTACAAAGCCTTAAAATGACTTATAACATCATAAACTAAATTTGGTTATACTAGACTGTACTATTCCTCAGGGAAGTGGCTGCATTGGTTTCGAGTCAAATAGATTTTGAACAAAGTTTTGTATGTTAAGATAAAGATGGCAGATTTGTACTGGTCAAAGGAACTGAAGTATGTTTGCAGTGCATCTGGAAAGTAATCACAGCGCTTCACTTTTCCCATGATTTTTAATGTTACATCCTTATACCAAAATAGATTTAATTCTTTTTTTTCCCTCAAGATTGTACACGCAACACCCCACCATGACGATGTGGAAAAAAAAGTTGTTGTTTTTTAATGTTGCAAAGTTATTAGAAAAAAAAAAAAAAAGGAGAAATCACATGTACATAATTATTCACAGCCTTTGCCGTGAAGCTCAAAATTGAGCTCAGATGCATTCTGTTTCCACTGTTCTTCCTTGAGATGTTTCAGCAGCTTAATTGGAGTCCACGCGTGGTAAACTCAGTTGACTGGACATGATTTGAAAAGGCACACACCTGTCTATATAAGATCACACAGTTGACAGTCAAAGCACAAATCAAGCATGAAGACAAACAAATTGTCTGTAGACCTCTGAGACAGGATTGTCTCGAGGCACAAGGCTGGGGAAGGTTGCAGAAAAATGTCTGCTGCTTTGAAGGTTCCAATGAGTACAGTGGCCTCCATCACCTGTAAGTGGAAGAAGTTTGGAACCACCAGGACTCTTCCTAGAGCTGGCCGGCCATCTAGGCTGAGTGATCAGGGGAGAGGGGCCTTTGTCATGGAAGTGACCATTAACCTGATGGTCACTCTGGCAAAGAGCCAGCGTTCCTCTGTGGAGACAACCATCTACCAATCAGGCCTGTGTGGTAGAGTGGCCAGATGGAAACCATTCCTTAGTAAAAGGCACGTGGCAGCCCACCTGGAGTTTGCCATAAGGCACCGGAAGGACTCTCAGACCATGAGAAACAATATTCTCTGGTCTGATGAGACAAAAATGTATTTCTTGAGCGTGAATGCCAGGCGATATGTTTGGAGAAGACCAGGCACCACTCATCACCAGGCCAATACCATCCCTACAGTGAAGCATGGTGGTGTGGAGATGTTTTTCAGCGGCAGGAGCTGGAAGACTAGTGAGGATAGCGGGAAAGATGAATGTACAATGTACAAAGACATCCTGGATGAAAACCTGCTCCAGAGCGCTCTTGACCTCAGACTGGGGCAAAGGTTAATCTTTCAGCACCACAATGACCCTAAGCACATGGCCAAGATATCAAAGGAGTGGCTTCAGAACAACTGGGTGAATGTCCTGGAGTGGCCCACCCGGAATCCAATTGAACATCTCTGGAGAGATCTGAAAATGGCTGTGCACTGATGGAGCTTGGGAGGTACTGTGAAGAGGAATGGGCGAAATTTGCCAAAGAAAGGAGTGCCAAGCTTGTGGCATCATATTCAAAATGACTTGAGGCTGTAATTGCTGCCAAAGGTGCATCAAAGTATTCAGCAAAGGCTGTGAATACTTTCTCAGTTTTTTTTTTATTTATTTAAATGAATTTGTAACAATTTCTATTTCAAATACTTTTTTCATTTATCATTATGGGGTGTTTTGTGTAGAATTAGAGTAGAGTAGAGTAAAGAAATGGAATTAATCAATTTAGCAATAAGGCTGTACCATAAGAAAATGTGGAAAAAGTGAAGCGCTGTGAATACTTTCCAGATACTCTGTATGTGTATGCTTCACCGGGAAGAGATGTCACTTTCTATATTAAAGTTACAAACCTGATTACAAACCAATGGCAGTGGTCAGATTAAAAAAAAATAATAATAATAATTTGAATTGAATTGAAACTTGTGAAATGATAAATCATATAAATCACATTTGGGACAGGGTGGACCTTGGGATTTATCTTATCTGAAGGATGGTCCTGGATGTTTCTGAAGACATACAGCGTTGTCTTGTTGACATACAAGACAACGCTGCAGCGTTGTCATGTAGAAAGAGGCAGGGTCTTTCCCAAACCGCTCCCTCCTCCGTCGTCATATGGACTTTGTCAAGACTCTCTTCAATGAGTGATTCAGTCTTAATGCTGGCTTAAGGTGTTGCACCCCATAAAGCCAAAGAGCACACTTTCAAAATGTTCAGTCCCACAATTTTTTAGAAGTGTGTGAATGTTTTAATTCAGACATTTGATACTGTCATCAGGGCATTTACAAATGAAAAAGAAAACTGGACCTGACATGTCTTTAGTAATTCTGGATAATGTTGTTCAAGACAATTATGAGTCCACCCTGTTTTAGCAGAAATACGGCCAAACAAATGTACATAGCAATGTGCAACTGGATTCAACAAAAGTTTAATACACTCGGTAATGATTTTCCCAATACGTTTCAAATATTACGTTGAAATATGACGTTGAAATGTGACGTACCTTTTCCCAATTGCTTTTAGAGAGAGCTTTTCAAGATTAATAAAGAAGAACTTTAGAAGAACTCAGCCAGGTTAAGAAAAAAATAAATATGACTTTAGATTCAACATTTTAAATGTGACAGTCAGAGAGAGGCAATGTATAGATTAAGGTCAAATGTCCCCATGCAACTTGGACTTGGAAGTCAAATGGGGTACATTTTAGCTGTGAGGCGGGAGTCCTATCCACTCGACTTGTGGCTGAAATACTAATGATGAACGCATTAATACCATCTTGGGGACTCGTTCAACATGCACCCAATTGCACCTGTTTTGTTCATGCAAGTCCACAAATGTTTACATTCTTCTATCCCACATTACATTGATTACATTCATTTTCTGTAGACTGATCCTAACCCATAGTCACTATCTGCCGTGCCATAACCTCCTAAAGCCTAACCTTAAAGGACATATTATGCTATATTTACTTTCTTGAGCTTTTAACACTGTTCTAACTTTTTGTGACATTCAGCTTCATTCACGCTAGTTTGATGATTCCTCGCCTCCGACTGTCAAAAACACAGGGCATAAAGTACTCCGGCTAGGGGCCTCTGAAGTAGGCAAAAATCATAGACATTTGTAGCCAACAGCCGGAGGCATGGTAACTTCACTGGTCCCCGTCAACCTAACTTGTTTTGACAGTCAGCAGTGGTCACTGATCAGCCAATGAGAAATGGATTTTAAGTAGTCTTGGTCAATTGCCAGCGAGGGATTACAAGGTTGAATCTGACAGTACGCAAACCTGGAGAAAGTTTGTCTGCTTTGGAACAAAAAGTGTAGTTGACACTTCTGCGTGATGCCTCTCACACGACATGCCACGCTTTGGTTGCGGTGGTCTTGGCGAGGACTGACTCAGGAGCGAGGAGTGTTTGCAGGTGGACCAGTGAACAGTGACGGCTGCTCTTGAAACCACGATGAAGTACAATGAAAACTACCTACTGCTTTATCTCCATGAACCAAGTGCATGAAGACCTGGCTTCGCGGGTCGGACATGTGCAACACCAACACAACGTTGTAAGCCTGTTTGAAGGAATGAAAGATTGAAATCTTGTGTGAACATGAAGATCGTCACGTGGAGTTTTCAACACGGAAAAAGTCCGTACTGCGCCTGTTGATCATGGTAAATATTGTAAAAACATTCACAGTTACAGTAAATGTTAAACGTGGACTGTATTGTGATTCCAGACGAGACTGCATCACGCTGATGCATGGCGGACTGGTGAGGCCAAAGTTTAAGCGCTTTTAAAAGTTGTTTTTAAACAAGCTCACTCAAAGCTAAGTGGCTACAGTACAGTACACACAATGCTAGCACGTGGTGTTTGTTTATTTGTACAATTGCCTTCATGTTCTCCAAGAAATTATAATTAATAGCTACAAGACAGAAGAAGTAAAATGTAACATGTCACAGTGTGAGGTGCGCGGCCAAAAATGAGGCGGCTACGTAGCTTCATAATATATTGTTGCTCTTACAAAAGTAGGAAAAACTCGAGTTTAGCCCTCCATATCTTACATCCTATGCATTTTTCAGGAGACACTGTAGGATGATGTTGAATGTTTTATCCTCAAGTAAGAGTAAGGAGTCACATAAATAGGGCTATTGAACAAGGAGTTAAAGGCTATGTCCAAAGTATTGGCTAATGTTCAACCAGTAATGTCAGTAAAAGTGTATTCTTTCCTTGTATCTTTCCTTATAGACCCTTTAAAAAAACATTCTAAATTCCACAATAGAGGAAAAAGTGAATGGAGAAATTGTGATTAATCAAAGAAAAACATGAAAAATCTACATGGTATTGGATATCAGAGCTGCTTTTAACACATTTACTATGTTTTATATTATTTGGTTATGTAATTGGACTATAGAAAAATCCAGTTTTTTAGGTTTTACTGGACAAATACTCACAGAAATGTTAATTCCACTATAGTCTTTCATTTTATTTACATGTATTGCATACCTTTTTTTGTTTAGCTCAAATACAAATTTGAAGCTAAGTCTTTTGTTAGAGAAAAGCTAACAGACATTTCTACCTTGGGAATTGTAAAGGCTTAAAATCATTTAGCATTTAGATCTGATGCCAGTTAATAATTGTTAATTGTTAATAATAGTTAATTAAATGTGTTATTGTGTACTTAATTTTGCCTCCAGTCGCTTCCATTCTGGGATTTTGTGCATTCTGATGACAGAGCATTTTAAATTTTCTTTTTTTTTTTTTTTTCATTTTATCTTTATTTAACCAAGATTAAAAATCTCTTTTACAAGAATGTCCTGGCACACAGGCAAGCGCGTAATAGCACAACAATATCGCACAACATTTCACAGACATAACGAACACCATGTTCAAGCACAAGGGTGTCCATCAGTGCACGTGGCACCAGGACACCCTAGGCCGGAGGTCGATGATCGACTTTGTTGTCGTGTCATCTGACCTTCGGCCGCGTGTCTTGGACACTCGGGTGAAGAGAGGGGCGGAGCTGTCAACCGATCACCACCTGGTGGTGAGTTGGATCCGCTGGCGGGGGAGGAAGCCGGACAGACTCGGCAGGCCCAAGCGTATCGTGAGGGTCTGCTGGGAACGGCTGGCAGAGCCCTCTGTCGGCAGGGTCTTCAACTCGCACCTCCGGGAGAACTTCTCCCAGATCCCGGGGGAGGTTGGAGACATTGAGTCCGAGTGGACCATGTTCTCCACTTCCATCGTCGATGCGGCGGCTCGTAGCTGTGGTCGCAAGGTCTCTGGTGCCTGTCGCGGCGGCAATCCCCGAACCCGGTGGTGGACACCGGAAGTAAGGGATGCCGTCAGGCTGAAGAAGGAGTCCTACCGGGCCTTGCTGGCTCGTGGGACTCCTGAAGCAGCTGACAGGTACCGGCAGGCCAAGCGTACTGCAGCCCGGGCTGTCGCAGAGGCAAAAACTCGGGATTGGGAGGAGTTCGGGGAGGCCATGGAGGAGGACTGTCGGTCGGCCTCAAAGAAATTCTGGCAAACCATCCGACGCCTCAGGAGGGGGAAGCAGTGCTTCACCAACACCGTTTACGGTGCGGGTGGAGAGCTGTTGACCTCGACTGGGGATGTTGTCGGAAGGTGGAAGGAATACTTTGAGGATCTCCTCAATCCCACTGTCACGTCTTCCGAAGAGGAAGCAGAGGCTGAGATCTTGGAGGCGGACTCGTCCATCACCCTGGCTGAAGTCACTGAGGTGGTTGGCAAGCTCCTTGGTGGCAAGGCTCCGGGGGTGGATGAGATCCGCCCTGAGTATCTTAAGTCTCTGGATGTTGGGGGCCGGTCTTGGTTGACACGTCTCTGCAACATCGGCGTGGCGGTCGGGACGGTACCTCTGGACTGGCAGACCGGGGTGGTGGTCCCTCTGTATAAGAAGGGGACCGGAGGGTGTGTTCCAACCACAGGGGATCACACTCCTCAGCCTCCCGGTAAGGTCTATTCCAGGGTACTGGAGAGGAGAATCCGACCGATAGTCGAACCTCGGATTCAGGAGGAGCAGTGTGGTTTTCGTCCTGGTCGTGGAACACTGGACCAGCTCTATACTCTCCATCGGGTGCTCGAGGGTTCATGGGAGTTTGCTCAACCAGTCCACATGTGCTTTGTGGATCTGGAGAAGGCATTCGACCGTGTGCCCCGGGGCGCCTTGTGGGGGGTGCTCCGGGAGTATGGGGTCCGGGGCCCTTTGCTAAGGGCTGTCCGGTCCTTGTACGACCGGAGCAGGAGCTGCGTTCGCATTGCCGGCAGTAAGTCAGACCTGTTCCCAGTGCATGTTGGACTCCGCCAGGGCTGCCCTTTATCACCGGTTCTGTTCATAATTTTTATGGACAGAATTTCTAGGCGCAGTCAGGGCGTGGAGGGTGTCCGGTTTGGGAACCACAGGATCTCATCTCTGCTGTTTGCAGATGATGTCGTCCTGATGGCTTCCTCAAATCAGGACCTGCAACATGCACTGGGACGGTTTGCAGCCGAGTGTGAAGCGGCTGGGATGAGGATCAGCACCTCCAAATCCGAGGCCATGGTTCTCGACCGGAAAAAGGTGGCTTGCCCTCTCCGGGTGGGTGGGGAGTCCTTGCCTCAAGTGGAGGAGTTTAAGTATCTCGGGGTCTTGTTCACGAGTGAGGGAAGGATGGAGCGCGAGATTGACAGGCGGATCGGTGCAGCGTCTGCAGTGATGCGGGCGCTGTATCGGACCGTTGTGGTAAAGAAAGAGCTGAGTCAAAAGACAAAGCTCTCGATTTACCAGTCAATCTACGTTCCTACCCTCACCTATGGTCATGAGCTTTGGGTAATGACCGAAAGGACAAGATCGCGGATACAAGCGGTCGAAATGAGCTTCCTCCGCCGGGTGGCTGGGCGCTCCCTTAGAGATAGGGTGAGGAGCTCAGTCACACGGGGGGAGCTCAGAGTAGAGCCGCTGCTCCTCCACGTCGAGAGGAGCCAGCTGAGGTGGCTCGGGCATCTGTTCCGGATGCCTCCTGGACGCCTCCCTCGGGAGGTGTTCTGGGCATGTCCCACCGGGAGGCGGCCCCGGGGTAGACCCAGGACACGCTGGAGGGACTATGTCTCTCGGCTGGCCTGGGAACGCCTCGGGATCCCCCCGGAGGAGCTGGAGGAAGTGTCTGGGGTGAAGGAAGTCTGGGAGTCCCTGCTTAGACTGCTGCCCCCGCGACCCGGCCCCGGATAAGCGGAAGAAGATGGATGGATGGATGGATTTCACAGACACTCACAGGAAATCAGCATAAAGTGCCAATCTTAAATAAAGCACCTGCAGATTGTACACTTAGTTAAGTGTTCTTTCAAAAGTAATCTAAAAGAATCCAATGAAACCTGCTCAATTAATTTAAACTCCCTTCTTTCCAAGACTGAGCTGCAGCAAATCTAAAAGTCTTCTTTTCCAGCTCTGTACGAGCTCTGGGCACACGAGCAAGAGTAAGTCCTGAGAGCTCAGGCTGTAGCTGCTGCTGCTCTTCAGTTCCATGAGCTGCTGGAGATAAGGCGGCACAAAGCCAAGAATTCATTTGTAGATCAAAAGGTACCAGTGTTTCAGTCTGTGGTGGGCCAAGGAGGGCCAACCCATCCCGGCACAAAGAACACAGTGATGGGTCAGTGACCTCAAATTTGGTATAAAATGCAGTCCACCATGAAAAACAGTGTCCAATGCACGCAAGGCATCAGTAGCATTCATATAAATAACATCGCCAAAATCAAGACATAAAAGTGGTGACGACAAGATTTTTACGAGCTTCAAATGACAAACACGATTTTAATCTAAAATAAAAGCACAGTTTTAGTTTCAGCCTGTGAGCCAGTTTTTGAATATGTGGCTTAAAAGACAAACAACCATCAATTAAAGTAGCAAGGTATTTGCATTTGGTTACCTGTTCAATTTGATTACCTTCGTTTGTGGTAAGTGGGGGGCAGCTTTGCCATGTATTTGGTCTTGTCAGAGTTTTAAACCAATTTGAAGTTATAAAGTGTGTTCTCCAGTTGATAAAAAGCCACTTGGAGCTTGGCTAAAGTGAGCTCAGTTGAAAGTGCTGAGGTGTACAAGACTGTATCATCAGCATACTGGTGCAAGGTTGAATCTGTGATATTATTATCAAGGTTGTTTATATAGATAATAAAAGAAGCGGCCCAAGAATAGAACCTTGTGGGACTTCTGAAGAAACCTCTCGATTTCTGGTTTTGTATCTTACTCACTGTGTCCTGTCAGGTAATTTGCAAACCATCTGAGACTGTGGTGTGAGAGCCCTATACTAGACAGCTTTTTTCTAGATCATCAGGTCCAGTTGATTTAGAAGGACCAAGACGTTTGAGGGCTTTTGACACTTTTGGGAGTGTCATGGGGCAGGGAAATGAGAAATTGTGCATCAAATGATCATGTTTTACTGAGGAGCAATATTTATTTGAGTGTTTTGTGGAATCAAACAATGATCCAGTGGAAACAAAGTGCTCATTAAAACATGAAAGCATCTCTGTCTTGTCTGTTATACTGTACGTGTCTGTCGTGTCTGTATACTTGGAGGGAGCACCGCAGCTGAAATGTTTTCATTTAGGGACTTATATATGGGACTTATATATATATATATATATATATTTTTTTTTTTTTTTTTTTTCGCTTCGGCCTCCCAATAAGGAGATCGTGGGTTCGAATCCCAGACCACCCCAAGAGCACACATTCTCTCTGGATGGAGTCTGCATGTCCTCCCCGTGTTCTCCGGCCTCCCACCGTCCAAAGACATGACTGTGTTCAGGTTAATTGACAACTTTAAATTGCCCATAGTGAATGAACGTGAGAGTGAATGATTGTCTGTCCTTGTCTGTGTCTCTGTGTCAGCTGCGACGAGTTGGCCACTGTCCAGGGTACACTCCGCCCAAGGCCCAAAGTCACTGGGATAGGCTCCAGTCACCCGCGACCCCGGGAACGGGAATAAGTGATAGAAAATGAAAGTGGTACAAAATGAATTAATGCTCAAACAGTGTGGCGATCCAGAGTGAGTCTCTTCTGAAGTTGTACTTTTTACATTAATAATGTAAAATATAACCAAATATTTTCTACAAAGTAGGAGTTCATTTATCTAGAATGTAGGGAGTTACATAGATTCTTTACAAAATTTCCTGATACACAAGTTTTCAGGCAAAACGTTTTATTGCACAAACGTGCATAGTCAGTAAAAGCAGTAAAGTTTTGAGCACAGTGAACGTTCACTCACACCCTGTGTGGGCGGTTAGACTGTCACCTTTATCATTATGCCGGAGTTTGCAGGTGCACTCAGTGTCCAACTTTAGAGCCTACAGAGTACTGTCAACAAAAAGATAATAATAATTGTGGTTGCTAAAGGCATTCCTTTATTACTAATCAGTCAGTGCTAAAACACTACCTTTAAGGTTACAAATACCATTAAAAATAACCCAACAATAAAGCCACCAAACCTGGGGATATCATTATTTATGACTAGCCAATGGCAAAAGCCAACTCCACTCTACAAGTACATGATTGATTTCCATCTTGTATAATTCCCTACATATTTTCCCCCAAACAATTTTGTCTAAAATACATATAAAAAAAGAAAATAGGACCTGATTCAAGTTTCCAGGGGGAAAGTTGAATCAGGTCCTTACATATATACACCTACCTAAACTCTCTAACACAGGCATTGTCTGTGTGATTTTACATTATCATTAATTTAACATTAATCATAATAAGTACTAACAACTAAACATATATTTCATATACATAGAGATATTAAAAAAGGTGCCCTTAAAAATATTGGTAAATGTTGTGGTCAAAAAGTTCAAGCTCAAGATATTTTTTTCACTTTAAGCCCTGAAAACCCTCCTTGCTGAATTCCCTCAATGACTGACGATTCTCAATAACTGACGTTGCTTATAAGAGAATCTTCAGTTTTTGAGAACATAAATCATCAGCAGACTAGTTTTTATCTTTTCTGCTTTCTTATCACAATCATTTAAACTGTGTGGCTTCTGAGGATAGGCAAAAAAACTGCCTTGCTTGTTTTAAACTTAAACTACATTCTCTGCAGCCAGTAGATGGCGTCAAAACTCAGTAAGTGCCATGGGAACCATCAGAGATACAAATGTTAATCCTCTGAAACATGAGATGCCAAACTAAAGATTCGAGAGCATACTGACTGATAACAGCTGGTGTAAAACCTCAGACTATAACTGCACAAGCTTTGGTTCACAAATGAGAAAATGCAAAGTATATATTTTTTTCTAACAATGTAATCATAATCTGCACACTATGCACTGTCAAGTCTTCACACCCTAACATTTTTGAGTATTACTAGTATTACTAAAGTATTTCTCCCCAAAAAGTATTGCAATTCCACATTTTTTGCTATACACGTTTACTTCCTCAGTGTGAATTGGAACAATTAAAAAAAATCCTGAGAAAAAAAGCAAATTTGACATAATTTCACACAAAACACCAGAAATGGGCCGGACAAAATGAGTCACACCCTTTCACAATTGTGGATAAATAACTTTGTTTAAGGATGTGATGCACATTTAAACCCACCAGAAGCAACTAACAGCTGAAACAGATAAAAAGGAGAGAAGTTGACTCAGTCTTTGCTCTGTGTCTGTGTGTGCCACAAGGAGCATGGACAACAGGAAGAGGACCTGAGAACCAAAATTGTGGAAGAATAGCAACAATCTCATTAGGGCTGGAATCCTTTAGTCGTTTAGTCGATTAATCGGTTGATGGTGTCGTAGTCGACCAACATTTTTATTAGTCGACTAAGTATTTTATTTAGATTGAAAGGATTTATATGGAAAAAACAGCAAAAACAAGAAGATATGGAGTGAGTTTGCTGAAGATTTTGGAGTATAACACTGTTTGCTAGCACTCAACTGCAGAGGAATTAATGCAAAAACAACTATTCATTACAGATGAGTTCTTTTCAGTACAGTTTAGGTCCGAAACATGAAATACTTCATAGCTTTGATATATTTTGCCACAACCCCTTTTAGTTGATTAATCGGTCAATAGGGCAGGTCTTACTACAGCCCTTAATCTCATGGGTACATCTGTAGAGATCTTCATGCTCCTTAGTCCACAATTAATGAGTTTGGCATTGCAGCTAATCTCACTAGACATGGACAGAAGTGAAAAATTGATGAAAGGTTGCAATGCGGGATAGTCTAGATGGTGGATAAACAGCCCCAAACAAGTTCCAAAGAAGTTCAAGCTGTCCTGCAGGCCAAGGGTGCAGTGTCAGCACGAGCCAACCGTCGAAAGTTGAATTGCAGACCCCATTACTGACTCAGAGACATAAAAATGCAAGACTGCAGTTGGCGAGTAAGCCAAAAATCATTCTGGGAAAACGTCCTGTGGACAGATGAGACCAAGATAGAGCTTTTTGGTAAATCACATTATTTTACTGTTTACCGAAAACGGACTGAGGCCTGCAAAGAAAAGAACACAGTACCTACAGTCAAATATAGTGGAGTACTCCAGCAATTTTCATTTGTTATTTCCACAATATGTTCTTCTTAAAGACAATAAAACAGGAGATGTATTTACCTTATTTCGGCTTACTTAACTGCGAGCCATCTTCAGAACTGTCACCGGCGTTGGTGACGTGTCACTGATCAGCTGATGTTACTTTCTGAGCCTGATGGACCTGGCAGGTCGCTCGGACTGACCACGCCTCCTGCCGCCTGGTGGTCTCTGGAGTAGCATGTCCCATGTGTGGGACAGAAGGAAGGCTCCGTCGTCACGGTTGCTGCTGTCATTGCCTTGCTTTCTGATTTCAATCGCCTCCTTGATCCAGCGTTTGAACCTATTGTTCTCTGATCCGATGACTCGAGTCCCGCCGGTGACAGTTGAAGATCAACAAGGTAAATATATCTTCTATTTAATTGTCTTTAAGAAGAACATAGTGTGGAGCTGTTTTGCTGACTCTCACACTTTTTTTTTTTGACTGTGTGCAAGGAATCATGAGATGTGAAGATTATCAAAGGATTTTGAGTCTTCCAGCAGGAAAATGACCCCAAACATACATGCAAAGTTTCATAACGATGATATAAAAACTAAAACTAAAAATCTAGATGGAATCAAATAGACCCGGAGATAGCAGGAGGGTTAAAAACCAAGAAATGAATGGCAACACAGCACTGGAGAGTTCTGAAGTGGCCAGCAAATAGTCCAGATCTCAATCCCATTGAACACCAATGGAGAGAGCTTAAAAAGGCGCCCGTCCAGTGTGAGTGACCTGGAGCAGTTTGCAAAGGAAGAGTGGTCAAACATTCCGGTAGAGAGGTGGAAGAAGCTTATTAATGGTTATAGGAAGCGATCTGGCCCATTTTTGGAGTTTAGTGTGAAATTATATCAAATTAGCTTTTTTCCATGTTTTTTTCTCATTTTTATAATACACACCAAGAACATAAGCATGTGTATAGTAAAAAATGTGCAATACGTTTGGGGAGAAATACGTGTGGAATAATTTCAGTGGTGTGAACACTTTCGGCCATGTGTGTGTGTGTGTGTGTGTGTGTGTGTGTGTGTGTGTGTGTGTGTGTGTGTGTGTGTGTGTGTGTGTGTGTGTGTGTGTGTGTGTGTGTGTGTGTGTGTGTGTGTGTGTCATTCAGCTCTCATCATTTTCTGTTTTGAATTTGAGGGCGCAGGGTCCACTTGATCTTGAACCCAGTGAAGCCCTTCTTCTTTAACATCTCAGAAAACTGTGGAAAGAGAAAAATGGAAACAAATAAAAACAAACAATGCATTTGTAAAATATTGTATTGGATTTCGTTCGTTTGTTATTCACCTGGATGAGTTTACAAGCACCTTTCACAACTTTTAGAGGGAATGTTTTGTCGTCACACGCGTGTACAGAGGGTTTAAAACGAGTCTTTGGCCTCTATTTGTGCTTCTGTTCTCCTCCGCCCCTTTCTAAGGCAAATTTTTAAACTTGTTACAAAAACTTACTGACCACATCTGGTGAAAGAAAAAGAAAATGTAGCATGTGCTTTTACTTAATTTCCACTTTAGTCCCATGCGCTTTTTGCGCTGACTCAAAGAATATGAAAAATATGCACAAATGTAAAGTCAGCAATGTGAAGATAGCAGTCTGTGTGTGCCGTGGACCCACGGTGGCAAAAATGATCCACACAGTGACTGAGAATAACACGAGTGCGCCTGAAAGTCACCGCAATGAAGCACCAATTCTGTGCTGACACGTGACTGACCTGCCCAGTCTGCGCAACCGACAGGAGCAGAGACACGGGGGAGCTGACAGGAGCAGAGACACGGGGGAGCTGACAGGAGCAGAGTCACGGGGAGCTGACAGGAGCAGAGACACGGGGAGCTGACAGGAGCAGAGACACGGGGGAGCTGACAGGAGCTGGGGGCTAGGGGTGAGTACATTTTTTATCTCTTAATGGGGGCGCACCAGAAAAGGGATGAGAAGCACTGCCTTAAATCATCGCCAGACTCATGAGTATTTCTGCTATTTAAACATTATCACTTCAACTGCTAACCTAACTAGCATGTCATGCAGTCCTGTAAGTAATAACACAAGTAAATTGTGTAAACGCTAGACGCCATCTGCTAGTGCATACACTTTGCCAGGCGAACATATGGTCATTTAGTTCATAATAAACCTTTAATTAAACATGTTTAAAAACATGAGATGGCGAATTTAAGATACTCAAGAGCATGTTTAAAGGCTAATAAAACATAAAAATGCACACTATATTTCCTTTAAACAGATTTGTTGACAAAATAGAATTTTAAAACCAGATAATTGATGGTTTGTATAAATGACCGGAGAGCTAAATGGAGTAACCCAACTGTACTCACCTGTGCTAATATCACCGCTGTGTTTGCTGGATCAGTGAGGTCAGCCCCAGTCTGCAGTTTCAGTTGTGCAATTGTCAATTTAGTCTTCAATTCTGCAAGTTATGAAGAAAATATGAGTTAGATGCGACTTTTGACAAAAATGGATGAGTGTGACTAATTATGACCTTGACAAATGAACGGCAAGGCATTAGTACACGTTACATCGTGCCAATCACCCGCCGATTTCTCTGCTACACAGTTCTGGTTACCACCATCTGGCTGCCCACTGCCCCAGTTTGCGAAAGTGCCGGTGCTGCCGTCGGACCACCTCCAGGGCTCTCTGTACAGGCCGATCCACAAGCTATGGCCGGAGTGAGCAGAGCCCACAGCAGTGTTCTCGGCATTATTTTCTACCATGGCCAGGTCTGTGTAGTTCTGTCTGCAGTAGCTCCGAGCATTCTCCCAGGTCATAGAGGCGCGGATAAAAAAAGAACTGTTTGGAGCTGGAATCATTTGAACTTTTAAAACAGGGGAGATTTTGTTAGGACTTTGCACCGCTGTTGTCTTTTGCTTTTTACGGTATTTGGAGAAAATTTACCACGTACAGAATATAGATCTATTTGATACATTTTTTGAATTCCGTATATTATGCTACAATTACCTTTTTGAGCTTTTAACCATGTTCTAACAATGTTCTGTCATCAAAAACATACCTGCAGTTGCATTTAGCTGCATTCACACAATTATGAGAAATGCTGGTAAGAAAATCCTTTCCCTCAAAACGTCAAAAACACTTCCTGCTGAACTCCCTCGATCAATGACGTTTTACCGATGTTTGCAGTCACCTGTCCAAGAATGTTCTGCAGTTTTTAAGTCCTTAAATCATTGACAGAATCGTTCTGAGCATTTCTACCATTAAGACACTAACACTGCAACTGCTACTGTAGCTACTGCTACAACTAAATTGTGTACGAGGTAGGCGCTATTTACCTAAGTGCAAGGGCATACATTTAGTCCATAATAAACTTTTTTTGGTTTCAAAACATGAGATGGCAAACTCAAGGTACTCAAGAGTATATTTAAAGGCAAATAACGATACAAAAAATGCATAATAGTTTTCCTTTTAATGATCTCTTTGTAAGCTACACCTACTGCCAACCAGACACAAAACATATGTACACAAAATAGGAAAAACTAGACAAGATTTTAAGCAAATTCTAATGTTAACTATGTTTTAATGAAGTCTAATCTGCATCTGCACTTAAAACAAAGGATATGTAATATATGTCTTTAGAAAGTCCATAAATGTTCTCTGTCCTCAGAAATGAAGTAAACATGTTCAAATCCAGTACTGTTGTTGAACCATTGTGAAGTTCATTTATATTTAATTGCAAAAACAATGTAAATGGTTGTGACTGTTAAATTGACTTCAGAGCCAAAACACAAAATGACAAGAAAAACAGTCTATAAGCAACATTTTGCGTTACCAGGTTCTGCAATTAAAGGTGGCTCCATACTAGAAAATTAAAAAATATTCCACAAAATAAATTTGGTATAAAAAGTGCAGACCACAGACATGCCTTTTGTAAATTTCTACACAAGTGACAATAATGCAATTCCAGTATGTTTGAACTTTATGATTTGAGGTTTTGGAGCTACGACCCGACAAAGTCGTCACAGAATTGCATTTACCCCACAGACATGAGAAGTGCCACCTCAAGTTATTATGGACACGCCTTCCCGAACTCATGGAAAGGCAAATCAAGCTAAAAATCCTTTAGTGTTCAGCCGACTTAACACCAGTTGGAAAAAATACAGAAGTTTTCAGTTTATTCTGGTCAGAGGAGCAAGACGAAAAACAAGGCTCACCCTTAAGTAGGCATAAAGCTGTAACGGAACTCTTAAACCAATAAAATTGACACACATAAATATTTACAAAGCGTGAGAAACCAGTTAAAGAAGTGAGGGAGACAGTGTTGAGGGAGTATACAACCAGAACCTACTCCTCAGAGTCAGCTCCAAACCAGCGTCGGCCCGAGTGTAAGGGCAAACAGCTTGGAGACTAAACAGAAATAATCTTGACAGTTGGCCTGTTCCCAAGCAGAATATCAGGTTAATGCCTTGGCGCTTGTTACTGTGTCACCTCTGGTTGGCCACGATGGTGAAACAAAACTGAAGATTTAATTAGTCCTGTTGTGTGTCCATATTCACCTTATTCTAGAAGTTGCTGAGGGCGCCACCATCTTTTCCCGGTTGTATTAATTTACATGAGAGCTCAACAGCAAATACATGGACAACAAAGCCATTTTCAGGTTGATGACTTGATGCATGTGTGTGTTGAACATTTTACACACATCAATCTACTTTATATAATTTAAGCGTCAAAACTACGCCATTTGCGTTAACAGTTCCTTCCAAACCGGAAGTGCCACTACGTTGGAAGAGCAGATCTGTGTTGAAAAGACACAAAAGTGGGAATAGAATAAGGTAGTAAACAGAATAAACAATCGTTATAAAAGACAGGGGCCGTTGTCAATTCAGGCTTTTAGACGCACTTTTGATGGTATTGTACGTGATGCAAATAGTTTGAGAATTACTTTGTTTTTTAGGTAACCAATATAATTTGCCTAGCCATCTAGCTTATCCCAATCAAATCTTTATTTATATTTAGGCAAATACACTCACCCTTGAAGCATGCAAAGTATAATGGATTATTGCACGAATGGTCACTCCACTCTCCTCTATAGATGTTCACACATGTCTCTTGTTTAGTGTCATAGTCAGGGTTTCCAGTAGACCACTTCATGTAGCGACTGGGGCTGGGGGCTCCAGTGGCCGACCATCTCCAGGAGTTGGAGTGGCTGGTCATGAATCCTTTCCATGAAGCAGGATCATCGAACAGTCCGATCCAGGCGTAGGAGTAACTATTAGATCTGGTCACTCTGCGAATGTCGTCCATGTTACTGAATGTAGCCAGGTCAGTGTAGTGCTCTCTGCAGTACTGTCGAGCTGCATACCATGTCATTGGTGAGTTTACAAAGTAGTACTCAAATGTGGTGGTGTGGAAGCTCTGAACCAAACCTGCTCCTGTCAACAAGTGACAAAATCAAGTTTAATAAGAACATACTGGATTGTTTTTGGGTTGTAAAGTCTGTGTTTTAAAGCTCCCATGTCATGCATTGTTTGTCTAAATTACATTTGGGTTCTGTTAAAACCTTTATATATAAACATTGGACGCAAGGAAATGTGGCTTATCATAAAGCAGAATAAAGTGCTTTATGATCCATATCTGAAACAATCTGTTATCTCTCAATCTTTAAATATCAGCAATAACAATAATGTAATTTACTTACACAGCACAATTTTCCCATTAATCTTTAAATCAAAAAGTTATTAATTTAAAGAAGTGAGTGAGTTCATCAAAACACACCTAAAAAAGCAGTGTCCAGTTTGTCTTTCAACACCTGACTCTTATCCTCACAGGATGTGTTGTCCTTTCTGATCCTTATTCAAACATCACCGATTCAGTGGCGTAGCTAGCAATCTGGAGGCTCTAGGCGAATTAGGGGCCCTCCCAAATCGGCCTAATGTGCTATCTTTGTTGTTGTATTCTTTAAATATTAGTCTATTTATACTATTATTCTTGAGGAAAACATTCATTTGATTGGACTGGAATGTTCAATTAAGAGTTTTTTTTCTAATAGTTAGGTGTTAATTAAATAACAAACGCCCTTAGTAAAGCGTAAGTGTGTAAGTCAGTGTAAGGAATAATTTTTACAGCATTTCCAGTCCCATTTGGCTCGTTTTTTTTAACAGACACAATTTAGTAAGTATTTAGATTATTAGGCCCGAGCACCACATGCTGGCGAGAGGCCTATTAGTTTCATAGTGCCGTGCAAAGCACAGTTGCGAAAGTGCGCACGAAATCGAGCGTGAAGCGCTCGCCCGCTTCCAAACCCTCACTAAAGCATTCCCCAACTTATGAACGTTCTGTGCATGCCAATTAGTAGTGAGAAAATTGAACATTATCGTTGTAAACGGGCTTCGCGGTCGTCATCCCCACGTAAAGCACTGAGTCGCCCACTAATGCGTTCCCCAACTCATGCATGTTCCATGCATATAGCAATGTAATGCAAAAATTGAACATTAATATTGTAAATAGGGCCAATAACTGACAGTGAGCGGAGCCCACTCAAAAACTACTACTTCTTCGTCTCTTTGCCCCCCCCCCCCCCCCCTTTTAAAATGCACACCTAAAAATTGTACTTCTCTACATTCTGGCTATTTGAAAAATTCAAAAATATGGTGTGTTGGCGCCCCCAGTGAACAAAAAATGCATTACGGGATGAAAAGTAAATTAAAAGTATAAAAGTGGCAAAAAATGTTTTCGTAGAATCATGAAATTTGGCAGAGGTAGATAGTGACAAGAGAAGCAAAAAATATTATTACAGCATCGCCGTCCGCCCAACCAATTGTCGGCCATATTGGATCAAAATTTGCTAAACATGACTCCGCAGTTTTTTTAAACTTCATACTTTTACGAACTCCTCCTAGGACGTCAAGTTATCAATTTTTCACCAACGTTTTACAGCCTGTGCGGTGAAGCCGCAAAATTTGGCCAGAATTTTGCTAATATTATTAGAATAGCATATTAACCAACAGTTCTGATGGTCGAATCTGAAACAAATCCCTATGTATCATTTATTTATCACACATTTGAGCAGGGGTGACCAGAATTGGGGGGTCTGGGGGTCCAAACCCTGAACATTTTTAATATTCTTACCCATATTTCCAGTAATATGGAGCACTTTGTGTAATTTTGGTCATTATAGTCAAGATTTATTATACTGTAATTACTCACAGTATAATATAGATTTTAAGAGTGCATTGTGTTTACAGCGACAATCACATTATGAACAAGGGAGACATGGTATATATGGAAAAATAATGATCTGTTCAATTCACACCTTTTGGTTACTTTCTGTAATTTAAACAGGTTCCTCTAACAGGGACAGTTAAAATATAACATGATATCTTTTAAATAGGCTAATAAGACATACTTTTTAAATGTTTGAGCATAAGAATAAATGCATTTTTGTTACCAGCCAACCAGACATTGCCTGGCCACTGTTGGAGCCAATCACATGGTCACCCCTTGGAGGACCCCTCACTGGGGGCCCTCTCCACGGTCTACATGGCACCTTTGCATTTAGCCACATCTTAATTACTTTGCTCATTAGGCTTGTTTCTCTGTGAATATGAGTGAGATTGCAATTGTCTTACAGCTTAACCCGTAGAGAACCTGCCATGGCCCCTCTGATTCACCTGTGTCTTCATTCCTCCCAAGTCCAGACTGGTCCCTGCGCTCTCCATCAGCAAGTGAGCACGGGAGAGAGAGGGGAGGCCAAGGAAAGGCTTCACGTCTAAGTCATTTTTTTATTATGTAGTCTGAATAATTTGTTTAAAATAATTGTTTTAGTGCCTTGGGTGTTAGGACGGGCGGTAAACATTGCTGCTACAGAGCGGTCAGAGAGCGCCAAAAGTGCAGGATCCGAGGGTTAGGAAAACAACCCTCCATTAACTCGCTCTGTCCCTGTGACGGAGGGGGCTACGGAGACACGGGACTCGTGCTGATCGTGGACAGGTGTCGACGCCCTTGTGTGAGTGGGTGGGACACGGGGGAGAGACAGGACACACACGGTCAGAGCGGTGCAGCGGCTGCACAAACTCCCCTCTGCTGCTGCTGCTGCAGGTGTGTCTGTCCCTTCAATGCTTTTTTAAAAAAAAATTTTTATCAGCAGGTCAATTTTAATATAAATTTAAAAACATTTCTGGGGCCACCAGAAATCACGTTGAGGGCCACATTTGGCCCACGGGCATGTACCCATGACAGGTTGTAACTAAAGTACAGTATAATATATTATATTTTGCAAAAAAAAAAAAAAGTGTGTATGTGTGTGTATGTTTTATATATATATATAATATTTGTCCTTTGATATAACCCATGGTCACTGACTGCCCAACCATAACATCCTCGCCAAACCTTAAAGCACACATTATGCTGAGTTTACTTTTTTGAGCTTTTAACCATGCTCCATGCTCTAACTTTGTTCCATCATCAAAAACATACCTTGATTAGCATTTTGTTTAATTCACGCTTGTTTAATGAATTCTGGCAAGAAAATCCTCTCCCACCCGACCGCCAAAAACACCCCCTTTCGAATTCCCTCTATAACTGACGTCACTTATCTAAGAATCTTCAGTTTTTAAGTCCGTAAATCATCGCCCAGACTAGTTCTTAGCATTCCTGCCGTCTAATCACAATCATTCCAACTGCGTGGCATCAGAGGAAAGGCTTGCTGGTCTTAAACTTAAACTATATTTCCTTTGCGAGCAGTAGATGCCGTCAAAACTAAACAGCACAGATGTAATGTTAATCTTCTGAGCCTATGTTTAAAGGCTAACAACAATACAAACAATGCATCATATTTGTCTTTTAACCTAATTCAACCCATATCTCAAAGGAAGGGTTTACATCATGGGGACCTTTTTTCCCCATAAAGGGGGCAGGAACCCACAATGTTACCGCACTGATAAGACTACAACTGCACAAGCTTCAGTTAACAAATAATAAAATGCTAGAGCTCTATATATTAATTTCAAACAGTGTAATGTTGTTGTTTTGACTCTACAGATGTGACCGAAACACATTCACGGCATGCAGTGGCTTTCAGCTCTCATCATTTTCTGTGTTGAATTTTGAGGGCTCAGGGTCCACTTGATCTTGAAGTCAGTGACGCCGCTGCTCTTTAACATCTCGGATATCTGTGGAAAGGGGAAAATAGAAACAATTAATAGAAAAAGCATTTGTTAGATATTGTTAGATATGGCGGTGCAATTGCTCCCATAGGTGAATACTGCTGTTGTGTCCTTGGGCAAGACACTTAACCCGCCTCAAATGGGTGAATGGTTCCTTGATGTAAAGCGCTTTTATTGCCTCGAAGGTGGAAAAGCGCTATATAAATATGTGACCATTTACCATTACTCTTGAAAATGCAGCCTCCACATCCACAGCACATTGTTGCATAAAAGAGATGTTGGGCAGCAGCCCCAGTTGAACTATCCCTGGAGCGTACAACAGAGACACTGGTTATAAATGAGGGGTAACTGTTGCATTTGAATGGCAAAGTACAATAAATTTAAAAACTAATATAGTCTAAACTAAACTCATCTAATGTGTGTCTCTTCCACTTGAGTTTGCCTTTTTTTGCATGATATTCTTTCTCACAATAGAGAACAATAGAGAAGAAATTACTCACATCTGCTGTACCAGTTTACATCAGATATACCAGTTAACATTTGAGATTTCAATAATCTGGTAGTGGTTCACCGGACAAATAACCCTACAGGGACAATAAAGTATATCTTACCTTACTTAATCAAAGAATGATCAGATTTATGGCGCGCATATAAAAATAGTCACTGTAGTTCAACTTTTGAATTCTTTTAAAATAACAGCAGATGACAACAAAGACCAGATCACCTGTGTGAAGTTGGCCCCTCGCAGTGTCCAATTGAGCCCGAAATGGTGTCAAACGTTAGTGCACACAATACCAGGGTTTTAGAGATAGACACGCCTCACAGCCAGATATATGCATTCATTCATTCATTTTCTACCGCTTGTTCCTATTAGGGGTCACGGGTGACTGGAGCCTATTCCAGTGACTTGGGGCCTTAGGCGGGGTACACCCTGGACAGTGGCCAACTTCGCAGGGCTAACACTGAGAAATAGACAACCATTCACTCTCACATTCATTCACTATGGGCAATTTAGAGTCACCAATTAACCTACACATGCATGTTTGGAAATTTTTTGATATTTTTTTTAATGGATTTTGGACACCTTAAGACATGAGGTAGATGGTTTTTAGTTACTATTTAGGGGTTTCAGGAAAGGATTCTTTCCTGGTTTGAAGGACTTGACACTTAAACAGTCCTACATTGGGGAAATGGGAACAGGGAAAGGTCCTCACAATATCCTTCAAACTAGGAAGCAATCATTTGCCTAAAACCCCTGAATATCACAAGCTCTAAATATCTAGTGTTCTGGCTCCTCTTGACCACTTGACAAGACATCCATAATGAATATTTTAAAACATTTGACAGTTCTGGGTAACTTTATACTTTACACGTGGCAATCAATAATCGTTGATCAATACTCACTGACCAATCACAAACGTGCACCAACGATGCACAAACGTTTGACACCATTTTGGGCTCAATCGGGCTCAAAACAAAGTGTGCACAAAACCACGCTGATATTGTGTGCACTTAATGACAAATAATATGTTTTGAATTGCATTGTTTCCACATGGATTGAGCTTTACATTAATTTCTTATGGCTCTGTTTAATTTCACTGTAGGGACGTGACTGGGATGAATAGGTGACTTTTCATTGAAAACACTTTATCCCCATTGTCTTGTCGAATAAAGGCTGTAAACATAGATTAAAGTGGAAAAGCCATTCAGGACATTGTCAAAGTTATATTCAAACTCACGATAGTGCAACCCGATACTGAAAGGCCAACATTTGCAGATTCAAGCTGGCATTTGAATAAGGATCAGAAAGGTCAACAGATGCTGTGAGTGTAAGAGTCAGGTGTTGAAAGACAAACTGGACACTGCTTTTTTTAATGTGTTTTGATGAACTCTCTCACTTTTGTAAGTAGATATCTCTTGGATTTTAATTTAAAGATTCATGGGAGAAAAAACAGTGAAGTATAAGAATGTATTTCTCATTTTTAGGAGGAAAAGAATTCAAGATTTTAATGTTAATTTTTAATTCAAGTACATTGTTGACATATATTTACAGTTTGAGAGATAACAGATTGTTTCAGACATGGATCAAAAAGCACTTCTCATTTTTCTGCTTTATGGTAAGCCACATTTCTTTGCGTCCAATGTTTATGTATATAAAGTTTTAACTGTATATTTTTATTAATGTTTTATAGATTGTGTTGTGTTGTGACAATATTCTGGCTGTCCTATATGTAAAACACTATAAATTAAAAAAGTAGGTGAATAGCCTATGCACATAAAAAAACAAATGTAATTTAGACAAACAATGCATGACATGGGAGCTTTAAAACTCAGACTTTACTACCCCAAAACAAACTGTGAACAATATGTTTTTATTACTTATTACTTTATTACTTGGTCACAGGAGCAGGTTTGGTTCAGAGCTTCCACACCACCACATTTGAGTACTACTTTGTAAACTCACCAATGACATGGCAGGCAGCTCGACAGTACTGCAGAGAGCACTACACTGACCTGGCCACATTCAAGAACATGGACGACATTCGCAGACTGACCAGACCTAACAGTTACACCTACGCCTGGATCGGACTGTTCGATGATCCTGCTTCATGGAAAGGATTTATGACCGACGACTCCAACTCCTGGAGATGGTCAGCCACTGGAGCCCCCAGCCCCAGTCGCTACATGAAGTGGGCTACTGGAAACCCTGACCATCAGAATAGTCAAGAGACATGTGTGAACATTTATAGAGGAAAGTGGAGTGACTATATCTGCAATAATCCTCTATCCTTTGCATGCTTCAAAGGTGAGTGTATTTGCCTTAATATAAATAAGTATTTGATTGGGATAAGTTGAGTGGCTAGGCAAATTATATTGGTTAAAAACCAAAGTATAACCATACCAGTCTGAAATACCATCAAAAGCGTATCTAAAAGCCTGAATTGAAAAGGGCCTCTAAACTAATATTCTTTCATAAAGGTTGGCTAATTCTGTTGCCCCGCCCGCTTTGCCATCTTTTCACTACAGATTTATTTATTTATTTATTTTATTTTATTTTATTTATTTATTTAAAGGACAGTGTGCAGTTACATTTAAAAGATGGCTGCACCAAATTTAGCAAAAATGCTAATTTCCATCTGTAGTCCTTGACAAGTAAAAGCAAACAACATAAAAATACATATTTACAACATTTAAAGACAAACAATATAAAATACATATTTACAACATTACAGTACCTGGTATAATTGAAGTGCAGCATGCAAATGGTATTTAAAGTGCAGAAATACAGCTATCAGATGATACCCACGAGGGTAACATCTGTTAGCTCTATACCTGATGGTATTATCAATGAACGAGGTCATATTATTACACTATTGGTCTGGTAATCTGGTGGCCATCAGGTGATACCCACAAGGGTAACATCTGATGGCAAGATACCCGCTTGGTATTGTTAGTGTGAGCAAATTTGGTGCTCCAGAATCCAGTTTTTGACGGCCCGAGAGAAGTGGTAGAAATCGGCCAAATTCTTGAGATTGTCTGGCAGCCCATTCCATTCCTTGGTGGCTTTGTAAGAAAAGGCTGATTGGGAAAAGGCAGACGTTTTTTTAGGAATATCACAATCACCTCTAGACACAGATCTTAACGCTCTACTTGTGAGTTAAGAGCGAGGCTGTATGTAGGTCTTAAGAGGAGGCGGGGCGGCGTCATGTAGAATTTTATACACCAGGCGGATATCAGAGTACCTGATCAAATTGTCGAAACTTAGCATTTTTAATTTTTCTAGAATATGGCAGTGGTGGTAGCACCTTGGCTTTCTGTCAAGAATTTTCAGGGCCTGATTGTGCAAAGATCTAAGAGGTTTGAGAGCTGTTGGGTTAGCTTGGGACCATGATGATCTACAACAGAGAATATGAGATATAATGATGGCATTGAAATACGATTTTGTAGCTTCTAGTGATAGCATATTTCTAATATGTTGAAAGTTCGCAATGTTAAACTTCAAGATATTACAGATCTTTTTAACATGATTTTTAAAGTTGAGTGTAGGGTCCAGAATGACACCTAAGTATTTAACTTCTTCAGTGTTTTCAATCATGCGATTATTGACATAAATATTTGGGAAGACACTTTCAGTTTTTTTGTTTGAGAAATACATGGAGACCGTTTTCTCAGTGTTCAGCACAAGGCAAGAGTTGTTAAGCCACTCTAGTACTTTTGTCATTGTAATGGATAACTTAGCTGCAACAGAATCAGCATTAGGACCATGTACAAAAGGACTGCATCATCAGCATACATTAAGACTTCTACATCGCTGCAGATGGATGGCAGGTCATTAATGTATAGGCTGAACAGCAGCGGCCCCAGAATGGACCCTTGGGGCACACCTGCAGTACAGTTTATAAATGGTGAGGTTTTGTCATTTATTTTTACGCATTGGTAACGGCCCGCTAGGTATGATTGAAACCAATTCATAGTATTTGCTAAAAAATGAAAATTTTGCATCTTGGTGAGTAGTACAGTTTTGAATGCCTTATGCAGATCCAGAAAAACGGCTCCAATCACCCCTCCTTTATCGAGACTGGTTTTTATCACTTCTAGGAAATAACAGCATGCTGTGTCAGTGGAATGTTTTGATCGAAAGCCAAATTGCATGGGGTTTAACATATTTCCATTTTTGAGGTGTTCAATTAGCTGTTCAGAGACAATTTTATCCATGACTTTAGAGACAGCTGGGAGTATACTAATTGGTCTATAATTCTTGATGTCTTTGCTGTTTCCTGCTTTAAAAATGGGCGTAACCACTGCGGTTTAAAGGAGGAGGGATATACACAATTTTGAAATATATGTAATATATATTTATATATATGTATATGTAATTGGTGCTGCTAAAACATCCTTATATTTCTTTAAAAGAAGTGAATCAAGTCCCCATGAGTCCTTTGCTCTTGAGTTGGAGAGTGATGAAATTATTTTGCCGACCTTGTCTTCACTCACACAACAGAGGTCCAGTGCCTCCACCTGAGTGGAGGGTGGGCCTCCTGTATTAAGACATCCGCTCTTCCAACATAGTGGCGCTTCCAGTTTGGAAGGAACTCCGTTAAAGGCTCTGTACCTGATTTTTATTTACTCTAGTTAAGATAAATTCCCTTTACATTACACATTGTTGGATATAGGCAACTTCATGGACATACATTGGGTTTGTAATGTATAATCTGTGCATATTATAAATGCCCTTTGTTAGGAATGAACTAGTGCAGAAGCGTTTACCAGGGTCACCTCTTGTCTTGTCAGCCACTGTACACTATAAATGATGGGAAAACAACTGCTTGACACAATCCAAGACATGTGAGTCTCTGTTATGGTGGAACTATATGGCAACAACTGCATAACTATTGCAGTTGTTCCAGACAGTCGTTTCTGACTAATGGTCTAATATACTAATGGTTCAAATTAGGTACAGGCCCAAATGTCATCAAAAACTACCTGAAGTTGCATTCAGTTGCATTCATGCTGTTTTGAGGAATGTTTATCAGAAACTCTTTCCCCCCTCCAAACGTTAAACACACTTCCTGCAAACTCCTTCTTTCCGGGACTTATTTTTGGATCATCTACATCACTTATCTGAGAATATTCCTCTGTTTTAAGTCCTTAAATCATCGCATTCTGAGTATCTCTGCCGTCTAAACACAATAACTGCTGCTGCAAATCCGCATCATATCTTCTTTTCATAGCTAACATCACTAGATTGTATATTGCGCTGGCACCATCTGCTGGCTGGATGCACTCAGTAAGTTTTAATTTCATAGTAACTAATAACACAGGCCATAGAATGAATAAGAACTTTTTTTTGTTTAAAACATGAGATGGCAAATTTAAGGTATTCAAGAGCACGTTTAAAGGCTAACAGCAATGTGAAAAATGCAAAAAAAAAATGTCCTTACTAAATTATTATATAAATGTATACATGCTACACATCAGCAAAGCACTGATTTCTTAGGCAACCTGAAAATGGCTTTGTTGTCCGTGTAGAACTTATTTGCGTTGAGCTCTCATGTAAATTAATACAACCAGGAAAAGATGGTAGCGCCCTCAGCAACTTCCAGAATATGGTGATTATGGACACACAACAAGACTAACTAGATGCTGTTGTAATAGCTGAAGCTATTGCGAGTGACTGCGCAATTGAATTTGTGTGATTTGGTATGGTCCGGGATTCGAACCCGCGATCTCCTTATTGGGAGGCAGAAGCTCTAGCCGCTCCGCCACCGTGCACATGCCAAAAACAGTTTAAACAGCAAAATTTCCTGTACTCCTGTAGAGGACCAACAGAAAGGCTCCCACTGTAAAAGATAGGGAAAAACTGCACGGAAAATTATGAAAAAACTACAAAAGGTACATGTACCAAAAGTAATAGCAGACATTAGAAGAATAGGAACTATTGAAAAATGAAAAAAAAAATTAAAAGAATTTAAAAACTGTGGCCTGTGAAACGTGCCGAAAAACAGGACAATACAAGAACTAGATGCTGTTGCAATAGCTGAAGCTATTGCGAGTGACTGCGCAATTGAATTCGTGTGATGTTGGTATGGTCCGGGATTCGAACCCACAATCTCCTTATTGGGAGATTGTGGGTTCGAATCCCTGACCACCCCAACACAACAAGCTCTCTCTGGGAGGAGTCTGCATGTCCTCCCCGTGTTACCGTGGGTTCTCTCCGGGTTCTCCGGCTTCCTCCCACTGTCTGTGTTCAGGTTAATTGAAAACTCTAAATCGCCCATTGTGTAGGAATGTGAGAGTGAATGGTTGTCTGTCCTTGTCTGTCTCTCTGTGTCAGCCCTGCGACGAGTTGGCCACTGTCCAGGGTGTAACCCGCCTAAGGCCCAAAGTCACTGGGATAGGCTCCAGTCACCCGTGACCCCGGGATCGGGAATAAGCGGTAGAAATGGACATTTTTGACATGCTTTTTAAAAGACAACTAAGAGTCCATAATGACCCCTAAATACTTGTACTCTTGTACCACTTGTAGGGCTTGTCCATCTACCATGACCTTTGGATCAGCCTCTCTGTTTGCAGCCTTTGAGAAAAACATACACATTGTTGTATTGACATTGAGCTGTAGACATGAGTATTTTTTAACCAATCACAGACTGACACCATTATGACTGATAGCTTCTCAGCAGCTTGCTGCTTTGTTTTTGCATGGACATAGATTATAGTGTCATCAGCGTATAACTGACATGACGCTGCAGAGCAGACGTCTGGCAAATCATTGATAAATAGACTAAATAATAGGAGGCCAAGGGTTGAGCCCTGAGGCACACTCACATGATTAAACATCACATCAGAAAATATACTCTCAACTCAAACACATTGTTTTCTGTCTTTTAGGTAAGATTCTACACATTGTAAGTAAGTATTGTAAGTTACATTTTGATGTTTTACAATCAAGATGTCAGGACTAACGGTATCAAAGGCTTTTCTTAAATCAGGGTAGATGGCCCCGACAACACCCCCCTGTCTAACTTTACCTTGATATTCTCTATAAGATAAATGTTTGCTGTGTCGGTAGAATGGAATTTCCAAAATCCAAATGTGAAATGATTTGTTCAGAAATAGATTTTTCTAATACTTTTGATATTGCTGGCAGAATACTTATAGGTCTATAATTGCTTATCTCTATTTATTCACCTGACTTAAAAATTGGTGTGATCACAGCTGTTTTCCACACAGAGGGAAACAGATCTTTGTTTATTGACCAATTTACAATTTTACATATAGATTGGATTAGTGAGGCTTTATTCGTTTTTAAAAACAGTGTCAATATTAAAAATATCCTTTGCTTTTGACGTTTTGATAGATGAAATGATTGTTGCAATCTTTGGCTCTGTCACTTCACTAAATGTCATTAAAGGGGCTTGCATATTCAAAGGCACAGCTTTAAAATTTGATTGATAGCAATTCTGTGTCATATTTTGTATAGATGACACAAAATTATCGTTAAAGGTGTTAGCAACTATACTTGCATCCTCACACACTTTATCCTCTAATTTCAGTTTAATTGGTCCATTTCCTGTGGTACACTTCCCTTTTTTTTTTTTTAAGTTCTGCCAGATCTCCTTGTATTTCCTTTTGAGTTAGTAATAGCATTAATGAAGAAAGATGCTTTTGCTTTCCTTATCGTTTTTGTCACTTTATTTCTTAGGGTAGTGAACACTCGCCTATCATAATCTTTCTTACTTTTGAGTGCCTTCTTGAGAGCATGATCCTTTGTTTCATAAGACTCCAAATATCTCCATTTAACCAGGGCAGGTTTTGTCCATGACCTGGCTTACATTTAACTTTTCTCATGAAACTATATATACTAGTTGTGAGTTGTGCCATGAATGATTTGCAGCTATTTTCTAAACAGTTTCCAGCAATATACTGTGTCCAATCTGTGTCTTTTCAAGCAAAGATAATTGATTTTTGGGAATTTTTAGATATTCTTGTTTCTTTTTGACAGATACCTTTATTTTAATCTTAAGTTTACTTACAAAAAGGATCATATTATGAGCTGATAGCCCACTTGCTAAGTTATAGCTCTTTTTGATTCGTTCTGGTCTGTTGGTAAGAAGCAAATCAATGAGCGTTTCAGAGGATTTAGTGATTCTAGTCGGTCCCTCAATAATTTGTTGAAGATCAAATTTACCAGACATGCTTTTTAAATCTTTCCTTCTTACTTTATCATTCCAATTAATGTTAAAATCTCCTATTCATATTAATTCATTATTAACAGATCCACTGGAGAGTTTTCATGTGGCCACGTCTCCGTCAAACAAAGAAAGTCCAGATTTGATTGGTACATCAGGTGTTGCAGTTGATCACTTTTGGGTGTGGCACTTCGGATGTTCAAATGTCTGCCTAATAAAGTGCTTGGTTTAGCTCTAGAGTCCCACAGAACACGAGCGTGATTGACCCTTTTGAATAGTTTAAAGTGGCGGCTTTTCACATTACGACCCGACTGAAGGCGCAGAACCGTTAATGCACACACGGCTCGGCAAGTTTGGTGCTGGAACAAGTAGAGAGTCGGCTGTGATTAACTCACCCAACTGTCCAACATTGCCACCGCCAGTTCTTTCGCGCTGATGTACCTCGTCGCTGTATCCAAGTTTGTCTCAGGACACAGATGTGGACACGTATCCAAGCTGCAGACTGGTCCTGGGTTCAGCTGCACGTCGCCAGCAGAAGTGTCAGTGCCAGGTAACCAAAATGTTGCCGATACGTGTGTTTGCTAATCCTGCAGTTTTTTGTGGTGTTACGGAGAACCACTTTGCCATTGTTCAGGACGTTGTTGTATGATGCATATTGACCAGTTGATATCTTAAGAGTGGCCTGCTTTGCGTAAGAGGGGGCCACAGGGCACTTGTAAAAGGAGAAGGCATCCGCGTGTTGCCGGTAGGACTCAGCAAAACATGCTCGAAAGAGCATAGAGAAACAAAGATGATGTAGGTTACAATCCATCCATTGATCTCAAATTTGCATGCTGACAGGCTCTTTTTCCCTCTTAACATTGGATACTGGCGTGGGATTTTGAAAGGTTTAAAAGGTTTGACTGGCAGTGACGCAGCATCTGCCCAGCTGTGTGCCGCCATCTTTCATCTGATCCAGGCCTTTATTTTCTTGTCTTGGCTCTTATCTTCTGATCCACAAATGATTAACCATGTCTTTATTTGTTTGGTTTTGGGTCAACAAACTTGTATGTCAAATCACAATATTGAACAATATAATCAGAAAAAAAAAAAAAAAACAGTACTGAAAAAATGAAAAACTTGAAAGAAAGATTACATGCATTACTACACCCATTCATCTACATTACATTCACAAAAAACAAAGCCCCTCCCATCCACCACTTCTTCATAAAATGTCCACGTCTTCCACACAAACAAATAAGAGTTTAAAAAGCTCCAACTCCTCCTCGCATTCTTCATTGTCAGATTCAAGTCTCCATCATTATTGACGATGGATCTATAGCTACAAATTCACATTAAATTTGCAATTAACAGTAAACTTCACCCCTATTTGTTCATAACATGTTACTTAAAACTCCACTTCAACGCCATTTACACTATATTTAAACACACTTGCCGGTATAGTACAAGTTTGATTGAAACACATACAATTAGAAGCGATAATGTAAAGAGCATGTGGTGCTGTATTTTCTAAATATACACTTCACAGCACGATACAAATTCTAATCATCACATTTTGTTAAGATTAATCAGCGAATAGCCAAATATTCAAGTTAATTTATACCTAGTTATAAATTAACAAGACGAGGAATAATTGAATTTAAAAAACGCATGGTGCCGTGCGTGTTGATATTGGTTATTTTTGACACATCCGGGGTCTGGTAGGGACCTCTGGGTTAAGGCAGATCATGTGGGCGCCTCCTGGTTAAGGTCTGCGGGGAGGCGACTCTGGATCACAAGTACATAGATGATGTCACTTTCTTTCTGCAACCAGAAGAACAGACACTACAGGAATTAATAAAATAACTGAACTTATTTTAAGAAATATCAGGGCGAAAACCAAATTTTGACAAATGTAACATTATGAGATTAGGAAATATTGCAAGGACGGAGAGGTTAAAGTTTTAGGAATTCTTAGCACTGAAAGTATTGAAGATACAATTTGGGTTAATTGAAAGTTTATTACATGGAGAGGTAATCATTTAACATTATATGGTAAAATAACTTTAATCAACTCGATTGTATTACCTCAATTTGTCTATTTACTGATGACTCTTTCTTACCGGAAAAAAAAAACAAAAAACGTTTTAAATGTCTTGAGCAGAAAGTGTTTGTTTGGAATAACAAACCAGACAAGATTAAAAGGCAATATATATGTAAAACACATTTAGAAATGGGGTTTGAATAAAAAAAAAAAAAAATTATTAATGGATGAATTGAAAGCCCCCCAGATTGGTAAAATAGATCATAATCCTGAGTGGATATCACGTCAAATGTTGTATAAAATGCACACATTTTTTGAGAATAATCTGTTTCCATTTTTTCAATTGAACTCTAAACATATTGATCAATTATTTAGAGAGGAATTGGAAAGTATGTCATAATTTTCTAAAGACTCCCTAAAAGCACGGTTAAACTTTAATATCACCCTTCAGATGTCAGCAGCCACGCAAGCTGAACGGAGCTGGCGCTTTTCACTGTGTATGAGGCAGATTTTAAAGACCTAAAGAGAGAGAGCGAGCGACAGCACCTGAGTCCTATTTGTTTTGAAATGATACTGAACTAAAGCCTACTGTAGACCACCAGTTTTTTTGGGGAAAAGTGAAGCTTTTCATTGTAACATGTTTGTTTACTCACCATTTCTTCATGTTGGTCCGACACAGATTAAAAGTGCTTCAGTCGTAAAAGTTTTGCCCTGGTACAGGTCCGTTTGGAATAAAAGCTGTCCCCTCGTCTTCTCAGGATAATTTTGTCACGAAGTAGCTGCATTACAGCTTAATAACTCTTCTACTGCTTAAATACCGCGCTGTTGACAGTGTATGAAGCAGGACCCCTGCACCAGCAGGTGTCCTACAAGTGCCTGCTTAAAACTATTGCGTAAACTCTAACTGTCCCCATAGCTCTACTGACTTCAGTCTCTCACACAGACTTGAACAGGATAAAAACTCAATAACTTAAGATTTTACTTATGGTATTGGTTATGTATGAGTGAATTGTGAAAGTAGACATTTGTTTTGTTAGAAAAAGCACTGCGAGTGAGTTCTGATCGCACCGGACACGATACTTTTCTGTCTGAACTAGTGTGAATCTGACTTTTCTCTCTCTCTCTCTCTCTCTCTCGCTTTATTTTTATTTATTCTTACATGTGCACAAACTTATCCAATCAGTGCCTTGTTTTCTGCACTGCCCTGATGGGCTGAGCGTCTCTGACGTGTCATACTTGACATCAGGGAAAGCCGATCATCTGGCTGCAGCGCTACAGGACAGAGAGAGGGAGGAACGGCACTGAAAAGGCAAAGATGGGAGCGAGCAACATACGAAGTTAGAAGCACTTTAACCAATGTAAAACTATGTTAATTTATGACAATAGTAAATATTTTTAAAATATATTTTAGGGGAAGCTCAGCCTCCCTAGTAATCACTGAGGAATCGCCACTGACATATGTGTGTGTATGTGTGTATAGATAGATAGATAGATAGATAGATTTCTCCTTGACATTTACAGCCAAAGAGGTATTACTGTAACATAGAAAGTTTTATTTGAGCTTGTATTAAATTGTTCATCTAATTTTTGATTTCTAATTTGTGCGCAATTCTAGGAGCAACTTAGATACTGCGCTGCCAGTAGAGGAGGAACAACCTCAAAACACCCCTTCAATGGGGGGAAGAGACAAGGGGTCAACTCCATCTCCAGCCCCTTCTGTCACAAATCAAAGTAGTACGAGTGGCACAGTTGCTGAAAGGCCTTCACGTTCACGCACTCCAAGAGAAAGAGGCCCAAGGGGGAGAGTTGTAACTCAGGACTCTGAAACATTTGACCCATAGACCGTACATATCAGTGGACTATGGGAATGTGACGTCACCCATAGCGTTTGGCTCCAGCCAAATGAAGCTAATCGTGGCTAGCAGTTATAGCCTGTTGTGGAGCCTGGAGCCTGTTGCTAACACGAGCAAAAACGGCCCTTGGAAAAGGAAGCACCTGATTGGTCAGTTATTATTGCTAATAACTTGATTTATGAACAACGTAACGAGAAAAAAACACCAGGATCATGTAGAGTTTGTCAAAACTGATATTTTAGTTCCAAGATGGTGAGTTTGACCAAAACAGTTAGAGAGTAAAGCGCACCAGTGTCACAATAGAAAGTGAATGGCAGCTCGGCTTTATGGAGCCAGGAGCGCCTCCATAGCTGCTTCGTATTTGGAATGCGGCGGCTAGCATGCTAACATGGTGATGATTTGACCTGTTCCGAGTAGAGGACCACTAATCACCTGCTTGTGTTTGTCTTTGCAATTTGAAAAGACATTTTCTTTTCTTGTATTTGTACAATTTTGCTATCTTTTTCACAAAAAGTCATATATCTGTGTTTTTAGAGTTGTAGTTTGATATTGTTGTATAGTTTTGGAAATGTAATACAGCTGTGTGAAGACAGTTTTAAGACAGTAGTGAGTGTTCGCTATTGCTATTATACATCAATGTGGTGTTAATTTTTTTTTTCAAATGGTTGTTTGGCTCATTTACAAATACAAATAGGCCTACTATAAAAGCAATAGTGTTGTTTTGATGGAGTTAAAGTTAATAGTTAAAGGAGTTTCATTGCCCTTTGTGTGAACTATTAACAAGTTACACAGATTGAAACGTTTGCAAGACAATTCATAAAACATTTAGTTCAACAAGAAGAACATTATCTACATAATGCAACATCATAAATGCAAGTTATTCAGTGAACCACATAAGTATTTTTTTTTTCATATGTTTAATGGCTCATCAAAGTACATTTTTACTCATTTTCAAACAGAAAGCAGTTACTTTGGCCAAGTTTTAATCCAGCTTCATAAGAAGCATTGTATCTGCACGCTCAGAGAAGCTTGGTATGGGGACACAGGATGTCCAGAATGGAGAGTTGGGCAGAGGTCATAATGTTTGCAAGCATCCTATCCTGTCCTGCACGGGCAAGATTTTTTGAGGTCAGCGATAAATCCTCTTATTACGTCTACGTAAAATATGACAAGAATCCACCAATATAAATTGATATCACGTCTATATACCAATGTGATTTTGTACGCTGTAAAATATTTTCAGGTAATCATAATACAGGGTAATAAGTAAAGTGTAAAAGTTAGTGCTGTAGTAAATGTACATGGTCACTTGTTGTAGCAGCCAAAACTTGCCCTGTGCAAGGTCCGCTGTGGATGCAGTGTGTGTGTTGTCTTAGACCTGTGTCTTCCACAAAACAGAGTTCAGAAAATGCTGTGTTCCACGGGTTTATTGCCATTAACTTTAGCCATCCACAAATACACAGAATCCAGCAAAGTGAGGCCCACACCATACCCACCATTTTCCTCGAAAAATCCTCTGTACAACCTTTAAGGATTTATAATGACAGTTTATAATATCAGAAGATTCTCAGATAAGTGATTTTAAATCGAAAGACATCACTTTCGATTTAAGACATCGAGAGAATTCAGCAAGAAGTGTTTTTGACGGTAAGAGGGGAGTGGATTTTCTAACCAGTATTCTTCAAAAGGGTGTGAATTTGCGTAATTATCAGCAAGTGATGTAACTGGTGCGTAGTCCTAACAAAATCCTCTGACCGCAAACATTTGTCTGATTTTAAAAGGTTCAAATAATTCCAGCTCCAAGCAGTTCTTCTTTGTCCAAACCCCCATGATCTGGGAGAAAGCTCGGAGCTACTGCAGACAGCGCTACACAGACCTGGCCATGATCGATGATGAGGCTGAAAACACTGCTGTGGCCTCTCTTCAGTGGGACAATAACGTGTGGATCGGCCTGTACAGAGACCCCTGGAGGTGGTCCGACGGCAGCACCAACACTTTCAAAAACTGGGCCCCAGGGCAGCCAGACAGTAGTACAGAGAACTGTGTAGCAGAGTCCCCGGCGGGTGAATGGCACGATGCATTGTGCACTACTACTAGCATTCCGTTCATTTGTCTAAAAGGTCATAATTAACTAACTACTCATCAGTTTTTGTAAAAAGTTGTATCTAACTCATATTTTCTTCATAACTTGCAGAATCTAAGACTAGATTGACAATTGCACAACTGAAACTGCAGACTGGGGCTGACCTCACTGATCCAGCAAACACAGCTGTGATATTGGCCCAGGTGAGTACAGTTGGGTTACTCCATTTAGCTCTCCGGTCTTTTATACGAACCCTCAGTTAGCTGACTTTAAATTAAAGTTCATGAAACAAATCAGTTTAAAGGAAAAACATTATGCTTTTTGTATTGTTCTTGGCCTTTAAACATGCTCTTGAGTGTCTTAAATTTGCCATCTCATGTTTTGAAAAAAAAAAAGGTTTATTGTGACACGTTTCTCTGCTATTTGCCCAAGTTTATGCAGCCAGTAGATGGCACCTAGCATTTACACAATTAAGTTATGTTAGTGCAATGGTTTCCAACCTGGGGGACGAGGGCCCCCCAGAGGGGCGCCTGAGATTTCAGGGGGTCTTCAGAGCTTTGTCTGGTCAAAGGGTCAGATCATAAAATTATGAATGGGTGCAAATTAAACAGTTGGATGTGGGAACATAACAACCACACTTAGTGTGTATTTGTTTAAAATGAATGCTTCTCAGTAATCATTTTCATCATGTAATGCATTTGTCGGGGCCACAGTTTTGGACTGGGGGGCCTGACAAGTCTCATGGGGCTTCAAGGAAAAAAGGTTGGGAAGAACTGACTTAGGGAACAGTGTGACATGCTAGTCGGGTTAGCAGATGGAGTGCTCGAGTTTAGACAACAGAAATGCTCAGAGCTGGTCTGGTGATGATTTAAGGACATTTTCAGATAAGTGACGTCTGAAATCTGAAAAATGTCATCAATCGAGGGAGATCAGCAAGGACGGGGCTCTCAAGTCTCACGCACTGACCATGAGACACACGCAATTCACCTCCATCACACGCCACACCTCGCATTTCTTCTGCTGAAAAATCAGTCCAAATAATGAAGAATTTGGCCCTAAAGTCCCAAGTGTATGTGATTAAAATAGTGTTTTGTGGTGTGTTAACAACTCTAATCAGTCAGTAGCATTTTACAGCAAAGTAAAATTAAAAAAATAATAAATTCTCAATCGGCTGAAGCCACTCGCTCCACTCAGCCGTGTGTTGTGGTGAATGAAGTGCACTGACTCACAGTCCAACTTCTTCTCAATAAAGCCCTAACGGTTGGTGGCAAATGCAGAAACTTTTATCTTGAAAGGACCACACAGGAAGCCTTTAGTGTTTATCAGAGAACCTGACATCGCAGACACGCTGAAACTTTTTTGAGACTACTGCTGCTTTATGGCACAAAGACAGAACTTTGGCGCAGAAAACACAGCCGAAAGATGTGGAGCCGGGCAGAGGGACAGGCCGCTCCTGCAGCTGCAGCAGAGGTGGGTTTGTGCAGCAGTACTGCCCGTTCTCCTCTGACCGTGTGTGCTCGTCCTCCTGTCTCTCCCCCATGTCCCGCCCACTCACACACGTGCTTTGACACCTGTCCACGATCAGCACGAGTCCCGTGTCTCCGTAGCCCCCTCCGCTACAGGACAGCTGCTGAGGGAGAGCGCGGGTGAAGTGTGGGTTATTTTCCCAACCCTCGGATCCAACTCCCACAATTTTGGCGTCCTCTGACCCGCTCTTTAGCAGCAATGTTTTCCGCCCGTTCCAACCCCCAAGGCACTAAACACGGTAACGACGGATGTGCGCCTAATGTTAATGCTTTAAACAATAATTCTTTTAAACAAATGATTTAGACTAAATAATAAAAAAGGACTGAGACGTGAAGTCATTCCTTGACCTCCCCCTCCAGCACGGACAGGAGCAGAGGATGAACGAAGACCTACAGATTGTCACTGTAAACACAATGCACGCTTAAAATCTATATTATACTGTAAAGTAATTACAGTATAATAAATCTTGACTATAATGACCAAAACGACACAAAAGGTGCACCATATTATTGGAAATGTTAAGCCCCCTCCCCCAATTCTGCCCACCGCTGCTTAAAATTGTCTGATAAATAAATGACACATAGGGATTTGTTTCAGATTCTTTCCTCAGAACTGTTGTTTAATATACTATTCTTATAATATTATTAGAACTAACAAAAATCTATAATCAATCGAATTATCAACAACAGCCTATTCGCCTATCCCCACCCAATTTTTAGGTTTAAAAACTTAAAAAGAAGTCACGCGGTCTGCATCTAGTCATAGCAGGGAGTGCGTTCTTAGCATGCTGGTTGTTGTAAGTTTTATTGTGACGGCAAAACTCTCTCCTTGAAAGTTGTGAAAAGCACTTCTAAACTCATTTCATTTCATTTTCATTTTCTACCGCTTATTCCCGTTAGGGGTCGCGGGTGACTGGAGCCTATCCCAGTGACTTTGGGCCTTAGGCGGGGTACACCCTGGACAGTGGCCAACTCGTCACAGTGGCCAACTCGTCGTCAATTAACCTACACAGTCATGTCTTTGGACGGTGGGAGGAAGCCGGAGAACCCGGAGAGAACCCACGGTAACACGGGGAGGACATGCAGACTCCACCCAGAGAGATCGTGTGATGTTAAGGTGGTTCAGAATTCGAAACCACGATGTTGGGGTGGTGCGGGATTCGAACCCACGATCTCCTTATTGAGAGGCAGATGCTCTAGCCGCTCTGCCACCGTGCACCCCTACTTCTAAACTCATCCAGGTGAAAAATTAAGACGCTAGGACTGCTTAAGTTAAATGTGAAATACATGTGGACCGCTGCAAAGAGTGTCGAATGAACTTGTTCTGTTATTTACGTTGTTTTTTTGACAATAAAAATCAGGAACAGCACCTCTGAGGGACTTTTGTTTAACAGCAGAACAGCACTATTTTGGTTCATGTACACAGCAGAAAATTGCCCCTAACAAATCCAATCTAATATCTAACAAATGCTTTTTCTATGAATTGTTTCTATTTCCCCCTTTCCACAGATATCCGAGATGTTAAAGAGCAGCGGCGTCACTGACTTCAAGATCAAGTGGACCCTGAGCCCTCAAAATTCAACACAGAAAATGAGAGCTGAAAGCCACTGCATGCCATGAATGTGTTTCGGTCACATCTGTAGAGTCAAAACAACAACATTACGCTGTTTGAAATTAATATATAGAGCTCTAGCATTTTATTATTTGTTAACTGAAGCTTGTGCAGTTGTAGTCTTATCAGTGCGGTAACATTGTGGGTTCCTGCCCCCTTTATGGGGAAAAAAGGTCCCCATGATGTAAACCCTTCCTTTGAGATATGGGTTGAATTAGGTTAAAAGACAAATATGATGCATTGTTTGTATTGTTGTTAGCCTTTAAACATAGGCTCAGAAGATTAACATTTGCATCTCTGCTGTTTAGTTTTGACGGCATCTACTGCCCGCAAAGGAAATATAGTTTAAGTTACGGACTTAAAAACTGAAGATTCTTAGATAAGTGACGTCAGTTATAGAGGGAATTCGAAAGGGGGTGTTTTTGGCGGTCGGGTGGGAGAGGATTTTCTTGCCAGAATTCATTAAACAAGCGTGAATTAAACAAAATGCAAATCAAGGTATGTTTTTGATGATGGAACAAAGTTAGAGCATGGTTAAAAGCTCAAAAAAGTAAACTCAGCATAATGTGTGCTTTAAGGTTAGGCGAGGATGTTATGCTTGGGTTATATTAAAGGACAAATGTTATGCTAAATGTACTTTATTGAGCTTTTAACCCTGTTCATTGTTCCATCGTCAAAAACATAACTGGAGGAGCATTTAACTTCAGTTAAGTTTGTTTGATGAATGTTTGTTTTAAAATCCTCTCCCTGACCGCTGACATCACTTATCCCAGAAACTTTTGCTGTTGTAAGTCCATAAATCAATCAGTCAAATCAATGTAATGTGGGATGGAAGGATGTAAACATTTGTGGACTTGCGAGAAAAAACATAATTTGTATTTCTGCCGTAAGTGGAGTGGCTATGATTCCCGCCTCACAGCAAAAAAGTACCTGGTTTGACTTCCAAATGTGTATCTCACAGAATTGAGTCCTACCCATGTATTAATATGGAAAGGCTCTCGCTGAAGCAATTGGGAAAAAGCGTAGCGTCCAGAGGAATATTTGAAGTGAAACTTTTGTTGAATTCAGTTGCATGTTGCTATGTGAACATAGTGGGCTGTATTTCTGCCAAAACTGTCTCGAAGGATGTTTTCTAGAATTACTGCAGACATGTCAGGTCCAGTTGTCTTTTTTATTTGTAAATGTCCTGATGACAGTATCAAATGTCTGAATTAAAACACTCACACACACTTAAAATAAACGTGGGACTGAACATTCTGAACGTGTGCTTTTTGATGTTATGGGGTGGGAACCCCTATTAAAGGGCGTATGACCGGTTTAAACTTTTTTTTTTTTTTCATTTTATATTTTATTTGATTAATTAATACTTTTTTAAAATCTAATATAATGGTGTTCACATATTTTCATTTGTCAGATTAAAAGAATCTGTGCCAATTTTATGTTTTGTTTCAGGCAACTAGGAAGTCGGCATAGCAGTTTTTTTTTGTTGTTTTTTTCACGCAGTTACATACGTTTATTTAGGGCCAAATAAGGGTAATCACACAAAAATAGCGTCAGGACTCATGTAACGTTTGAAGAATGATCAAGATACACCAGAAAAAATGCACAAAGAGTTAATTATTAGACGCTGCTCCTGACTCTCTGCTACGGGACAGCGTCAGCGCCCAGCCTCACTTTAAGCACACACACAGACACGCACTAACACACACACACAGACACGCGCTAACACACACGCACGAGTAGGTGTCTATATGAAACCATGAGCCTCGACTTCTACGTGGGAAAATGACATTCGGCGATGGTCAACAGGGCATGTGCCGAAGTAAATAACATCACTGTTTAACACAGTAGAACCCTGTACAGTTATGACAGCCACACGGTGCAACAAGCAGCTGTTTACTTCACAACAGTTGAGTTTCCCCGCGACGTACGTGACTTCATCAGTTCACTCACCGCTCAGACGCTCAGATGAAACAAAGTCCCACCTCCATGAGAGGAGGACACGTGGATTTGTGCCGCTGTCTCTCCGCGTAAAGTCCCTTTGGTTCTTATGCGTCGCGTCAGATTCAAACACGAGTTGTTGCACATGCAGCCTGTAACTCCAGCAAAGTCCTCACATTTAGGCGTCTGCGGTGTAGTTTCCACCTCTTAATCCAGCCCGGGGTTGTCATTTCCTCGTTTATTTTGTCACACTTTAGAGAATGTACAAACAGTGGTAAACAACGATTTGCGCGCTCAGGTCAGTGTGCCGCGCACCATGGCAGGTTTACTTTTCCCTGACTTTAAATGGTAAATGGTCACATTTATATAGCGCTTTTCTACCTTTTTTAAGGCACTCAAAGCGCTTTACATCAAGGAACCAGTCACCCATCCACTCACACATTCATACACCAGTGTACGCAGACACTGGGGGCTAGGTGGGTTAAGTGTCCTGCCCAAGGACACAACGGCATTATTCATCTGAAGGAGCTGAAATCGCACCACCAACCTGCGGGTCAGAGGATCAGACCACTCAACTACTCCATGTCTGGAGTGGGATTCGAACCGCCGACCTTCGGATCAGAAGGCGCCCACTCTACCAACTGCGCTACTGCCGCCCCACTTTAACCTGCACTTTAACCTGCAGGCACATAGTTGACTGCAAAAACATTTGATAAAAGTAAAGATACCATATTTATTGGAACAGAAACTGTGTTGTTTTATAATGTTACCTAGAAACAATATAGTTTTGCTCAGGGCAAAACCAACAATGGGCCTGTTTACAAGTTCCCATTGAGTTGACCCATCCAGCAGGGGGTGCTATTGCACCTTCTGCACCCCTAGTTCCCGCGGCTATGGAAGTCGGTGATTTCCTGCGTGAAAGATAAGAGTTACGACCTCAGAGCGTTCCAGCTGAATGAACCCGTATGGAAACAATCTGGCTAATGCTAGCTGCAAATAACAGATTCATTCCGGATTTATCCTGTAACAAACATTTACATTGTTTATGTGGTGATGTGGTGGTTAATCACTCAGTAGCACTTGTTGTGGTGATTATTACGGCTGTAACACATCACTGTTGATCTTGTGTGTGAAGTGGGAGTCACTCGACCTGCTCCACTTCACAAGTTGGAGTCTGAGTGGCGTTCCAGGGCATTTTTTTCAAGTCGGAGGTGGGAAATATCCCTGTTACCAGTTGCCTGGAATGCACCGTTTGCCCAGTGTACAAATTATCTACAACCAAATATAAAAAACAAAAAAATTCCCTGCTCACCCTCCGCGGGTGGTCACATCCATCTCTGAGCTCGGGTCCTCTACCAGAGGCCAGGGAGCTTGAGGGTTCGGCGCAGTATCTTAGCTGTTCCTAGCACTGCGCTCTTCTGGACTGAGATGTCTGATGTTCCTCCAGGGATCTGTTGTAACCACTCCTCCAGTTTGGGGGTCACTGCCCCAAGTGCTCCGATCACCACGGGCACCACCTTGGCCTTCACCTTCCAGGCCTTCTCCAGCTCTTCTCTGAGCCCTTGGTATTTCTCCAGTTTCTCATGTTCCTTTCTCCTGATGTTGCCATCACTTGGTATCGCCACATCAACCACACCGGCCTTCCTCTGCTCTTTATCCACCACCACGATGTCTGGTTGGTTTGCCATTACCATTCTGTCAGTCTGTATCTGGAAGTCCCACAGGATCTTCGCTCGGTCATTCTCTACCACCTTTGGAGGTGTTTCCCACTTTGACCTCGGGGTTTCCAGTCCGTACTCTGCACAGATGTTTCTGTACACTATACCAGCCACTTGGTTTTGGCGTTCCATGTATGCTTTCCCTGCCAGCATCTTACACCCTGCAGTTATGTGTTGGACTGTCTCAGGAGCTTCTTTGCACAGCCTACACCGTGGGTCTTGTCTGGTGTGGTAGATCTGGGCCTCTATCGCTCTGGTGCTCAGGGCCTGTTCCTGTGCAGCCATGATGAGTGCCTCTGTGCTGTCCTTTAGTCCGGCCCGCTCTAGCCACTGGTAGGATTTCTTGATATCAGCCACTTCAGTTATGTTCCGGTGGTACATCCCATGTAGGGGCTTGTCCTCCCATGATGGTCCCTCCTCCGGCACCTCACCTTCTGTTCCCCATTGCCTGAGACATTCACTGAGCACATTATCATCTGGGGCCTTATCCTTGATGTACTTGTGGATCTTGGAGGTTTCATCCTGGATAGTGGCTCTCACGCTCACTAGTCCACGGCCTCCTTCCCTACGGCTAGTGTACAGTCTCAGGGTGCTGGATTTGGGATGGAACCCTCCATGCATGGTCAGGAGCTTTCGTGTCTTAACGTCTGTGGTCTGTATCTCTTCCTTTGGCCATCTTATTATGCCCGCAGGGTACCTGATCACTGGCAGGGCGTAGCTGTTTATCGCCCGGGACTTGTTCTTGCCATTGAGCTGGCTTCTTAGGACTTGCCTTACTCGCTGGAAGTATTTGGCAGTTGCTGCTTTCCTCGTTGCCCCTTCGAGGTTGCCATTTGCCTGTGGTATTCCAAGGTATTTGTACCCATCCTCAATGTCTGCTATTGTTCCCTCTGGGAGTGAGACCCCTTCTGTGTGGACTACCTTCCCTCTCTTTGTTACCATCCGACTGCACTTTTCCAGCCCGAATGACATCCCGATATCAGTGCTGTAGATCCTGGTCGTGTGGATCAGTGAGTCGATGTCTCGCTCACTCTTAGCATACAGCTTGATGTCATCCATGTAGAGGAGGTGACTGACGGTGGCCCCATTCCTGAGTCGGTATCCATAGCCAGTCTTGTTGATTATCTGGCTGAGGGGTTCAGACCTATACAGAACAGCAGTGGGGACAGTGCATCTCCTTGGTATATGCCACATCTGATGGTCACTTGTGCAAGTGGCTTGCCATTGGCCTCCAGGGTGGTCTTCCACAGCTTCATTGAGCCTTTAGTTGACACCCTTAGTGTCCTATTGATATTGTACATCTCCAAGCACTCAGTGATCCATGTGTGTGGCATTGAGTCGTAGGCTTTCTTGTAATCAATCCAGGCAGTGCACAGGTTGGTGTGTCGGGCTTTGCAGTCTTGGGCGACTGTTCTGTCAACCAGGAGTTGGTGTTTGGCTCCTCTGGTGTCTTTGCCTATGCCCTTCTGTGCTTTGCTCATGTATTGGTCCATGTGCCCACTTATCTTAGCCGCGAGGATGCCTGACATGAGCTTCCATGTTGTGGAGAGACAGGTTATTGGCCGATAGTTGGATGGGACTGTACCCTTGGAGGGATAGACGTGAAGCCTTTCCTTGGCCTCCCCTCTCTCTCCCGTGCTCACTTGCTGCTGCAGAGCGCAGGAACCAGTCTGGACTTGGGAGGAATGAAGACACAGGTGAATCAGAGGGGCCATGGCAGGTTCTCTACGGGTTAAGCTGTAAGACAATTGCAATCTCACTCATATTCACAGAGAAACAAGCCTAATGAGCAAAGTAATTAAGATGTGGCTAAATGCAAAGGTGCCATGTAGACCGTGGAGAGGGCCCCCAGTGAGGGGTCCTCCAAGGGGTGACCATGTGATTGGCTCCAACAGTGGCCAGGCAATGTCTGGTTGGCTGGTGACAAAAATGCATTTATTCCTATGCTCAAACATTTAAAAAGTATGTCTTATTAGCCTATTTAAAATATATCATGTTATATTCTAACTGTCCCTGTTAGAGGAACCTGTTTAAATTACAGAAAGTAACCAAAAGGTGTGAATTGAACAGATCATTATTTTTCCATATATACCATGTCTCCCTTGTTCATAATGTGATTGTCGCTGTAAACACAATGCACTCTTAAAATCTATATTATACTGTGAGTAATTACAGTATAATAAATCTTGACTATAATGACCAAAATTACACAAAGTGCTCAATATTACTGGAAATACGGGTAAGAATATTAAAAATGTTCAGGGTTTGGACCCCCAGACCCCCCAATTCTGGTCACCCCTGCTCAAATGTGTGATAAATAAATGATACATAGGGATTTGTTTCAGATTCGACCATCAGAACTGTTGGTTAATATGCTATTCTACTATTATTAGAACTAACAATCTATCATAAATTGAATAATCAGCCAGTTCGCCTATCTACATTAATTTCTTATGGCTCTGTTTAATTGCTCTGTAGGGATGTGACTGGAATGAATGTATAGGCGGCGCTACCATTAGGCAAATGTAAGCGGCAGCCTAGAGCCTCAAACCTGTAGGGGCCCCTAGCAATATTGCAATACATGAGAGTAAATTACATTTCAACGAGAAAACACCATCAAAATTGTATCTCATTGGATCTTTAAAGCAGAGGTCCCCGACCTTTTTATCACCGTGGACCGGTCAACGCTTGACAATTTTACTGCGGCCCGGTAGGGAAGGGGGCGTTTATCATAATAAACTTGAATCCACTGTGTACCTGTTTTTTTTTTCTTTCAAAATAGTCCAGGGGCTTGTCTTTTAATCCAGGGTGCTTGGTCTCTAAGGCTACGTTTACACTGCAGGGTATGATGGCCAATTCGGATTTTTTGTTTAAATCCGATTTTTTAATGTGGTTGTTCACATTTAAAAAAAAATGCGATTGCCGTTTGTATCTGGTGTGAACGGAATGCGGCGTTATGCGGCCCGCATGCGCACAAAAGAACACAACGTCACACGCAGCGTACTGTGTTTACGGAAGTAAACATGGATCCAACTGGAGTACCTCTCAGTCGTGAAGCATTTGTGGCAATTTATAGATTTTTTTGCAACCGGGGCCAACATTTTATCAATCAAATTATTTTAAGAAGACGGTTAAGAAGGAAGAGGGCAAGGATTTTGGCTCTGGCAGTTTGTGGGGCACTCGCTGCAACGTCTGTTGAGAGGAGCGTGTGGATGAGGAGCCGGAGCCAGGAGTGGTGGGACATTGATGTTAGCCGTTACTCAGAAACTGATTTTTTAAATAACTTCCTGATGACCCGGAGAACATTTACTTACATCTGTGAGCGCCTTTCCCCAACTCTCGCACGTCAAAATACAAATTTCCGCCGACCCATTCCAATTAGCAAGCGCGTTGGGATCGGGCTGTACTGGCTGGCAACAGGTGCTTGTTTACGTACCGTTTCAAACCTTTTTGGGGTCGCGAAATCAACCGTCTGCACGATAATTCATGACTTCTGCAGGACAGTACGCCAGGTACTCCTACCAGAGTATATCAAATTGCCTAAGGGAGACGACCTGGAAGAAGTCATCGAGGGCTTTCGACAGAGGTGGGGCTTTCCCAGATGCGGAGGGGCAATAGATGGGAGTCATATCCCCATCATTGCTCCAGAAGACAACCCTGCGGATTATTTTAATCGCAAAGGATGGCATTCCATCATCCTGCAGGGTGTCGTGGATCACCAGTACTGGTAAGACTACTTCACTAGTAATATTTGTTTGTTGATCGAGTCTGCATTTAATATTGTGCTTTTCTTATTCGTAATGCTCACACCCCTCAAACCATCTACCTCATCCATACTTATCAAATGTACTGTAATATTCTTGGATAGTAACTTAGATCTGCTCTGGCTCTGCAGAGCAGAATCAGGAGTAGAGTCAGGAGGTCTGCTCTAGCCACATGAGCTAAACCTTCTGCATTGCCTTTGGTCAGGAGTAACCCCGAGTGGACGGAGAAGCACACTGGTTCTAATCCCCTAACTCTCTTGCGGCCCTGCTCCGTAGAGCCACAAGAGAAGGGGACATTCGAAGGATTGCTCCTTTGCACCAAGCAAGTGCAGGAGCAAAGCCAAAGAGTCATAATTGACCTCTTTTACACAAATACTTACCCTATATTCTTGAACAGTAGATTTGTAGAGAGCAATACCACAGGGGCAGAGTCAGAAGGTCTGCTCCTTTGACTCCTGCTGCCTGAGGAGCAGACCTTCTCTTCTGCCTCCAACAGGAGAAGTCAGAGGAGCAGAATAGCTCCGCTCATGTGGCTCTGCTGATCTGCTTCAGCCAGAGGACCTTCTCTTCTGCCTCTTCTCCTCTGGCCGAGATTATATTTTGGATTAAACAGCTAATGCAAATGTGTTTGTTTTTTTCTTACAGCTTTATGAACATCAATGTTGGATGGCCAGGAAGTGTCCATGATGCCAGAGTTTTAAGAAATTCAAATATCCACCTTTTGGCAGAAAGAGGAGAGCTTTTTCCACCAGTTAGTTGTTGTCATATTCTATGACTCATTTATCCATTCTGTCCTTGTTAATTTCTTTTTTTTAAACCTTGATCTAAAGGATACTGAAGAGATAATGGGAGTTCAAGTGCCAATCATGCTGCTTGGTGACCCTGCTTATCCACTACGACACTGGCTGCTCAAAGGGTATGCAGACACAGGGGCCCTGACAGCTGAGCAGAGGTACTTCAACGAGCGCCACAGCTGAGCCAGGATGACTGTGGAATGCGCATTCGGTCGGCTGAAGGGGCGGTGGCGGTGCCTAGCAAAACGCCTGGATGTGGACATCTCCACTGTCCCCGCCATCATAAGTGCATGCTGCACACTTCACAACATTTGTGAGAAACATGGGGAGGTTTATGAGGAATCTGGCATTGCTGTTCCTCGAGAAGAAAGACGGGCAGATAGAGGAGTCTTAGGAGATGCGGAGCCGACAAGAGTGAGAGAAGCACTTACTCAACTCTTCTATAGCCAACGATGAACAAGAATACTCAAAGCATTTAAGTGTGTCATCACAGATTAACTGTTCAATACACCCCCGGAATTGTAATTGTTGTAATAAATTCTTAAATGTTTTTAAAAACTGTTTGGAAAAATGCTTTTATTGAATGTAAATATTATCTGGCACTAGTGCAACTTTAACAATGTGTGGTCATAGTGCAAATTAAACAGGTGTGGCCATGAAATAAAACCACAAACAATTTAAATACTTCAAAATTGTGCAAAACTGCATAACTTATCTTAACAAGTTTTAGTCCAACATTCATTATGTCTTTAGTTAATATCCACAATGTGTTCTTCTTAAAGACAATTAAATAGGAGATGTATTTACCTTGTTGACATGTTTCGGCTGCTTAACTGAGCATACATCTCCTATTTAATTGTCTTTAAGAAGAACACATTGTGGATATTAACAAGTTTTAGCTTTGTAGTTTAGTTTTATTCTTCATCTGAGGGGTAAGGTGAAGGATGATGCTGACTGAAGAACGCACACTGCTCTCCAGAATCACCTGATGCGTGTCCAAAGGAATGAGAGTAAGCATGTGTATTGTTGGGCAGAGGTTGACTTAAATCTTGGAGGAAAGATGTAGACTGGGTGGGCATGGTGTCGAATTGCACAGATGATGGGTACAGTGTGGAATGTTGAGGGGATGAATGTCGTGGCATGTAGCGCTGAGAAGGCTGCATCGGTGCTTGGTAAAAAGGTGCTTGCGGTGCTCTGTCGAGGTACTGTGTTAACATGATGAACATTTTTCGATCGTGCTCATGTTGAGCTGCTTGCATCTTCATCAGAATGTCAGAGTCATCGTTTTTTAAGGCATCGGATATCTTGTCAGCAAAAACTTCCAGTGTTGTCTCCATCTTTGATTTTCTTTTTCTGCCCTTGGAAAATGAACCTGTGTGGAAAGAATTAATTAGAAAACATAATAGTTGACCAAGTATAAAATATGAACTCTCTTTTTACTGTATGAATGCTCTGCAGAGCAGAGTCAGGGGAGCAGACCTTTTAATCTACTGCTCTGCTGAATCAGTGGAGTAAAGCCACATGAGCAGAGGAGATGAAGGTCTGCTTCTCTGGCTTTGCTCCTCTGGTTGTGTTCCAGCATGAGTCAGAGGAGCAGAGGCATAGGAGACCTTCTTCTGCAGCTTACTGGCTCTACTTCTGTGGTTCTGTAGAGTAAGGCAACAGGAGCAGAGCTGGGGGACCAGATCTCTGCTCTCTACAGATCTACTGTCCAAGAATATGATGCAAGTATAGCATAGTATACGTAAAGATATAAATTATGTGAGACACTCCTGCTCTGCTCCTGCAAGAGCCAGAGAAGGTCTGTTCCTCTGGTCAGCAGAGCCAGGGGATATCTATACATTTAACACATACTGTGCTGTCAAATAGCGGCTTGTAGGAATATATTTTGCAAAGGAGACATGAAACCTGAGCACATAACACATTTTTATTATTATTTTATTTCTTACCTGAAGTGGATGTGGAGTTTTCAGTCACTGATGGGGTTTCCTCGGTAGCCTCAGAAGTTGGTGAGGTCCCATCACCTGTGTACACATGTGAAACATCAGATTCATATTAGTTGTTACATAGGTAGGACTATCTGTTATTGTTGAGAGAAACACAGTTGACGTTTGCTACATCTCACCTGTTTCGCTGACAAAGCTGCTGGCTGGGCTGGGTGCTGTTGTGGTCCCTGAAGAGTCCGTGTCTTCGGGGTAGGAGCTGTCGAACAGCTCCAAGGGCTGGCAGCTGGGTTTGTCACCCAAAATACGATCAAGTTCTTCATAAAATGGGCAGCTTACCCGTCCACGTCCGCTCCTTTTATTGATGTCTTTAGTTTCTTTAAATTTCGCGCGGAGGTTTTTTATTTTCCACTGGCACTGCAGCCAGGAGCGCTTAATCCCTCGCTCGGCCAACTCCTTCGCTATCTCCTCAAACACCGCCCGATTACGATATGAACCTTCAATTTTTGCCTGAATTGATTTGTCACCCCATATATTTATTAGTTCACACACTTCTTCTTTCTTCCACTGACAGTTTTCCGCACCTTCGTCCGCCATTTCTTTCGCTTGTTTTTGGCGCTTTCCACTTTGACTCAAAATGATGACGTGTGACCCGGCAATGTCGCCTGTTGATGACGTTTTGGTCTGATGACAGGACTTGAGCGTTCAGATTGAAGTCGCATTCTAAAAGTGCGGATACATATCGGATTTATATCCACATACGAATAAGTGGCCTGGGTCGGATTTGAAAAAATCGGAATTGTGCCGTTCACACTGCCACGAAAAAATCGGATACAAGTCACATTTGGGCAAAAAAATCCGATTTGACCTGCAGTGTGAACGTAGCCTAAGTGGCAAAGCAGCTTTGAAGGCTTCATTGCCTCATTAGAGCCGTAGGATTCACGTAGGATTCCTGGTATTGTCTTGTTTCTGACTCATTTTGTTTCTTGTGGGTTAAATTTTAGCTCAAATGACCGAAATGTAATCATTGATCGGGCACAAAAATTCAAGCCCGACCCGGCCGAACCCGCACGCGTACTTTCCGAGTCCGAGTCATTTGCTGCAAGATTCGACCTGAACCCGACCCGGGACACATGCACGTGTAGAACCGGAGTTACGGTCACATATATCACGTCACATATTTTGACCACTTAATTCGAGGATGAGGAGGAAAACAACACAGCACTGGCTGCTCACGCGCTCTGTCGCCGTGGAGCGCATGTTACGCACGGCCGCGCCTCTGCCCCCGGGCAGTAAAGATAACATCTTGAGTAGGATTTGTACTCACCACTTTTACTGAGATGTCTTTGTCTGACGTGCAGATGAGCATCAGCAGCTCGTTGTTAGCCTTCAGCTCGTTAGCCTCATTAGACGCGATAGCCACCTGTAGCTGTGGCTGCGTGAACTCCGCGAGACCCAGCCGAGAGTTCACAGCCAAGACTCCGCCCCTCTCTCCTTTTTAGGAATATTTTCTGAGGGAGGGGTAAGCGGGGCGTAACCGCGGCCATTCTCCATGACTGAGCCGCATTATCATGAATGGGGCGGAGTGACAACCGTCTGTCCATTATTTTTATGTCTATGGTCTCGGCTCCAGGAGGACATTAGTGGACCCGAGGTGTTTTGGTGTGACCCGGTGGAACTCATAATATAATGGAAACGCCCTTCATGCGGAATTCTAATATTCCATCATATGCAGCAGAAGTTCTGCTCTACAGCGCTATGGAAACACAGCACTGACAGCAGAGGAAGACTTTTAACATGTGAAATACCAGACTTATCATCAGTGACCCAGCTAAAATATATTTAAACAAAGAAACTTGAATTGTGGTCTTTTTTGGTTTATTGTAGTTTCCGCCACTGTTTGTATTATTCAGTTATGCTTCAAATTGAGATTGTCATCAGAGATACAGTGTAGACATGTCCCCCCTCATTATACTGCTGTTTAATTACAGGCTTTTATCATGTATTAACAAACATTAAAAAAAATAAAATAAAACATTTATTTTCTCTTTAAGGGTCTGCCGACATTCAAGGCATGCTTCAAAGACAACAAAAACCATAAGAGCAGGATTTTTTTTTTTTAAACTCCAAATGTTCTCTCTTCTTCTGGATGAAATTCATTTTCAGGTCTCAAAACATTCATTCATTCATTCATTTTCTACCGCTTATTCCCGTTAGGGGTCGCGGGTGACTGGAGCCTATCCCAATGACTTTGGGCCTTAGGCGGGGTACACCCTGGACAGTGGCCAACTCGTCGCAGGGCTGACACAGAGACACAGACAAGGACAGACAACCATTCACTCTCACATTCATTCACTATGGACAATTTAGAGTTGTCAATTAACCTACACAGTCATGTCTTTGGACGGTGGGAGGAAGCCGGAGAACCCGGAGAGAACCCACGGTAACACGGGGAGGACATGCAGACTCCACCCAGAGAGATCGTGTAATATCAAATGTCAAATATTTTAATGCATTTTCACAGTGTAATTACTTACCTGTCCTTTCTGCAGGCTTCCCAAAGCGGGACCACACAATATAGTCATGCAGCCAACTTGTAACCCCCACTTCAAAATAAAATGAATAGTTAATTGTAGTGAAATTGGGTCAAATGATACAATATTGTTTGATATAAAATCTTTTAAATACAGTGTCACAGTTTGTATATTATACATTTATATGCTGGGCATAGATCCCGAATACTCACTTATTTATTTTGTTAAGTGACTCTGTTTGCAAATTTTACAGGAAACTGGACACCCTCTTCAATCACTGAATTACCTATAATAATATTTAGATTGTATGCTTTTTTCCAAAGGTTTTCTGAAGGTCTTCGACTAAGACAAATCGATATGAAGGTAGAGGGCATTGCCAAAAGTCTCTGTCAAAAATGTCCTCTCAAGTTCGAAAGGTGTGCTGTCATGCCATCAAATCTTTTTCACGAAAAAAAGGACAGCGCCTGGGAAGTCATGGAAAGCGCGTCTTGATTGATGAAAGCAACTTCCGTCATTAACGCAAGGTACTATAAAATACATATTCACAACCTATTCAAACTTTTACCAAAGACTTTATGTTTTAGTGTTGTCATGGAAATGTATTATGTGTAGTCAGTTATCCTTTTCAGCTGATTTGCCATTTTCTCACAATTATCAAAACCCATATTTTTGGACACTATTTGAACAATTTTGAATTTATAATTCTAAATTAATATTATATGAATTATCCCTTATTTTTAAGCGCTACTTTTTTTAACAGGGCTGGGCAATTATTTGAAAGATCGACCAATCAAGATTCAGTCATGTCTACTCAGCTTTTTTTATCGAGAGTCAATAGGCAATCCTCTGTCAGTGAAAAACATGTGGTTTGTAGCGAAATGCAAAATGAAAATCAAGATATGACATGGCATGGCATGGTATGGCAGAACTGGGTTGTGGATAAGCACACTATACAATATCACTTGAACACAGACCAAAATACAGGTTCTGTTTCACACCAAAAACTTTTTTATTGCGGTTGAAACAGCAGATGGTTTAAAACAAAATATTCAAAATATTTTTAACAAATTTTCCAGCAAAGAATATTTCTGAATACGTAAAAATAACGTTGTTAACCCTTTGTTGTAATTAATTTCATTACTTAAGATGTACATTGATGGACATTTTCACCCAAAAGATTTACCAGTGGGGTTCTTGTCTCGCTTATTTTTTTCTAGTTTCAGACTATTTCAGTAGTTTGCCCAAGTGTCAACAAAAATGGGCCTCAGGGCGCCTGCTGTAATCCTTCCACTCCAACAGCAAATCAGTTGCTCGTTCCTTCGTTCCTACTAATTAAAATGACTTTCTCTCAGCCATTTTAATTGTGCATGTTTATTTGAGTTTAGCGCTTTAAAAGAAAAAGGGTGTATTGTAAGAGCTATAACTTAAGCAACTACAAACCTGAAGCCTTTTTCTTATTCATGATTCTTTTTTCTATTAGTTGTCTAGTTATAAAGGTATATCCCTTTGTTATCTTCACAGTATGGACGTGGGCGAATCACAAACACCTGGAAAAGGAGAAAGTGGGTTTTCGGAATGCTTGGGGTCCAACAATCATCGCAGACCAATTTTGCGTTTAGTGAAGAAACGTTCCCGCAACCAACTCATACCACTGGTGGTAAAACATGTCCTGCCTGGGAGTATGATCATCAGCGATGAGTGGAGGGCCTACAGACACATTCTGACCAATTTTGGTTACCGGCTGTTGACCATTCTAGATGGTTTGTTGACCCTGCCACTGGAGCACATACACAACATTTAGAAAGAGCATGGTTGACTTACAAATCACATATTTGGAGCAACCGAAATGAAAAACTTCTGAAAGAGCACTTGCAGGTCATTGAGTGGACCTATTGGATGGGTTATAGTTACAGAAATGGGATACTTGGCCGATTGCTCAAAGATATAAAAAGACAGTATGACTGCTAAGTTACTTTCAATAGTATTACATTAGTATGGCAGGGTCTGTGTACCCTTCGTTCATTTGATTTTCAATTTGAAAACAAATAATATATAATAATATGATTTAGTTTTGTTCATGAAACGAATATACAGTTTGATTTTTCATGTTTCGATTTGAACATTGGATTAAAAATACACAATTTGAAAGGTTTGGAGCCCGCATTCATTAATTAATTTAGCATTACTCGTCATCCGTCCGCAGCGATGACCCAAAGCAGTCTCGGTCCAGGCCTTTGACCCCTGAGATGGATGTCACCAATGCAGGGAACACACCAACTGTGGCCGCTGTCATGTCGCATGAGCTCGGGCCCCACTGTTGATTCAGCCCAGAATCAACTCATGCGCTGCGCAGAATGAATGAAGGTAAATTCCTTCATAAATCTGCGCTCCAAACCTGTTGAATTGTGTATTTCTAATCCAATGTTCAAATCAAAAAAATAAAAATCAAACTGTATTTTAACATTTCAACAAAAACGAAGAATGGAAAATCAAATAATATTTTCCCGTATTTGTTTTCAGTTTCAAATTGAAAATCAAATGAACGAAGGGTACACGGCCCATGGCAGTAGTGGTTTCTTCGATTTTTGCCTCTGACAGGCTGGAAAAGTCATTTAATTAAAATGCGGTTAAGATAAATATATTTCAAATTCAGCAAAAATCTTTACGAATTGTTGCCTCAGTTTAGCTATTTTTTTTGTTTTTTAATTTTACTCCCTGGTTGGAAATGATGCCATCACATTTGGAAATAACCAAAAAGCCCCCAGCGTGATTCCTGTAATAACTTCCCGTAATTTTGAACAGATTTTTCAACTTTTCTCTACAAACAGCAGCTTGATTGGTAAAAAACGATAGTCTTCATCCACAAAAGGTACACACTGAATAAAGTAAAAATTAGAAAATCATAAAAACCTTTCATACGCACTTTTTTCACATTGATTTTTGTAGTATACATTTCAATGTATAGGTTCTAAAGAAGTAGATCTCAAATGTCTCCAAAAGTTTTTCAGGAGTTTATGAAGATTTAAAGGATGTACATGTCTTGTTGTCATGATCCTGTTAAATAATATTCTATGTTTCCTTGATCAAACTGGCTTTTGAATAGTAATTATACATTATAATTTGTTTTGGGCTAGTTGTGGTCAATATCCATATTTCTGTAAATACTTGGCGTATTTGCAAACCAAATGTATACCTTACCGTTACAAATTTGATCATTTCTCTGTTGTAGATAAACGTGTGCATGTAACACACACACACACACACACACATATATATGTGTGTTGGGTTGGTGTATGGGTTGAGCGGGGGACTCGCGCGGGTTGGGTGGGGGAGTAAGCCGTTTGCTTTTGCAAGGAAGGGGGCCAGTCCAAGAAATGGGTGTTTTTTGGAAACTGTTATGTTATGGATATTACACAACGCAAAAAATGATCAACAAAGCCCTTAGAATAGATTGTGTAATGGGGAAAATAGCAGAATATGGGTCCTTTAATAATGAACTCATGATGAGTTCATGGTTGCTATCATATTGAGTTAATGATTAGTTAATTCATGAATCCCGGATTTCATCATAATCATGATCAGTTAATGATGTATTAATGATGAATTATGGTAGCTTTTGAACTCATGATGATCATGATTACTGAAGGTTACTCATTAATGAGCTCATTGTATGACTCACTTGGGTTAATTCATGGTATTTTCATGAATGGCTCATCATGAGTTCATGTGAGTTCCTTATGAACTCACAATGAGTTAATGGTTGAACTCATGATGAACTAATGATTATCATAATCATCATCATAATGATTATTATGATGATGATCATGCATGAATCATGATGAATTAATGCATTAACCCATGTACCATTATTATAAATGGTTACCTTTTCTTTCTTTTTTTTTCTTGGGGGGGGTACAAAAAGTACATATTTGCAGGTTTAATTGCAATAAGTATGTTTTTACAACAATGAATATATATATATATTTTTTTTTCCTAATGCTGCAGTCTTTCGGTTCACTCAAGTATTCAGAAAATGTACAGTAAAGAGGAGCTTTTACTCGAGAGCAGGTCAGGACGATTGTGTCGGCTCATGTTTTGTCTGCAGAATTCTGTAAGTCGGGCTCAAAGCTGTTTTGCATTGTAAATGTAGGTAAATAATCATCTCATGATGTCTGAAAAGGTTGTTTTGTGTAGTATTGACAAATTCAGAACATAACTAGATCTCCTTCTGTGAAAGAAAGAAGCAAAGGCCCATCTATGTGCATGTCAGATGTGGGGGCCTCTTACCCTTTGATCCTTGAACCACTGGAGTCTCAAACCTCTGACAATAGCTATAAAGTTGAAAACTTAGAAAACATTTTACTTTTTTATATTAAAGTAACTAGAGCAACATAGAGCTGTAAAACAAACAAAAAAATAGTATTTTGACAACATGACACAAGTTATCTCATGTTGCACGTCTTAAGATTTCATCAGTTTAATTACCCCTGAATGTCAATTCTCAATGTCATTCTGAAACAGAAAATACAGAGTATTAATGCTACAATTAATGACACAGCAATAATGCTGAGGAATTTTTTGAGCAGACGGGAAAAAGCTTTAGAAATCTTCCACAATGTCTCTTCCAAATTTTTGGTTCCATGGGCCTGGAAAGATCTGCTGTGCTAGTCCATTGACAAAATAAAAGATAAAAAACAGCAACAGGCTTGTGTGGAGGAATTTTTCTCATTGTGGGACAAAAAGGGTTCTCTGGTCTTTTCTTATCAACTGGTATGGTATTTAAAATTTAAAATTGTATTTTTGTTCTTGCTGTATCTGCTGTGTGTGAATATTATGAACTATATAAAGTAAGCACATGCCACAGAACAGGTCGAGTATTATTTTACCTAAATAATTCATGGTAATCACTCTCACCAAAGCAATCTAGATTGCCTGAAATTGATTAAAAACAAGTGTTGTCATTTCATAGTATAAAGTATTTTTGATGTGAAGATGATGAAAATTGTATGACTCTTCTTCTGCTCAACTGATCCATTCTGTCCACTCCACGGTGGGAACAAAACCCAGTGTTTAGATTGGGTATCCTCCTGGCATTTCAAATAACTGCTTTTCAAGATTGCATACATATTGTAACAACACAGTTGCCTGTGTATCCTGTTTTTTTTTAAAATACACAAAAACCTCGGGACTCATGGAGACCTGGAGTGGGCAGACGCAGAGGGGAGCTCAGGATCAGGTGAGACTGGTCAGAGCGGCCTCAGGATCAGCATTGAAAAGCTTGTCCCGTGCAGGGCTTTAGGAACCACGCTTCTCTGGTCTGCAGTACTGCTCAGTGGCCTGTAGATGCCACTAAAACACACTGGGACTCCAAGCCAAGCTTCAGTGGACAGAAGTGAAGGGAAAACTGGCTTATTTGGATATTTTTCTGAACAACTTAATTATAGTTTTAACACACAGTGATTTTAGATTTTATTGGTCAATCACTTAAGGCCCAAAGTCACTGGGATAGGCTCAAGTCACCCGCAACCCCGGGAACGGGAATAAGCGGTAGAAAATGAATGAATGGTCAATCACTGCTTGCCTTGCTTGTCCTGACCACACACCACTGACCAATACATACCAGTTCACATGATTACTTTTGGTCCACTTAAAGTCTCTGTCCTGACCGTTTAGGAAAAAAAAGAAAAAAAAAACGCGTTATTTCCTTTTACTCCACTTTTTGGACAGATGTAAAACAAGTAGTAGATATATTTTTTTTTTTTGCTCAAATCTGTTCATCCACAACTTTGTCCAGAAATACTCAACTTAGAAAAAAGTCTTTGCATGGTTGGATCTTCCATCCATCCATCCATCTTCTTCCGCTTATCCGGGGCCGGGTCGCGGGGGCAGCAGTCTAAGCAGGGACTCCGAGACTTCCTTCACCCCAGACACTTCCTCCAGCTCCTCCGGGGGGATCCCGAGGCGTTCCCAGGCCAGCCGAGAGACATAGTCCCTCCAGCGTGTCCTGGGTCTACCCCGGGGCTGCCTCCCGGTGGGACATGCCCAGAACACCTCCCGAGGGAGGCGTCCAGGAGGCATCCGGAACAGATGCCCGAGCCACCTCAGCTGGCTCCTCTCGACGTGGAGGAGCAGCGGCTCTACTCTGAGCTCCTCCCGTGTGACTGAGCTCCTCACCCTATCTCTAAGGGAGCGCCCAGCCACCCGGCGGAGGAAGCTCATTTCGACCGCTTGTATCCACGATCCTGTCCTTTCGGTCATTACCCAGAGCTCATGACCATAGGTGAGGGTCGGAACATAGATTGACCGGTAAATTGAGAGCTTCGTCTTTCAACTCAGCTCTTTCTTTACCACAACGGTTCGATACAGCACCCGCATCACTGCAGATGCTGCACCGATCCGCCTGTCAATCTCACGCTCCATCCTTCCCTCACTCGTGAACAAGACCCCGAGATACTTAAACTCCTCCACTTGAGGCAAGGACTCCCCACCCACCCGGAGAGGGCAAGCCACCTTTTTCCGGTCGAGAACCATGGCCTCGGATTTGGAGGTGCTGATCCTCATCCCAGCCGCTTCACACTCGGCTGCAAACCGTCCCAGTGCATGTTGCAGGTCCTGATTTGAGGAAGCCATCAGGACGACATCATCTGCAAACAGCAGAGATGAGATCCTGTGGTTCCCAAACCGGACACCCTCCATGCCCTGACTGCGCCTAGAAATTCTGTCCATAAAAATTATGAACAGAACCGGTGACAAAGGGCAGCCCTGGCGGAGTCCAACATGCACTGGGAACAGGTCTGACTTACTGCCGGCAATGCGAACGCAGCTCCTGCTCCGGTCGTACAAGGACCGGACAGCCCTTAGCAAAGGGCCCCGGACCCCATACTCCCGGAGCACCCCCCACAAGGCGCCCCGGGGCACACGGTCGAATGCCTTCTCCAGATCCACAAAGCACATGTGGACTGGTTGGGCAAACTCCCATGAACCCTCGAGCACCCGATGGAGAGTATAGAGCTGGTCCAGTGTTCCACGACCAGGACGAAAACCACACTGCTCCTCCTGAATCCGAGGTTCGACTATCGGTCGGATTCTCCTCTCCAGTACCCTGGAATAGACCTTACCGGGGAGGCTGAGGAGTGTGATCCCCCTGTGGTTGGAACACACCCTCCGGTCCCCCTTCTTATACAGAGGGACCACCACCCCGGTCTGCCAGTCCAGAGGTACCGTCCCCGACCGCCACGCGATGTTGCAGAGACGTGTCAACCAAGACAGTCCCACAACATCCAGAGACTTAAGATACTCAGGGCGGATCTCATCCACCCCCGGAGCCTTGCCACCAAGGAGCTTGCCAACCACCTCAGTGACTTCAGCCAGGGTGATGGACGAGTCCGCCTCCAAGATCTCAGCCTCTGCTTCCTCCTCGGAAGACGTGACAGTGGGATTGAGGAGATCCTCAAAGTATTCCTTCCACCTTCCGACAACATCCCCAGTCGAGGTCAACAGCTCTCCACCCGCACCGTAAACGGTGTTGGTGAAGCACTGCTTCCCCCTCCTGAGGCGTCGGATGGTTTGCCAGAATTTCTTTGAGGCCGACCGATAGTCCTCCTCCATGGCCTCCCCGAACTCCTCCCAATCCCGAGTTTTTGCCTCTGCGACAGCCCGGGCTGCAGTACGCTTGGCCTGCCGGTACCTGTCAGCTGCTTCAGGAGTCCCACGAGCCAGCAAGACCCGATAGGACTCCTTCTTCAGCCTGACGGCATCCCTTACTTCCGGTGTCCACCACCGGGTTCGGGGATTGCCGCCGCGACAGGCACCAGAGACCTTGCGACCACAGCTACGAGCCACCGCATCGACAATGGAGGTGGAGAACATGGTCCACTCGGACTCAATGTCTCCAACCTCCCCCGGGATCTGGGAGAAGTTCTCCCGGAGGTGTGAGTTGAAAACCCTGCCGACAGAGGGCTCTGCCAGCCGTTCCCAGCAGACCCTCACGATATGCTTGGGCCTGCCGAGTCTGTCCGGCTTCCTCCCCCGCCAGCGGATCCAACTCACCACCAGGTGGTGATCGGTTGACAGCTCCGCCCCTCTCTTTACCCGAGTGTCCAAGACACGCGGCCGAAGGTCAGATGACACGACAACAAAGTCGATCATCGACCTCCGGCCTAGGGTGTCCTGGTGCCACGTGCACTGATGGACACCCTTGTGCTTGAACATGGTGTTCGTTATGGACAAGCTGTGACTAGCACAGAAGTCCAATAACTGAACACCACTCGGGTTCAGATCGGGGGGGCCGTTCCTCCCGATTACCCCTCTCCAGGTGTCACTGTCGTTGCCCACGTGGGCGTTGAAGTCCCCCAGTAGAACAACGGAGTCCCCAGGCGGTGCACTGTCCAGTACCCCTCCCAGGGACTCCAAGAAGGTCTGGTACTCTGCACCGTTGTTCGGCCCGTAGGCCGACACAATGGTGAGAGACCTGTCCCCCACCCGAAGGCGGAGGGACGCGACCCTCTCGTTCACCGGGGTAAACTCCAACACGTGGCGGCTGAGCTGTGGGGCTATGAGCAAGCCCACACCAGCCCGCCGCCTCTCCCCGCGGGCAACGCCAGAGAAATGGAGCGTCCAGCCCCTCTCGAGGAGACGGGTTCCAGAGCCCAAGCTGTGCGTGGAGGTGAGGCCGACTATATCTAGTCGGAAACGCTCGACCTCCCGCACAAGCTCAGGCTCCTTCCCCCCCAGCGAGGTGACATTCCATGTCCCCAGAGCTAGTTTCTATGTCCGGAGATCTGGTCGTCGAGGTCCCCGCCTTCGACTGCCTCCCAGATCTCTCCGCACCGGCCCCTTATGGATCCTCCTGCGGGTGGTGGGTCCACGGGAGGACGGCCCCACGTCGCTCGTTCGGGCTGGGCCCGGCCGGGCCCCGTGGGGAAAGGCCCGGCCACCAGGCGCTCGCCGTCGAGCACCCACCCCAGGCCTGGCTCCAGGGTGGGGCCCCGGTGACGCCGATCCGGGCGACGTAAACAACCTTGTTATTAAAATTCGTCATAAGGGCTTCTGAACCGCTCTTCGTCTGACCCGTCACCCAGGACCTGTTTGCCATGGGTGACCCTACCAGGGGCATGAAGCCCCCGACAACATAGCTCCCAGGATCATTCGGGTACTCAAACCCCTCCACCACGTTAAGGTGGCGGTTCAAGGAGGGGGGGTTGGATCTTAATCAGATCAAATGAGTAGTTCAATCTGTCAGAGGCACTTTAATGATCACTTCAAAAATAAGTTGCGTCATTGTTCCACTAACAGTTGTGAGTTCATCCTGTTTTAGCAGAAATTCGGACAATTAAGAGCACATAGAGGCAACTGGACTCAACAAATGTTTGACCTTCTCGCTGTTGCTCAGTTATTTTTGAAATATTCCTCTGGACGTTGAGCCTTTTCCCTGCAGCATGCGCACATACACACACTGTCTCGAGTGGGCTTTGTGGTGGCGCGTTGTGCCAGACCGAGTTTGGGCCAAGATTCCCAAAAAAACAGGCGTGCATTCATTTCGCCTACAGGTCAGTTCACTTTTACATTTCTCCCATGTTGTGCACCTGGGATCATCTGAACGCAGCGTGTCTTCTGTCTTTTGCCAGCCCGGTGTTGCTGTGTCTGCTTCCTCCCTCACCTTCTCACCGGCAGTGCACGTGTCCAGCACGCGATGCGGGTTTGGGGCTCTTCTCGGGTAAGTCTGCTCATTGTGCCACTTGTGCTTTGGTCTTTGGGCCGCAGCTGACCTTAAATTCTGCCTCAGACCTCTGGCCTGGTATGGGATCGTGACACCATTCGGCCTTCCCCTCCTGCTGCTTCCCGTGGCTGCGTGCACCTCTGCCGGCAGGTAAGAGCCCCACCATATATACTGCAGTTCCTATAGTAGCGCCAGGGTTTGAGTTATTGGTGTAAAACTGTCGCCTCTGGTTGCCACCTCCTATAAGTTGTATTGTCCTCTGTGATTCGTTCATGTCCTTGGTAAAAGCTTAATAAAAGCTTAATTTGTGTGCCCATTATTTGCGTTCAATGTCCTGTGAATGTGCATCTTATCTTAGCCTATTTAAATCAATCCACCTGTCTTTATTGTCCTGACCTAGCGCGGCCTTTAGTTAAATTTCATCCTTTTATCATTGTGGGCCCAGGGCCACATTCCCTGGATGGTGTTGTTGGTGCTGTCTCAATGTCTCATGTCACATTTCCATATTAATAAATGTGTAGAACTTAATTCAGAGTGATACGCATGCAGATATCAATCTGGTGTGAGCCAGGTTAGGAAAAATGTTACTAGCTTAATATTAACTTTAAATGTGTTATTAAATGTGAAATAATAGTCAGTGTATATGTTAAAATAAAAGGCCCGATGCAACTTAGACATGGAAGTCAACTGGGTGTTTTATTGCTGTAAGGCGGAGGTCCACCCAGTTCAAATTGCTGCTGACAAAGTAGTGATGAAGTCAGAAGCCTACACAAGTTTACATCCTTCCATCCCACACCACACTGACTTACATTCATTTCCCGGAGATTTTCAATAACCTTATAAACCATAGTTACTTTCTGTCTAACCTTAACCTGAAATGTAAAGTGCAATACGACTACAATGTATCATCGTTATTATTATCATCATGCATCTATTTTAAACTACGTCATCATAACCTGCAGTATTGGGGCAGACAGCACTCTGTCAGACTGTATGTGCACAGATGTGCCCGTCCACACGGCATGCAGTGGCTTTCAGCTCTCATCATTTTCTGCGTTGAATTTGAGGGCTCAGGTTCCACTTGATCCTGAAGTCAGCGATGCCCCTCTTCTTTAATGTCTCAGATAACTGTGGAAAGAAGAAAATGGAAACAAATTATAACAGAGAAGGATTTTATAAAAGAGTATATTGAATTTGTTTGTCAATTGATCGAAAGAGTGCAGTTCTGCTGATCAAAAAAGGCCTGATATTTACAGTCTTAAAACCAAATTGCGCACTTTCTAATGCAGTCCTAGCCACCTAATTATTGGCCTGTGTGGGAAGTATAGTTCATGTATATTTTTAAAGGTATTATGTAAATATGTTACTGTCACTTCAAGAGAAAGAGAGAGAATGCGCTAAAGTGGGCGAACAACAAGGAATATACTAGAAAATGTGATCAGTTGAGACAGCGCAAAAGATTGAAGCCAAATGGTTTTATTACCGTATTCATTTTTTTTTGAGAATGGCTTGCTTTTTGATTATTCATTGTACATGGTCCTGTTCAAATAAATAAATAAATTAAAAAAAAATTAAAAAAAAATCATATTCACCTTACTCCGCCCCGTCCCACTTCTGCCTCTGTTTATGTCTATGATCCGCACTCTTGTAGTGAAGGGACTTCACTACAGGGATAAGGGAAAAGTCTCTCGCTAAATTTTTTTATAAAGTAGATTGCTTTGTCCAAAATGTTTGATGAACACATGCAACAAGTCAGCAAAGCACCGATTTCCTGGGCGGCCTGAAAACGGCTTTTTAGTCCGTGTAGAACTTATTTTCTGTTGATCTCGTCTGCTCCATGTAAACTACAACGGAAAAACATGGCGGTACCCAGTGCAACTTCTGATATAAAGTGAAGAACTAAAGAAGACTGTGGATTAAACCTTTTAATTATATTTTTTCATATCAGAGTCCTGTGGAAGTTATTTTTGTCAGTAAAAGTACACAAGTGAAACCAATGTCAAAAACTGGGCCTCAATTTGCACAACCTGGTGGAGTTTAAAATTTAAATTTCAGATTGAGAGTTTTACCGTCAGAATAACACTTACAACAACTAGCATGCTACCAGCACACGGCTTTGCTCTATGATCAGATGCAGACAGCGCATCATTTTCACTTGAATAGCTACTTTTGTTTGATGAAATTCAATATAAAAGCAGATCAAAACTGATGGAAAGCTAAATGGAGTAATCCAATTGTACTCACCTGGGCTAATATCATAGCTCTGTTTGCTGGAACAGTGAGGTCAGCCAAAGTCTGCAGTTTCAGTTGTACATTAGTAAATTTAGTCTTCAGAGCTGTTCGTTATTAAAAAAACATAATGAGTTAGACACAACTTTTGACAAACAATTGATGAGATGTAATAATTATGACCTTTTTGGCAAATGAACGGAAAGCCATGGGTACAGTATCCATCGCGCCAATTAAGCACCGAGGTCTCTACCACACAATATGCCACGTTGCTGTCAGGCTCCCCCGAAAGCCAGTTTGTGAAAGTGCTGGTGCTACCGTCGGACCACCTCCAGACCTCTCTGTACAGGCCAATCCACACGGTACTGTCCCACTGAAGAGAGGCCACAGCAGTGTTTTCAGCCTCATCTTCGATCATGGCCAGGTCTGTGTAGTGCTGTCTGCAGTGGCTCCGAGCATTCTCCCAGGTCATGGGGGTTTGGACAAAGAAGAACTGCTTGGGGCTGGAATCATTTAAACCTGTAAATCAGAAAAATGTTTGATTTTTTTAGGACTATGCACCAGCTTTGTTTGTTGTCTCTACTGAGTAATTAGACCTAAGACACTAAGCTTTCAAGGTATTTAGTGATAATCTATCACCAATGCTGATCATCATTTATTTTAAATTTTTAAAATGACCTCTATTTAAGTTACATCTGCTGCCCATGTCAAACCAGCCTCAGAAACACAAAGTACATGTAAGGGAGTGACCACTAGATGGTGCACTTGCGCTTTGTTTTCATTTAAAGTTCGCTGTTATGTGTTTTTGGCCCTTTTCATGTCCAAGGTCGGCCACCGTAGCGGCAGCACCAAGAGGCTGCGCATTACGCATTTTTTCCGCTTTGCTCTGTTCTTACTACGTAAGGTATGTGCCGCTAATTGCTCTTATGATAATCCATAAGTATCTTTGTTATTATTGGCCATCTACCAGTTTATTGCACTAAATATTCTGCCTATGATGTTCTGCTAATTCTTGGTCCTGTTTATAACAACCAGCATTTGTGATTTGTTCAGTTTTGTATCTTTCTACATAAGCTAGCGGTACATGAGATCCATACTGTGTATTTATGCGACAATCAAACATTTACTATTAATTAATTGCATTTTTTGCTCTTTTCCCTGTTCTTACTACCCAGGGCTCTCAAGTCTCATGCATTGACCGTGAGACACACGCATTTGGGTATGTTCACACGCTCACACTTCATATTTCTCATGCTCAAAACTAAAGACGCCATAAAATAAAATAAGGCCATGCTCCGTGTAGTAATGAACGCACACTGTCCAATCAGGTCAATCTCTCTCTCTCTCTCTGTCTCTCTCTCTCTGTCTGTCTCTGTCTCTGTCTCTGTCTCTCTCTCTCTCTCTCTCTCTCTCTCTCTCTCTCTCTCTCTCTCTCTCTCTCTCTACGCTCATCATGCTCCAGCTCCTCTAAATGTAAACACTGACCAGTGAATTTAAAGCGCAAACTTCACGCGCACAACTCTCAAACAAATAACTGCCAAAACTTTCTGCAGTGATATGGACACACAATAACTACGGTAAGTAAGGCAAGGCTTTTAATTACTCCAAAATGGTAATAATTGTGGTCTTTCTCAGAGGCGTCGCCAGACCAATTTTACCGGGGCTTGAGCCCCGGATATTTTACGTCCAGCCCCGAATGAAATTATTTCCCAAAATTATTGTGATTCTGATTCAAAGTCTGCACTGTTACATTGCACTTTATGATGAGCGGGACTCAGCACTCCGACAGCGAGCCTCGTCCGCTCCGTGCGCAGGCCTCGTCTGCTCCGTGCGCGGGGCTCGGACGCTCCGTGCGCGGGTCTGGTGCAATCGGCGAGTCATGCAAGCCCGCCTCAGCACTTCTGCTGCTCTCAGCGCCTTTTCCATGCGCTCCCTGTCCACATCCTCCAGACAGTTCAGAGAAAAGTCCCACCTGAGGCTGGGCCTCATGGCTCTGTGTCGGTCCACGCCTTTTATTCTCTCTCTCTTCACAAAATCGCAGAGTGCTCTGGCTCGCCGCAGAAGAGGAAAGCGCGCGGGGGCTCTCGTGCGCCTTCGGAAACGCGGCGCGCGTACGCCCTTACCTGGGATTTTCCTCTCCAACGTCCGCTCACTCAGCAACAAGATGGACGAACTGGCGCTGCTGATGAAGAGGAACAGAGACTTTTCTTCGTCTTCTGTTTTGTGCTTCACGGAGACGTGGCTCAGCAAGTCGATCCCGGACTGCGCGCTCCATTTGGAGGGATTCCAGCTCCTCCACGCCGACAGACAAAGGGATCTCTCCGGGGGAAAAACAAAAGGCGGTGGAGTCTGTTTCTTCATCAACAACGCTTGGTGCTCCGATGTGACTGTGATCTCCAAACTCTGCTCTCCTGATCTGGAATATCTCTTCATTAACTGTAAACCATTCTACTCTCCACGTGAGTTCGCTTCATTCATTCTCGCCGCTGTTTACATCCCGCCATGCGCCAACACACACGAGGCACAGCGCATGTTGGCGGAGCGGGTTTTGAGTACGGAGCAGGACTTCCTGGACTCCTTGTTGATCATCCTCGGGGATTTTAACAAGGGTAATCTCAGCCAGGAACTACCAAAGTACAGACAGTTTATTAAATGCCCGACCAGAGAGCAGAACACGCTGGATCACTGTTACACTACAGTGAGTGGGTCCTTCCGTGCGGTTCCTCGCGCTGCCCTAGGGCTCTCAGATCACGCCATGATCCACCTGATCCCCACGTACAGACAGAGGCTGAAGCTCTCCAAACCTGTAGTGAGGACCTCTAAGAAGTGGACCAGCGAGGCAGTGGAGGAGCTACGCGCGTGTTTGGACATCACAGACTGGAATGTGTTCAAAACTGCCACGGATGGTTTGGATGAGTACACGGACACTGTGACGTCATACATCCAATTCTGTGAGGACAGTATCATTCCCACACGCACCAGGGTGATTTATAACAATGACAAGCCCTGGTTCACACCCAAACTGAGGCAGCTCAGGCAGCAGAAGGAGGCAGCATTCAGAGCAGGGGACAGAGAGAGCTACAAAGGTGCTAAGTACAGATTTAGCAGGGAGGTGTCAAGAGCTAGATCTCTGTACAACACGCGCTTAAAGCAGTCTTTCTCTGCTAACAACGCTTCGGCGGTTTGGAAGGGACTTAGGCAGATCACCAACTACAAGCCCAAAGCCCCCCATGCTGCTGACGACCAGAAACTCGCTGAACAGCTCGCCTCCTTCTATTCACGATTCGAAATCTCAACCCCCTCCCCCACCCATCTCACTGCAATAGACATTTCTGCCAATCACACCCCGGGTCCCCCACCTCCCCCACTGGCCTTTCACTACACAGGGACAATGTAAGGAAACAGTTTCGGAAGTCCAACCCCCAGAAAGCTGCTGGACCAGACGGTGTCTCCCCCGCCACCCTGAGACACTGTGCGGACGAGCTGACTCCTGTCTTCACAGACATTTTTAACACCTCCCTGGAGTCATGCCATGTCCCAGCCTGCTTCAAGTCGTCCATCATCGTCCCTGTTCCCAAGAAGCCCCGGATCACTGGACTTAATGACTTCAGGCCTGTGGCGCTGACGCCTGTCGTCATGAAGTCCTTTGAGCGCCTGGTCCTGCCCCATCTCAAGTCCTTCACCTCCCCCGCCCTGGACCCAGTGCAGTTCGCCTACAGAGCCAACAGATCTGTAGACGACGCCATCAACCTGGCCCTCCACTTCATCCTGCAGCATCTGGACTCCCCGGGAACCTACGCCAGGGTCCTGTTTGTGGACTTCAGCTCTGCATTCAACACCATCATCCCTGCTCTGCTCCAGGACAAGCTCTCTCAGCTCCACGTGCCTGACTCCATCTGCAGGTGGATCACTGACTTCCTGACGGACCGGAGGCAGTGCGTGCGGCTGGGGAAGAATGTCTCAGAGACTCGGACTATCAACACAGGAACGCCACAGGGCTGTGAACTTTCTCCTCTGCTCTTCTCCCTGTACACCAACTGCTGCACCTCCAGCCACAACTCTGTAAAACTGATCAAGTTTGCGGACGACACCACCCTCATCGGACTCATCTCGGACGGCGATGAGTCTGTCTACAGGAGGGAGGTGGACCGGCTGGTGTCCTGGTGCAGCACCAACAACCTGGAGCTCAACGCCCAGAAGACAGTGGAGATGATCGTGGACTTCAGGAAAGTCTCAGCCCCCCTGCCCCCCCTTGCCCTGACAGACTCTCCCATCACCACCGTGGACTCTTTCCGCTTCCTTGGCACCACCATCACTCAGGACCTCAAGTGGGAGCCATCCATCAGCTCCATCATCAAGAAGGCCCAGCAGAGGATGTACTTCCTGCGGCAGCTGAGGAAAGCCAAGCTGCCGGTGCAGATGATGGTGCAGTTCTACACGACCATCATCGAGTCCATCCTCACCCCCTCTATCACCGTGTGGTACACTGGAGCCACAGCCAGGGACAAACAGAGACTACAGCGCATTGTGCGCTCTGCTGAGAAGGTGATCGGCTGCAGCCTTCCATCTGTCCAGGACCTGTACGTCTCCAGGACTCGGGGACGAGCAGGTCGGATCACAGCTGACCCTTCTCACCCTGGACACGGACTATTTGAACCACTCCCCTCGGGCAGGAGGCTACGGTCCATCCGGACCAGAACCTCCCGCCACAAGAACAGTTTCTTTCCCTCTGCCGTTGGACTCATGAACTCTTTGTAACACCTGTCACTTCAACAATAATACTATTTAAGAACAATCTATTTGCACTACTCATTTGCACATTGCACTATCTGCCAACTGTACATTCTGTATATAGTCTATCTTAGTCTATTTTATTCTTAATTTTATGCATGCCTTTTTATATATTTTTTATATTTTATCCTTTGCTTTATGTTGCACCTACGCCGAAGCAAGTTCCTACGTTTGTGAATTTCACTGACAATGGCAATAAACAGTTTCTGATTCTGATTCTGATTCTGATTCTGATTCTCACTGCGGCACCGAGAAGGGCTCATCTCGTCTAACTCATCGTCTAAGCTCATCGTCTAACTCATCCTAACTAATTCATCCTAACTAATTCACCCTAACTAATTCGTCCTAACTAATTCGTCCTAACTAATTTGTCCTAGACAAGGACCGAGATGTGTCCAATATTAATTTTCTCTATAACTTGCGCAGCCTCAAAACTGCAACTGCACCTCCTGTTTTATGTACATTCAAAGTGTTACAGTTAATGTACATTCTAAGTGTATAGTCTGAAATCTGTCAAATGCAGATATAAGGCAGTCAAAACCCACCGTCCCTGATCAGGGACAGTATCAGAGTTTTTACATACACGCGTCATTCATTAAAAACAAATGTTTTCAATACAGACATGTTATATGTCATTTGAAAGTTTAGAGTGACCACTAAACATCTAAAATGTTCAATCCTCGCTTAAACACCTCCCAAAATACTTGTAAGCTATCATAATGTAACATAACCAAACTGTTCATCTCACATTTCTTACCTTTCGTTGGCTCCTCCAGACGCAAACAAAATCCAATCCAGAAGTGTGTGCACTCTTTCTGACCATCACAGTCCACAAAATAAGAATCTTCAGTTGTTATTTCAAATAATATAATCCATTTGTTGATATCCACCTGTAAACGCTTATTCTTCATTTGACAGTAACACAAAAGCAATAAAAACATAACTGTTGCGCATCACTTTGCAGAGATATCTTCAGCTTGAGCGGTTCGGATTGAGTATGATCGTTTTCCTCTCAATCTTGTCTTCAAAACGAGCCTATCCGTGCAATTTTCCGTCGAGTACTTCTAGAGGGAGAGCCCTTTGAACAAAGCGAACAAATCCATTTTGACACGAGAGGAGCGTCAGCTCCGCGTGCGTAAAGGCGTCACAGCCTGGAATGCCATTGTTGATTCATTTAGTCAATCACAAATTCTTCTGGCCAATCACCACAGCTTTCAAATGAGGGGTGGGACTTACAGGTTCATTGAGTGCAGGAGCTGATTTTTCCGTGCGTAAAGAGACGAAGGCACCATTTTACGCATCATTTACACAGCGGAAGGTCTTTACGCACGACCTGCCTTTGATTTAAGGAAGTTTATGAAAAAAATAATCTATAAGGGATATTTATACTCACCAAAATGACCAAATGTGGTTTTCAGGGTCATTAGAGTGGCAAAATGCATGAAAAGCAGTTTGGCACATTTGGCACAGAGAAGGACCTCCTGTTCGGATTAGGGTTATTTCATACAAAAAGCTTCTCAACATCAAAATGGTTGGACCTAGAAGTCAGAAATTTCACACAGTTGTTGTCAACAAGGTGGACAGCTGCTGTGGGGAGTTTCAATAGCACAGCATGAAGTATGTCTTCAGGAAGACATTTTTGTTTTCTCTTTTTTTTTCCGAGACCAAAAAAACGACTTATGGGGTGTGTTTGAACAGGTGTACTGCCGGTTGTGTTTCACTCACACAAAGAACAGCTTCTGAAACTAGAAGGTCTTAGCTTTCAAATGACACATCATACAAGCCTATAGACTGTAAGTTAGCCATGCAATAAGCTTTTTCATTTGGGTATGTACTTTTCGAGAAAAGTAAGTTAGTTTACTGCAGCGGTATCCGTGCTTCTTCAGGGACCGTCAGCAAATTACTGCACAGTGAGGTAAAGAAAAAAAATCCTACAGTGCATTTTTTTGTTGTTGTTGTAGGACATTTGACCCAGTGACCCCAAACCGCCTTAATAATATGACTTTATATTTGGTTAGTGGTTCTCAAACTATGGGTGAGGGTTCAAAAGTTTCAAAAAGTATAAAATAATATTTACTAATTTGTTCTTAATCCAATGAAACATGTGCAATTTTATAAAATGTAGTGGGTGACCAGCTCCGTGCTAATTGTAAATTAAATCTGTAAATTTAAAAATTATGAAGAAAATTGAGAACCTAAGTTGCGTGACTTTCTTCTTTTTTTCATTTTTGGGACAGTAATATTATAATACAAATATATCAGGTGTTTAGCTCTGTAACTAGTAATATATAATTTATTAAAATGTTTACTTTTGTGTTTTAAATTCTATCCATCTATCTATAATACATTGTATTTATTTATTTTTTAAACGCTGGTTGACAAACATTAAACATAACTAGATAATAGACCAGTTTGCAAAGATGAAATCCAGAAGGTACAATCTCATCGGCCCCACCTTCTCACAAGTAACAGGTTAACAAGTAACACAATGACAGTCAACGGAGTTCAAAACAATAATTGTTGTTTTGTAATAAAAGACTCATGTGTGCCTAGAAAAAACGTTTATTTTTTAGTTGCTCAAAACCTCTTAAAATGCACCAGAATACAAGAAATAAGTCTCCCTTGGGAAAAAAAATTCTGGGGGGGGGGGACCCCCAGACCCCCGTCAGGATTTCGCGTGATGACTTAAAGAACACACCGCACTAAGCCCCGCATCGCAGCAAATCCTAGAAACGCCCCTGGTCTTTCTTACGTTTTGAAAACATGAATGCTGCCAAGCTAATGGTCCGTGTTGCCTGCCTCCTTGTCATTTGATTCATTTTGAAGCCGAAAATCCCAAATCGGAGAGTCAGCCATTATTTACTTTCACCCTGTAAATCAGAATTATTTGCCACTTTTTCTCAGGTAGCGACCCTGAAAGCGCCAGGTACATTTACACGTTTGAAGTTCAATTTAAACCTATTTGGTAGTTATTAGTAAATTAGTCATGTTAAATGAAGATGTTAAAATATATATGACAGGTTAGACTACATATTTCACTAAAATGTAGTGAACATTATTATATTTATGGTGGGACACTACAGGTGAATTGGAAAAAACCTTACATTTAAAGATATCAATTGTAAACTTGTAAACTGTAGTAGTCCACATAAATGTTAGAAAACATGTATTACACGTTTTTCATTGTAATGTTTTCATGTAGAAATAAGATATTTGATGTGTAAAAATGGCTAAAATTGCACATATTTGTCTTTCAGTGTTCTTTTTGATGTATTACCCTATTGTTCAGGTAAGTTAGATCATGCAGAAAAAAACGAGTCTGTTCTATGCTCCAAGATACTTTTAAACTCACTTTACCCCGCCTCCGGCCAAAATCTCACTCTAATCACTGATCAAAACTTGAGAGCCCTATTACTACGTAAGGTTCCATGAGCCAAGCAACTTGTAAAACACCTGTCATCTTTATTCGAGAGCATCGAAATAAATGTGCCTCTGACCGCACGTTCCACAATCCAAAAGAACCGCCTTGTCTGCTGTGCTCCTTTTTCTCTGCACCACACCAAGCCACTTTTACATCACTAAGACACAACGCAGAGTCCTGAAGCTCGGTGTGCTGAGACAACTGGGTACACACATAGACAGAGTCAGTCCGAGAGGGTTACATACACAAGGTAGGAAAAACTAGGCAAGATTTTAAGCAAAATGTTAAATACATAATTAGTCAAGTAGTCAAATCTGCATCTGCACTTTAAACGAAAGATATGGAAGATTCTTAAACTTTCATAATAATTTTCTGTCTGTCCTCAGAAATTAAGTTAAACATTTTTTCACAGTTTTGAAGTTAATTATATTTACTAAAAGATAAGTCATTCGGAGTGCAACACCCAGTTGAGCAATAAGTGAGCGCACAACAATGGCGATGAGGATAACGCTTTTCTTGTAAAGTGAAGCTAGCGTTAGCATGGCTACGTCGGAGCTACAGCCGTTCACTTGCTACACAGACCCAGCGGCACTCGAACCTTGTTGGACATGGCGGCTAACATCTTTCGAGTTGTACGCAGATGGTAAAGGACTGATTATGAACAGTGATACAACGGAAGACTCTTTTGCATCTGGACGTACAAGACGTTCAGGACATTATTTCCACACTACCGCGGACAGGTGAGGTGACAGACTACGCAGCAGAGGTGGAAGTACTCAACACATATTCCCCATGTGAGTGCAGCGTATGCCTGCCAAACATTCCACGAGGAAAAAGGGATGAAATCGTTAATAGATTTTGGGACAACAGGTAACATTATGAGTGCAAATATTTAGTAAAAGCTAAAAGCACAAAAAATCATATGTACCCAAAGAGCCGAATATTCTGTATGAATCTTACTATCTTAAGGGTGCATTCGAAGGCGATGTCCAAATAGGAGATAGGACTGTGGAGTTTGTTATCGAGGGCATTGGTGAATCTCTCCTAAAAGACTGCTACAAAGCTGAGTGCTGAAAATAGGTAAAAATGCTGTAACAAATATTAGACACGGACTTCAACAGACGTATCCAAATGTGTTTAAAGGAGTCAGAAAACTAAACACCAAACAAATCAGCCTGTACAAAGATATAAATGTGAAACCAGTAGCACAACCAGTAACTGAGTGAAATGGACATTGTGGAGCAGGTACAAGGATCTACTCCCTGGGTGAATCCTGTAGTGATACTCCCAAAGAAAAGTGACAAAGAGATCAGGATGTGCCTGGACATGAGAAAAACCAACGGGGCAAATGTGAGGGAAAGATACCCCATTCTCACAGTGGATGAAATAATCCAGAGACTAAATGGCCCTGCGATCTTCAGCAAGTTAGACCTCAAATGGGGCTGCCATCAGCTAAAGATTTACCAGGAGTCCAGAGAGATCATAGTCTGAGTCTGAGGATACAAAAGACTGAGCAACACCAACATGAAATACCCTGAACATGAAATAACATTGAAGGTGTCGAGAACATCTCAGACAACATGATCATACTGGCTTCGGACCAGGAAACACATGACAAACTATTGCATGCGGTCATAAAAAAGTCGTTCTGGATGTGGATGGTGGGCTTAAGCAGCAGATTTATACTGAACCACTTTGGTGGTTGACCTGGAGAGAGACTACATTCACGTTCAGGTAGTTGAGTCTTAGAGACTTAATTCATGGACTGATTAAGTATTTCTCCCCGGAAAATATTGCAATTCCACATTTTGTGCTATACATCTGTTTATTTCCCATGTGTGTATTGGAACAACACAAAAAACTGAGAAATGTCACACAAAACTCAAAAAAATGTGCCAGACAAAATTAATAACACACTTAACTTAAAGGTATTATGGAGGATTTTCGTGGACCAATCGCTGACTCACTGAGTCACTTCCAGGTGGATCATGTCATGGATTGGTCCAGCCTCATGTTCTTTCTTACACGCTGTCATCTCAGTATCAATATCGTGGGCTGCTGTATCGATATATCACCTTTTTGGTATCATTTACAAAAGGAAAACGTGTTTTTACTAAATATTTGACACTGTTTTGCAATTAACATTGGCATATTTTATTTTAAGTTTGTGCAGGTTGTAATTTAATAAAGAAAAAATGTAAAATGTGTTGGGTTTGTTCTTTAAAAAATAGTCATGTAATGTTGAATATCATGAGCAATAAAACGATTATCGCATGTCGCATCGTGAGGCGTAGGGCTGCAACGATTAATCGATTAAAAAAAACAGGACTAAACCAGGTCTGACCAGGACTAAACCAGGACTAAACCAGGACTAAACCAGGTCTAAACCAGGACTAAACAATCTCTAAACCAGGTGTAAAGCAGAATTGAACCAGGTCTGAAGCAGGACTAAATCTGGTCTAAATCATATCCCTTGGAGCAGTGGTCCCCGACCCCCGGGTACCGGTCCGCGGATCAATTGGGACCGGCCGCACAACAAACAATTAATTTATTATCAGAGTCTGAGCGATCATTTATTTTGAAAAAGGACCGGATTCTCTAGTCTAGGATACATAAGAGTTTAGATTCTTGGCCAGACCCGCAATTCGGGCCTGGTTCAGGTCCATGTTTTCCGCTCTGCTGTGGCGCTGAGTCGGGCGGCCCGGGGGCAGAGGCGCGCACGTGCGTAACATGCGCTCCACGGCGACAGAGCGCGTGAGCAGCCAGTGCTGTGTTGTTTTCCTCCTCATCCTCGAATAAAGTGGTCAAAATATGTAACGTGAGAAAAGACGTTAATGAAAGTGCGCGGCAGCTGCATGAGGAGAGGAGAGAGAAAAAGAGAGAAAGAGCAGCGGAGGAGAAGGAGCAGGAGGAAAGAGAGAGACGAAAGGAGCGAGGGAGAGAGATCATGTGGGCCGGCGTCAGCGGAGGAACAGGCGCGTCTGGGACAGGAGGCGTCCCGGTGGTGCAGGTAGAACACTAAACACTTGAAGCCCTGTCAGGTGCTTATTCTGCAAATAAAACTCTGCAGGAACTCAGTTTACGTAACTCCGGTTCTACACGTGCGTGGACCCGGGTCGGGTTCAGGTCGAATCTTGCAGCAAATGACTCGGACTCGGAAAGTACGCGCGCGGGCTCGGCCGGGTTGGGCTTGAATTTTTGTGCCCGATCGATGATTACATCTCGGTCACTTGAGCTAAAATTTAACCCACAGGAAACAAAATGAGTCAGAAACAAGACAATACCAGGAATCCTACGTGAATCCTATGGCTCTAATGAGGCAATGAAGCCTTCAAAGCTGCTTTGCCACTAAGAGACCAAGCACCCTGGATTAAAAGACAAGCCCCTTGACAATTTTGATTTTGTTTATTATGATAAACGCCCCCTCCCCTACCGGGCCGCAGTAAAATTGGTCCGCGGTGATAAAAAGGTTGGGGACCTCTGCCTTGGAGAGCCTTAAACTGCTCTCAAACATGGCTGAACGCAAGCGCAGTTCCAGCCCTCAGATGTCCAACTGTGAGGAAGGTCAGTAAACTCCACACCGGTTACTTTACCAGCAAAAATCTGACAAACACCAATTTATAAAGAACAAAAGTTCAAGTTTAAGATTAGATTTAGATGCCTTTATCGTCTTCATGCTGGTAAATCTGTCCCCTGCATTTGACCCGTCCTTAGATGCCGCTGAGGTTAAACCCATAGACATAAAAAATAATGGACAGACTGTCGTCACTCCGCCCCATTCATGAAAATGCGGCTCAGTCATGGAGAATTCAAAATGGCCGCGGGTTAGCCCCCACCACTACCCCCTCGGTGGGGAGGCGGGGAGAGGGCGACTTTGGGGCGGCCTTTTGCTGACGTACTGCCGTCGTTGCCCCTATGGTTACCGCCCACTCGTAGGTGAATGGCTGTGCCCTGACATTTCCGGCACGTAAAGCCTGCCTTCTGCAAGAACTTTAAAAAATCACAGCGGCTAAACCAGCCTGGTTCAAAAAAATTCACCCCCCTCAGCGTTGTCACAGAGCCGTGAGCTAACGTTTGAGACCAAAGCCGTACTTTGAGCCAGGCTCTAAAGTAGGTTTTGAAACGTCTAACTCCCCATTGACTTGCATTGAATAATTCTACTTCCGCAGCGGCCCCTAGCGGTCAGCAGCAGATTGCAAACATGGCAGCCCGCAGTCGGCGGCTCAATTTGAGCGCGGTAGCCTCGCCCACTGGTTAAACCTGGCAGCAGCAGTGGGCGCTGGGGGATCATTTCCAGATCTTTGCACAAGGCTTGGTCTGGACTAGTGTAGCTGGGCGAGGTTATCTGATGTTGTATAGGGATTGATGGGCGTAAAACCGGAGCAAATCCACCAAGAAATAGAGAGAAACATGCAAATTGTGTGGTGTTTGCTCGTGTCTTGAGTTATTTGTTATAATCAAGGACAGTGAATGATGAAAGCTGCTGAGGAGTCAAGCAAAAATCCACAGTTTCTTCATCCAAAACTGTCTGACATTACAGACACCACAAATGACAAGAAATACTAGTCAATAAGTTAGTTAAATGTCAAAACTATTCACAAAACATACACAAAAAGCTGTTATTTTCAGGATTCGGTGCAGTGTACAGATTCATGACCAAGGCACAGATTGCTCATAACATCAACACACATTTAGACAATCAATTAATTAATTTCCAGACCTTCTATAAATGATTCCTGGTTTTAACGTACAATATATTATTCTTTTTCAGGTCCCAGTCCCACAGTGAAAAGACACAAGCCTCGTCAGGCTGACAGGGCTCAACAGCGCCTCTTGACCCAGCTGGCCTCTGCTGGAGGTCTGGACGTCTTCAACGCCAGATATGAGCAGGGCTATGAGCTGGGGAGTGGAGAATATGGGTCGGTTTACAAAGGCGTGCGCAAGTCCGACGGTCTAAAGGATAAGGACAAGACATTTTCACACAATTCATAGTTTTGGTCTGGTCCAGATCCAGGTTTTCTTCCATATTCACTTCACAAAATTTGTAAAGAATCCTTTCATATATCGCTCAGTTGTCTCTAAATGTTCCGCCTATTTCCTGAACTACAATCTAAACTTTAAAGAACAAATATTATGCATTATTTATCTTGTTATTGGCCTTTAAACCTGCTCTTGAGTATCTTTACTTTAAATGTTAAATGTGTCATGTTTTTGAACTGAAAACAAAGAACAATTCAACTTTATCACAGCCTTGTAGGGCTGTGGTCCTTTAGTTGTTTAGTAGATTAATCGGTCAACTGTGTATTAGTCGACCAAGATTTTTACTACTAGACCAAGATTTTTATTACTCAACTAAACATTTTATTCATTATACAGTATTAGAAAAAGATTTCTAGGGCAAAAACGAGAAGATATGAAGCGGGTTTTCAGAAGATTTTGGAGTCTTAACATATAATACACTGTGTCCTAGTACTTTTCTGTTTAAATAGTTGTTATCGCATGAATTCCTCTAAAGTTGTGCTCTTTTGGGTGCAGTTTAGTTCAGATAGATGGAAATACTTTACAGTTTTGATATATTTTTGCCACACCCCCTTTTAGTCGACTAATCGGTCGACAGGGCTGGTCTTTAGTCGACCAAGAATTTCTTTAGTCACTACACCCGTACAGCCTTGGGAGACGCCATATTAACGTAGCTGTGGCTGCAGAGGCCATTACACACATTTATATCCGCTGTGTTCTGTAATGCAGATGTGATAGAGTCGTGATGATCATGTTTAGCCGGCAGAAATGCTCAAAGCGAGTCTGCCCATGATTTAAGGACTTGAAATAGCACACGATTCTCAGATAAGTGACATCAGTTATCAAAAAATGTCTCACATCGAAGGAAGATTTATCAAACTACCGCAAATCAAGCTAAATGATATGGGTACATAATACTTAAGGTATGTTTTTAATGACGGAACAATGGCTAAAAGCTCCAAAAAATGTATTTTGCATAATATTTGTCCTTTAAAGTAGTCATGTCATTTTGTAGATGTCCACAGAAAAAAATAGTTCTTTGGCCTTCACAAACTAGAGTAGTGTTTGACTGAAAGCTGCAGCACTGCATCACCACGGCAATACTTCACCAACACAAACTGTGGCAAAGGTGCGAGGACTCCTCATGAACCAGAGACTTTACATTCATGAGCTAGTTTGGCCTACTTTATAGTTTGTAGGTTTTCACAGTCCAACATTTAAAAGGAACAGCATTATCTCCACTTTAAGAGCTTTGCACACCCCTAATTCCGATGACCCTGACCCTTACCTTGAAGCCAGAGCAGAAGATAAAGTAACTTATCAGCAAACTTCACTCCCAGTCAATTTAAGATAGAGTCATGTAAAGTTGTCACGATACATGTGTTTTTCTTTTTTCATCTACAGTACAAACGTTGACTTTTATGTATGATGCTGCTGTCTTGATAATTGTGTGTGGCCTATTCACTTATAGAGCTAATATATTAAGTGCTTGGTGCCATCTACTGGCTGGATGAACTAAGTAATGTGAATGTTTTATTAGTTAATAATAAACCTTTTTTTGTTGATTTCAAAACATGAGATGTCAAATTAAAGGTACTCAAGAACACATTTAAAGGCTAATAACAATACAAAAATGCATCATATTTTTCCGTTAATATTCATCCTGTTGATCTCAGGCCAATAAGACCACACTAAAACCAACCAAGCACTGAAAGCACGTGACAAAAAACACTTCATTATCATCATCTTCAGTAAATATAAAATGCTCAGTTTCGACAATTTGATTTTATTTTCAAATCTAAGCTCAAAATGAATGCTGCACCACTTCCTTTGAAAAATACTGTCCAACTTTGCTCTGAACAAAATACCCGCTCCACCGCGATCACAAACTGCACTCCTAAACTTGGCCACTTACATTATGAAATATAATTATTTCAGTTTCAACAATGTGTTTACCAACAAGTGTCAGGAACCAGCATGGGTACAATGTGCGCGCCAAACTACGCCAATCTATACATGGGGCACTTTGAACAGCAGTACATGTTCAACCCTGACAAAAATATTTATTACATTACATTTATTACATTCTGACATATTATAGATACATTGATGATATATTTTGTATTTTTCAAGGTAACCAGGAACAAATAATAGATTTTGTGAGTAAAATTAATCAATTAAAACTGAATCACAAATTCACCAGTGAATTTACTTCTTGGACATGTGGGTTGTCAGAAAGGGGAAACGTCTCAATACGACACTCTATCAAAAACCTACTGATAAGAACACACTCTTGTTGGCCACCAGTGTGCATCCCACGCCCCTCAAAAGAGGTCTTCCAAAGAGTCATTTCTTCCGCCTCAGAAGAGTATGCCACACAACGAAGGACTTTATAGAAAAATCAAACGAGATGAAAGCCAAATTCAGAGAGAGGGGTTATGCTGAACAATGGATAGAGGAGGCTTATACCGCGGCTCTGTCCAAACCAAGGGACGAGCTGTTAAGAAAAAACGTCAATAATAAAAAAGAGAAAAAGTTCTCGACCATATTTAATTCAGTAAATTCACCCCAGAGTCACAGCGTAAAGTCTGTCGTTTTAAAACACTGGCACATTTTAAAAACTGGCCCTGACCTGGCCCAGACGTTCAAAGATCCACCTCTATTTACGTATAGTCGAGATAGAAGTCTGAAGGATGCGTTGGTGCATTCGGATTTCACGTACGGAAGGAGCTCCACTGAAGCGCAGACTCTTGCTTGCTCCTATTCCTAATGGCAACTATAGATGTGGTAGTTGCGCCCAGTGCCACAATACGATCAAGACGTCTAATTTTTGTCACCCTTCCACCGGAAAGAAGTTCCCCATCAGGAGCGTCATAACTTGAGCCTCTACTCATGTTGTTTACCTGCAACGCTGTCCACGTGGACTCGCGTTTGTCGGGAAAACGACATGCAAACTCAAACAGCGTATAAGTGAACACAAAAGACACCAAGATCCTGACTCTCCGGTTGCTGTTCATTTTAACCAACTCAAACACGACCTCTCATCCCTTCGTTTTTATGGGATTGAACAGGTACGTGCAGCACCCAGAGGGGGAGATCATGACCGTGCGTTAAAAAGCGAAGCCTATTGGATTTTCACTTTACAAACTCTTAGCCTGAGAGGCTTAAATGATGAATTATTATTTAATGTCATGTTATGATGTCTGAAAAAAACAATTGTCTGTGGTTCTCCCCCCTCTAAGATGGAGAGGGTAATCAACACAAACTGTGACACACTATTTGTTCTTTGACTTTTCAAACAAAAATACTGAATTTCAGAAATTCCATGTACAACATAATCTCCTCCTTCAGTTCTACACAGCCATAATTGAAAGTATCCTTACCTTATCCATAATAGTCTGGTATGGTATCTTGGACAGTCACTCCCGTTCAAAACTCCAACGAATCATCAACAAATCCTCCAAGATCACTGGCCACACACTCCCATCCATAGACACTCTGTACCAAAGATGCATCACACAGCGAGCAACAAGAATCACCTCAGATATCTCACATCCTGCTCACCATCTTTTCACACTTATGCCCTCAGGGAGGCGCCACAGGTCTACAACCACAAAATCTGTCAGATTTAAAAACAGCTTCTTTCCAATAGCTATACAGACCTTAAAGGTCCCATATTCTTCTATTTTGCCCTTTACACAGTCTATTCTAAGGGCTTTGTTGATAAAATTTTGCGTTGTGCAATATCCATAACATAACAGTTTCCAAAAAACACCCATTTCTTGGACTGGCCCCCCACCTTGCAAAAGCAAACGGCTCACTCTGAGATCTGACCCCCCCGAACAGAGAGCAGGCTGCTCCCCCGCCCAACTCGCGCGCCTCCCCCCGCCCAACTCGTGCCGAAGCCTAGAGCGGAGATAGTGCGCATGCGCCGTGTGCTCCGGTAAACAGCGATACACAAACACGGGAATAAACCTTTTATCCGTCCTGACGGTGCGTCGTGTTGAGTCCTACGACCTGGATCTGACCTGGAGGTTGACGTGCTCCAGTACCTCGGCACGGGACGTTGCCGTTTGGTAAATAACAAGCTAACTCTTCGATCTGTCGTATCCATCGTGTAATTACTGTGTAGCATTAGCAGTAGCTGTTTTTATTCTGCGGCTGCGCGCTTCCCGGAGGCATGGCTTAAACACCGCGTCATCCATGGGAAGCCGCGTCATCCATGGGATGAGCCCCCGTCTGCCTGCTCAGCCGAGGGGGACAAAAAAGACAGTTCTCTAGCGAAAACATGCGGGAATCAATCAAAAAACCACTTTGGGCACACATACGAGGCCCAAATAGCACTGTAGGAAGGTTAAAACCTCTGAAAAGTCGATTTTGCATGTTATGGGACCTTTAAATGAATCACTGTCTTGATGTAACTGCATATATGTGTGCTTCTGTTGTTGTTTATCTGTTGCTGATGATGGAACTGACACATGAGAGATGTGAGCATTAACTGCTGTACCGAAAACAAATTCCACCAACTCTGTTGTGTGGCCTTTAATAAATGATTCTGATTCTGATTCTGAATTTGATAGTTGCTATTTTTTTAAAGATGCATAATATCATTAAAATTATTCAAATTATTGTTAATGTATTTTTATGTATAATGTGATGATGGAAAAAGACTTGCACACTATTAATTGTGGCTAATTGGGGTTAAATTGTGATTGGGTCTTGTCCACCTTTGTGATTGGTTGATTTTGTTTTGGGGGGCAGTCCCTTAACTTATATAAGGGGAGCGGAAGGGGCTGTCCTCATACTTGAAGAAGGTCAGTAGGACCGAAACGTTGTATTAATAAATTCATGAAGAGTGAGACAGTGTGCGGGAGTTTTCTTAAACGTTTTCTACCAAAAAACAAGATGTAAAATGGTAAAATAAAGGGTAATTGAAGTAAACAGGAACGAAAAGACAAGTCTAACATAATCAACAGAAAATGGACACAAAAAGGAGAGCGTAGACTAACAACATCGTCAGTGGCGGACCAAGGAATATGGGGGCCCAAGGCAAAATTAAGTACAGACCCGTCTTCATCAAGTGAAATTTTCAGTCACTTTTTAGACGTGTCTCTTGAATAAGGAAGTGTTCGTTTTGTTGGTGACAGGTTCATAGATTTGGGTGGTAAGTTAACGACTGAAAAAAGCTGAATGTTTAAGAAATCGGACCATATTTCCCGTTTGTTGGTGCATTTTAACACATGTTCCAGCTGATTTAAATACATGAATCATTTGTAATTTTATAATGCTATATGTTATTTACTATCTAGCTTTATTGGGGGGTTGGAGGTTGCTTGGGCAAACAATTTATTTCTTATTTAAAAGTATGCTGCATTTCTTTATTTTACATTATATTGAGAGAATGGCAGCTGTTTCAGAACCTTGCTTCTATGATGATCGCATCTTAATGGGGCCCCTTCAGGTTGGGGGCCAAAGGCAATTGTGGCCTGTTGCCTAATGGTAAGTCCGCTACTGTTCCTAGCCCAACCCCCCCGTCTGCCATTTAACATCAGTCTGAACTTTTCCAGCTCTTCTTTTCTAAAACAGCTACTTGCATCTTTTGTATGGATTACTTACAGAATACAGCTACCTGCTATGTATGTTTACCGTTTATTGTTTATTGTATGTTTGTTGTGACCGCAATGTTGTGTCTGTTTATTGTCTATGAATGTAATTGTATATGTTATGTTGTAACAGCAACTGTAGTTTCAACGGTTTGTTAAGCGCTTTGAGTGCCCATTGGGAGGTAAACCGCTCTATAAATTAAAATCATCATCATCATCATCATATTTATCCACAATTTTGAAACTGTCAAAAATTTCATCCGGACTGTTTTTGGAGTTTTATGTGAAATAATGTCAAATTAGCTTTTTTTCCCTCCATTTTTTGTATTATTCCAATACACAAAGGAAATAAACTATAGCAAAATGTGTAATTTCAGTACTTTTCAGGGAGAAATACATTTGCCAACACTTGCAGACACGGGTGTTTTTGTCTTTTGGTGTACAACATGTGGTTAAAGCTGCCGCACAAGGTTTTCTGCGGTGTCGTGAAGATTATTGAAATCTAGTGAAAGAAAAGGGCTGTTAAAGAGTTGAACTAGAGTAAACTTAGTGTATTCTGGCTTGTAGGTCAAGATGTTTAGGGTTCATTCTAATTTCAGGCTTTTGACTATTTTGGTTTGCTTGGTGGTAAAAATGTTTTTGTTTTTTTTAAGTGACTTATGTAATTTGCCAAGCCACATGCCCAACCTATCTCAACCAAATATTTATTTAAATTTAGACAAATATACTTACTTTTGAAGCATGCAAAGTATAGCTGATTATTGCAGGGATAATCATTCCACTCTCCTCTGTAGATAATCACACATCTCTCTTGAGCACCTCCATTGTTAGGGTTTCCAGCAGACAACTTCATGTAGCGACTGGGGCTGGGGGCTCCAGTGGCCGACCATCTCCAGGAGTTGGAGTCGTCGGTCATAAATCCTTTCCATGAAGCAGGATCATCAAACAGTCCGATCCAGGCGTACGAGTAACTATAAGGTCTGGTCACTCTGCGAATGTCGTCCATGTTCCTGAATGTAGCCAGGTCAGTGTAGCGCTCTCTGCAGTACTGTCGAGCTGCCTGCCATGTCATTGCTGAGTTTACAAAGTAGTACTCAAATAAGGTGGTGTGGAAGCTCTGGACCAAACCTGCTCCTGTCAACAAGTGACCAGAGTTTAATAAGAACATACTGGTAAGAGTTTGTGTTTTATGTGTAAATCCACTATAGCAGTTAGTCTAGAAAGCATTACGATGGCTGAAAATCAAAACCTGTGAATAAAAAAAACATACATTTTTCACCCATTTTTTCAGATAAGAGCTTTTTGCTTTTTCCAAAAGAACAGATTTAAATTCCTAAATTAGCCTCTAATTCAAATATATTCTTTGCTTCTGAAGTAAGAAGATATACCAGGATCCTACGGCAATATATTAAAGGACACATATTCTGCTACAGTGACTTTTTGGAGCTTTTAAACATGTTCTAACAATGTTCCATCATCGTTACATTTAGCTGCATTCTAGTTTGCTAATTCAAGGAATGCTGATTAGAAAATCCTCTCCCCTCCAACCGTCAAAAACACTCCATGCTGAACTCTCTCGGTCAATGACGTTTTTCCGATTTAGGCATAATTTACCCTTCTGCTGTTTTAAGTCCTTAAATCATCGCCAGACTCATTCTGAGCATTTCTTCCGTCTAAACACGTTCACTGCAACTGCTAGCTTGATCGTTGCATGCTACACAGTCTCTTAAAGTGATAACATAACACTCCATCTACTGGCTGCATACACTCAGTAAGTGCCAGGGCAAACTGCAGAGAAACATATTCATTTAGTTCACAATAAACTTTTTTTTGTTTAAAAACATGTGATGGCAAATTTAAGGTACTCAAGAGCATGTTTAGGTAATAACAATGCATAATATTTTTCTTTAATATAGTTAACATTGTTAGACTCACCTCTCAGACTGTGGGACAAACAGTAAAGCGTATTCACATTGTATTATTTTGTATGTTATGGGCTGTTATGGGAAACCAAAGGACTTTGTTAAGTTGTAATTGCACCCTCAGGCCAGTAGGTGGCATATGTTTCCATGAGACGGTATTGTGAGGTCACAGGGCCCTGCTCTCCAATATGGCAGAAGCGAGGCATAGAGAAACTTCACCGTTGCCTGTTTCGTCATTTCCCTGTGTTTTACAGGTTAGTGTCCACATAAAAACACATAAGATGGGTCACAAAATACTTATAACAAACACAGCTAATTGTGTAGAAGTTTATAAGTTGGTAAAAACTGGATCTTTGTAGAGTTTGGGGCAATAAATAAGTACGTGGAAAACAGCTCAAGTCGGGCGCCATTTTGAGTTTATTGCGCAGTTGATTTAAGCTCGTTTATGTGAAAGACACTCAATGTTATGCTCTGACATTGTTAAAAAGTGTGAATATGTAAAGTGAGAGTGCATAGGATCAAAAGGTGAAAAGTGTAAAAGGTCTCAAGCTAAAGCTACATGCCAGTTATTTTTGTGTTGATACATTAGAATTGGATGTTAAAAAGCACTTCAGCTGCACATATAAAGAAGATTAAAAGGTATTTTGGTTTAAAGGACAGAATAATATTGGACATATGTAAGAACGATAGTGACTAGAAAGATAAAAATGTCAATATTTACTGCACATGACAAACATTTATTACACGATTGTGAAAAAGACGACAATAGTGAAAGCTGAAAATACATTATTGTATTAATAAATATGGAAACTTCGCCTCTCTCATTTCCCTGTGTTTTACAGTAACATAATCTGCCCAACAGGCCCAGAACCTGGGTCTGTTACAGCTGCACTGGTTACATTGCAGCCTTTGGAGCTACACCTAAAGTCACATTCAGAGAAAATGACTAAATCAGTGTTTTACATGAAATGAACTTTTTGCTGTTCAGCTCAGAAGTGTTATCTTTTTTTTTTTTTTTTACATAAATAACAGTAGGGCGTGCTGTATTGTAACTAGAAACTAGTTTGCAAAGGTGTTTCTGTGGCCATCAATAAACCATAAACCAGATTTTAATTCACTGGGTGGTACATCATTGGGAAAAAAAAAATATGTTTAATATTGCCATGGTTCATATAATTGCTCATAAACTAGAGGAGGTAATGAAGGCATCAAAGTGGACGGACACAGAGTGTGGGAAGGACCACTGAGGAAGTAAATGCAGACACTGAAAGTCTGCACAAAGATGCAGGTGAGGGGATGAGCCGGGTAAACAGAACGCACAAACGAAAGGTACTCGGAGCAAAACTCGACAAGTACGGGGAATACAAGAGTGGATGATGTTTTGCGGCTCGCTCTTATCTTTCGTTTGCCAATGTGGCTTTTCTTTAGAAAATAGTGAGAACCACTGATCTAGTTTGTCTTCAGTGGCAAAAGCCTGTTGTGCATCCCGGCCACAAGCTACTTTTAGCTCAGCTGGACGCATCCTGGAGGTGAGAAGAAACACACTAAATCCTGGAATGATTGACTCTATCTTGTTTTTCCACAGTGCAGCCAAATTTAGCAAAAAGAATATTGGCTGTGTGGGAAAATGTCTGTTTGTCTTGTTGATCCTTTTTTTTAATTACATGGAGAATTTTGTTGGCTTTGATGAACACATTTGTCACAGAATTTGCCCTTTTTACGCTGAATTTAATGCAGTTCTACAATAAATATGGCATAGTCCATTTGTTTATTAATTGAAAAATAGTTTATTGCAGGCGGGTTAGGGTCGGGTTGGGTTTGGAAAAACCTTGGGTCGGGCAGAGCAGGTCAGAAAAAAGCTGACCTGAACTATGTATGTATGTATGTAATGTATGTAATGTATGTATGTATGTATGTATGTATGTATGTATGTATGTATGTATGTATGTATGTATCTATCTATCTATCTATCTATCTATCTATCTATCTATCTATCTATCTATCTATCTATCTATCTATCTATCTATCTATCTATCTATCTATCTATCTATCTATCTATCTATCTATCTATCTATCTATCTAATCAAATCAAATCAATTTATTTTTATAATGCCCAAAATCACAACAACAGTTGCCTCGATGGGCCACAGGTAAAAGCAGTTCAGATAACTGTCCCAGAATGCCCCTGTCCTTTGACCCTCCTTCGCGGCGAGGAAAAACTACAAAAAACCCCATGGGAAAAGGTAGAAACCTCGGGGAGAACCACAGTGAAGGAGAGATCCTACTCCCACGGACGGACAGGCTGCAGATGAACTAGGACTGACGCATCCACTTGGACTGTGGAGCCAGAACCACTCAAGAGGGAGGTGGCTTTAAAGAGTTCCTCCAGGCGGACGAGGAGCAGTCCACCAGTGTAGAGAGATCCTCCAGCAGGAGATGAGGAACAGTTCATCTAAAGTAGATGGAGTTCGTCCAGGCAGACGAGGTGTGGCTAATCCAGCTGTCCAGGCGGGTGGCGCATAGATCGTCCAGACAGGTGGGGGTGGGGGGGTCGTCACTGGAGCAGCCGCCGCAGTGTCTGAAACAGTCTCCACTCCCCGGGGGAAGTGGAGAGAAAGAGAAACATGTGAACAGCAATGAACAGACTACAGTTGAAGTAATATTAAATATTGTTGATAGATAAAGTAGGAAGAACCAGAGGATAGTGTTCAAGCTGCCATACTTCCCCCAGCAGAATTGCTCCAAGGGCAGCGTAGCTAAAGCTGTAGGTTTTTATTTCTGTCTGTTTCTGTCTATCTATCTATCTATCTATCTATCTATCACAGAAATTTCAAGAGAGGTCCAAAATGAGTTTTTTTTAAAAATATATGCAGATAGGAGGTTTTGCACTGCGACACATTCCAATAAGCATATTGTTTTTTTGTTTGTTTATTTACGGCCAGAATTTAATTTTAAGTAAATGGATTTTGCCGACCCTTATCTAACCTCTGCATTTAGCAAAAAAAAAAAAAAAACAAAAAAAAAAACAAATTTGATAGATAGGAGGTTTTGATTTTTGACTACTGATTTGTCTTTATATACATAAAACACAAACTCAATATGGAATATTCTCTTATGAACACAACCAATATTACATTCCTAAAATGCATATAAATCCATAATTAAATACAGACATACATAAAGATTATTAGACACAAGGAAATCTGGCTTACCATAAAATAGAAAAATGAAAAGTACTTTTTGATCCATGTCTGAGTCCAGTCTGTTATATGTCAATCTGTAATAATATATCAACAATGTAAGAACATTGATATTAATATAGTAGTTTTTTTTCCCCATACATTCTTACACATTTTATCTACTATCAATCATTAATTTAAAATCAACATCTACTTACAAAAGTGAGCGAGTTCTTCTGAAAATGATAAAAAAGCATAAAAAAATGTCCAGTATGTCTCTCAACACCAGACTTTTAGTTCTCACATGATCTTTTATCCTGTCTGAACCATATTCAAATGTCACTTTGAATATGGCTCAGACAGGATATATGAAAATGTCCGCCGTTGTTCATTCGTTTGTTGTATGGAAGGTTCAGTGTGCCTAAATGAAATGAATAGATCATTAATCGTTGAAGTCTTTAAAGGAAAAATATTCTGTGTTTTTCATATTGTTAATAGCCTTTAAACATGCTATTGAGTACCTTAAATTTGCCATCCCATCTTTTGAAACAAAAAAAAGTTTATTATCCTTTAAACGACAAGCTTCATCACTTACTCAGTACATCCAGCCACTAGATGGCGCCTAACAGCAGAAGATCCTGGGATAAGTGACGTATGAAATCTGAAAATACATCCCAGAACAAGGAAGGAAAGATGGAAGTGTTTTTCACTGTGGGAGGGGGGAGGATTTTTTAATAAACATTCCTCAAAACAGCGTGAATGAAACTCAATGCTACGTCATTTATGTTTTTGATGACAGAACATTGTTAGAACGTGGTTAAAAGCACAAAAATGTGTGTGTTTAAAAAATTTAAATTGCAAATACATAGACAATTGTTTAATGTAATGTTCAATTAAATACTTAAATGTTCAAAGAATGTATTAAATGTGTCAATCATTATTTAATTATTTTATTAACTGTTTATGACTTAGGACCCGAAAAACCATGTGCTCCTATTTAACCCTTTGCCTACGGCCAACGTGTGGAGGCTATATTGTGTGTTTGCTGTGCTGTTAAACACAACACTGCCAGTGTGGTTCATGTGAACGGTTACATGGGCACTTCCACTCAGGTAAACGTTAAACTGCTTTAAAGCCAAAATTAGAGCATTTATCTCTTTTTCAATCACAAAATATTTAAGCTGGTGTGGCCTGCAGATGCATAGGTCATCCCGAAGTGTGAGAACGGCTCCGGCACCAACGTGACTTCTGTCCATCAACAGTAGGAACGGCTGATCTAGGTGTGGAGCTGTAAGGACAGGAGTGGAACAAAGCTTTTTAAAAACACTCAAAACCCTGCTGACAGAAAGGAGACAGGATAAATTTAACATTTTTACGCAGCAAGTCAGTTAGAGATGAGAAATATTGACAAAAACACCTGTAATACCCAAAAATGCATAAGCTCCTTCTTTGTGACAGGAACTGGAAACTGAGACCAAACGGCATGACGGCATATGAATACAGGCCTGTTGGCATCACAAAGGCAGCCAACTCTTGGGCAAGCTGGGTTAACGGCACCTGCCAGTATATCCTTTAAAGCCATAATTTGTATGTTGAGTGATGTTTTGGACTACCCATGAAAGTTTCATAGCATTTAAATAAAGAATAAAATAAAAAATCCCCCCTTGTCTGTTCAGATAAGCAACAACTGTAGTGTTGTCTCTTTGAATCATGACATGTCTCCCCTCCGTAGTGTAGAAGTGTGGAAGCACTCGATGCATACAGCGTCCATCTCCAGGAGATTGATGTGTCGGACCAGTCTAAGCCCTGTTGTGGATTTCTAAAACCAGTTATCCATAAAATGCAAAGAAAATAAGTCTGGATCAATAGGCTTTATTCACTGGTACCAAGTGAATGCCACCTGTCCCTGAAAGAGGTTCTCTCTCCCTGATCGACATGCCTCACAGTCAAACAGTCAAACATTATATCGATCAAGGTGTGGGCCGGCTCACAAAGGTCCGATAACCAATCAATTTAGGTAGTCAGATTCACAGGGGGTCAGGAAATACATTGTGATGCAAAGTGGTCAGCTCCTCAGAGTGTTACCACAGGATGCCATGAGTGATGTGATTATAATATCCCCTGGGGGAGGACACCCTCGGTTGGCTGGCCTGGAAGGGAACAAAGATACAAAAGGCACTAGGTGTGACGTCTATCACATTCAGCTGCAGAACAGGATATCCTCGAGTCTCTAGACTCTGAAACAAGTAGTCAATTGATTATGCAGGAGGAATACAAGACATCAAAGGACATTTTCAAATCATTGGTTATCTCTTGACCTGGATGGGAAGGGCTCCTGGATGTTGCTCATACATACTACATGTGACACTTTTAACTTTCCAGGAGGTCCAGGAGGATCCACAGCACGTAAATCAGGCTGATTATCTCAATGTAACAGGGCGACGCCTGGAACAAATCAGGCGCCACACTGACAATGATGAGGATCTTCAGGCGTTGAGGTCCACAATAATGTCAGGTTGGCCCGGTCTCGAAGACTAGGTGTCCATTATTATCAGAGAATACTGGCCCTATCGAGAGGAAATCAGTGCCCAGAACGGGATCCTATTCAGAAGTGAGAAAGTAATTATTCAGAAACTCTTTGCCCATAGATGCTAACATGCATACATGCAAGTCACATAGGGGGAGATACGAGTTGCCAGCAAGAGCATGAGACTTTATACTGGCCCAACATGCAGGCAGAGATTAAGGACTTTGTTAGCACCTGTATAACCTACAATGAATATGCACACAACCATGTGCCCTTGGCATGGGCCCAACAAGACCATGGCCTTGTTGGTCCACTCCCCACTCCCAACTCCCACGACATGGCAGATAGTCAGCATGGACATTTTCAGTCATGGGCGACAGGACTATTTGTTCTTTGTTGACCACTGCTCCGATTTCTAGGAGATTGAGCTCCTCCCTGAGCTCTTTGCAGAAACTGTTATCAAGCATTGTAAAGCTCAGTTTGTGGGACATGGCCAACCTGACAGGGTCATTACAGATAATGGCCTCTCAGTTTACTGTTCATTCGCCTGCTTTGCATCAGAGTGGGAGTTTGAGCATGCGGATTCATCTGCTAGGTACCCCAAAGCAAATGGTAAGGCTGTATCAGTAGTCAAGATTGCAAAAACTCTCCTGCGTTGAGCAGCGTGGGATGGAAGTGACCCCTGGATGGCAGTGTTGCGGACATTGATGGTTCTATTTATCACCGTAACAGGGTTGATTTTAGAGTTGCCGGAACAGGCGCTGTGCCCGGGCTTGGGGTCAATGGGTTTGTATCATCTGTTTGTTCAGCAGAAGAGTGTGAGGTAGGAGCTTACCCTGCTGTGACCAGTTCAAGCCCAGCTAGGCCTTCAGCAGGGGCCACAACAGCTTCTCCCACACCTGTAGCCTCATCTGTTACAGTGGGTGTAGGAGAGGGCTTGGTACGCACCAAGGTTTGACACCTGTCATGGCCACATAAAAGATTGGACTGTAGTAGTGTCTATAATGTATGGAAATGCATCTCTATTACATGGTATGCCGTTATGCCTAAAGGCTGTTCTAGTTCTACTTCAGATCTCTTCAAACTTACTGTATTACTTGTATTACGGTACGCCATCGCTATATTGATTTGGGCTTCTTTGGAAAAGGGAGATGTTACAGGGTCTAATTTTTTTTATATGTTTTGTGTTGGCCAATAGTGGCACTGTGAGCATGCGCAGTTGTGGTTCTGGCTGTACTATTGAACACCTGGGGTCGTTTGATAAAGCAGTATAAACTTAACAAATGTCTCATTATTCATACGCCGTATTGTGCACAAAGACACAAACAAAAACAAAAATATGATGTTTATATAAGTTTATAGTTGTAATTCACATACTAAAAAAAATTACCCTGCTTCCTCTTGTGGAGCAGTGGTTTTATCTTCACTGCCACCGCCATCATTACTGCTGCTGCTGCTGCTGCTTTTAATGTTTCTAAAACCATTCATAGAGAAGTCTGAAAAGAAAAAGAGAAAATATACATGAGGGTACAGGGCCATGTTGGTTATAATACTTTTGAAACAAAGTCACGTCATTATTTGTGTCAAGAATAACATTGAACAACACTCTCATCAGATGGTGGATACATCATGGGGCTGTATGTGTAAATGGAGTTGAGGTCAAAGCTGTATCATAACTGTTAAAAACATTACATTAGCTACAAACACACAAGTCCGATTTTTTAAGTGTAAATCTAATGCCAACTCTAGACTCTACAATTTCTATTTCTGTTGATAGAAGAGAGATGATATACTAGAAAAGGTTTAGTAATTGAGGACTAAGCTAGCTAGGTTTCATTGTTTGTATGAGCTTCAAACGTTACTAAAACAATAACCCTCGTAATTTTGGAAACATGAAATAGTGTTAGCGGTATATAAAGCCGTTTTTCGACAAGTACAGAGTATGGTATCATGGCTAGACAAATTATTTTGTACAAATAAGCCAACTTTACCTGTTGAGTAAACCTTTAGCTACCGATGCATCAGCATGAGGTTCTATCTGACTTTTCAAGGCACACCATCGAGTAAAAGACTCCCCGAGGATAACTGTCATCTTAATTCTTTCCTCGATACCCTTTCGCCTGCAACTTCAAACACAGTTTTCCAGTTCACTTGCGATGTTCAGCCATTGTCATGGATCAACAAGCAGCAGCAGAATGACAAGAGAACACAGAGACAGTCAAAGCGTCAAAAGACAGTCAAAAACATTCTTCTGCGCATCCGCGACTTGTAACAGCGGCACGCATGTAAAAAACAACAACATGGCGCCGTAAACGTAAGCACGTAGGAAGAGAGGGACCAATCCTTTACTATGTGGATAATGAACTCGACTCATCACGGATAGCTTCGCCTACCTGTAAGCGGTCACAGTACACCTCGCCCTGGGTCACAGCGTCACCTGTCCTCTCCAATGTGAGTGTCGACTCCAGCACTTTGGACAGTAAGCCTCAAGTAACAACCACGTCCACAAACATGTCTATGCGGTCACTCCGTGACTACAGGGTAGGCGAAAGTGCAGCCTAGCTCACACAAGCTCCTCGTGCAATAAAATTTTTTCATTTCCACCACCCAAATACATCTTCCTGGGTAACTCTATCGTCAGACGTGCTGCGCTCCCCAGCTGTATAGTGTACTCTTACTTCGGTGCTAAAATTCAAGACCTAATAACATACATTCCAAGCCTTGTTGATCAGTACCCCGCTACAGATTATTGTCCATATAGGAATAAATGACATTAGGCAAAGGCAATCTATCAAGCTTCAAGCTGACTATGAACTCTTGGCAACAACTATTGAAAGCATGGGTAAAATCTAAATTTTTTCTGGTATTTTACCTACATGTACAACTGGCTCAGAGTCAGTCATATGCACTGATTTTGAATGTGTCGTCATTACAGGGAACATGAATGTACATGTGGATAATCAATGTGGATAAAAATGCTAAAGAGCTTAATTCTGTCCTTGAGATCTTTGGCCTGATTCAACATGTAAGTGGCCTCACCCACCGCAGAGGACATACTCTGGATCTGCTTATCACACAAGGGGTTAATATTTCAAATGTCAGCGTAATCAATGTGATCCTGTCTGATCATTTTTGTGTCCTCTGTCACTCCCAAACCAAGACCTGGCCCTGGAATTATTCAAAGGAGGCATAAATAACGGTACTGGTGAAATGTTCAGAGAAATCAAATTTGATAATACTACATGTTAATAATGACGATATGTTAAATTCGGTTATATATCATGGTGAATGTTGCTCCCATGAATGTTAAAAATGGTTAGAAATAAGCAGAGGGCAACATGAAGGAATAATGAGTCGGTTAGAGCAAAAAAAAGGGAGTGCTGCCAAGCCGAGCGAAAATGGTGCACGTCAGAGTCTCAGGTACATTATGAAATCTATAAAGAAAAACTGTTTATGTATAACCAGATCCTCTGTAGAAGAAGGGAGAAGTATTATTTCTGAAATTATTGGAAATTGCCACAATAATTCATGTGTCCTATTTGCAACAATCAATAGTTCAGCCCAACTGCCATTAGAGTGAGTTTCCATATCCAAGTGTAATGAGTTCGCTTTTTTTTTTTTTATGATAAGGTACAGAAAATTGAAAATATCACCAGTTACAAACAGAAATATCAATTGAACAGCCAGTTAGACATATACAGCTGCCTCACTTTTCACCTGTGGTTGAAAATACTGTCTATGAGATCATTACCAGTCTTAGCTCATCTACATGCTGCCTTGATGAGTTGCCCACCAGATTTCTAAAGTCTGTGTTGAGTAGTGCGTTAACACCACTAACTCAAAAGGCCTTAAAAACAACAGTTATTAAGCCTCTCCTAAAGAAGAGCAGTCTTGATGCTATGGTGATGAAAAAAATATTGTTATTATCTCAAATTTGCCATTTTTAGGAAAATTCCTTTAAATGGCTTCCTATCAACAGCTTACTCATACAGAATAACTCTCTTGATATTTTCCAGTCTGGTTTCAGATGACATCACTGCAGTGAGACCACTCTCCTTAAAGTGACAAATGCTATCCACCTGAGCAGTGATTTGGGCAAGGTCTCAGTCTTAGTCCTGCTGGATCTCAGCGCAACATTTGACACGGTCAATCGTGGAATTCTGCTTCACTGGGTGGGCATACTACTACTGCCCTAAATTGGTTCAGGTCCTGTCTAGAAGAGAGGAAGTATTTTGTTGAGATTGGCAAACTGTAATTCAGATAACATGGCCCTGACCTGTGGGGTGCCCCAAGGATCAATCCTGGGACCACTATTTTTCAATCTATACATGCTACCATTAGGGCAATTGATACGTAACAGTGGCGTGTCCTATCACAATTACACAGATGACACGTAGGTCTATGTCTCACTGATGGCAGGTGAATATGGACCAGTGGATTCACTTTGTGATTGCATCCAACAGATCAGTTTGTGCATGGAAAACAACTTCCTACAGCTGAACTCAGACAAGACAGAAGTTATTGTCTTTGGTCCACAGAAACAAAGATACATTGTTATTAATTACCTCCAGTCTCTTTCTGTAAAACCCTCAGAACAAGTGGGAAATGTAGTATTTTTGGTACCCAGATTTGAGCTTAAAACACATAAAATCACATAAAATCAGCAGGTCCCTGCACTGGCTTCCTGTGGCTCAGAGAATAGATTTTAAAGTACCTCTGCTTGTGTGCACATCTCTTCATGGCCAAGCACCAAAATATATCTCGGACATGTTGGTACCTTTACGGGTTCTGAGAACTTCAGGGACCGGCCTCCTGCTGGTTCCCAGGTTCAGGACTAAACATGGGGAAGCAGCGTTTCAACATTACACTGCTAGGCTCTGGAATAGCCTTCCTGAGGTTGTGGGACAATACCCTACTTTAACAATGTTTAAATCCAGGTTAAAAACATCTCTTTTTAGCTGTGCATATGGGTGAAGGAATTTTATTTGCATTTTACTCTCTTTAATATAGTCTAATATGACTATTTATGTTTTTAATTTTTGCCATTTATAAGTATTTTTAATTTTGGTTTTATCTGTTAATACCTGTGAAGCACTCTGAGTTACATTTTGTATGAATGGGGCTATGCAAAGTGCATTTGATTGATTGAATTTGATATTATTTGTTTCCATTTTTTTCTTTTTCCAGTTATCTGAGATGTTAAAGAGGAGGGGCATCACTGACTTCAAGATCAAGTGGACCCTGAGCCCTAAAAATTCAACACAGAAAATGATGAGAGCTGAAAGCCCCTGCTTGCCATGAGTGTGTGTTTTGGTCAGTCACATCTGTAGAGTAAAAATAAAACATACATAGTGCGCAAATTAGGATTGCGTTATTTGAAATAAATAGACATTGCTTTTTACAGTGCATTTTATCATTTGTGAACCGAAGCTTGTGCAGTTATAGTCTGGGGTTTTTACACCAGTTTTTATCAGTACATTGTGTTTGGGCCGGTATTTATTATGGGGATATGGGGGAAAAACAGGTACCCATGATGTAAATCCTTCCTTCAAATATGATGCATTGTTTGTATTGTTATTAGCCTTTAAACATTGTATTGTTATTAGTCTTTAAACATGCGTGTGTGTGTGTGTGTGTGTGTGTGTGTGTGTGTGTGTGTGTGTGTGTGTGTGTGTGTGTGTGTGTGTGTGTGTGTGTGTGTGTGTGTGTGTGTGTGTGTGTGTGTGTGTGTGTGTGTGTGTGTGTGTGTGTGTGTGTGTGTGTGTATGTGTGTGTGTGTGTGTACATATATATACATATATACATACGGAAGGGTTACATTTTTTATTACTATTAACTACTACTATTAACTACTAACTGTTTTTGTTTCCAGCATAAGGTCTGAGCAAAAGTAACCAGCAACTTGTTATCTAGCAACTCCTTATCTGGCGGCCTTGGGAAGCAGAGCAAGACTGCTCTAAGAACATCTGTGTCTGTTTCTGGTCCTGTCTCGAAACTTATGAACAGACAAAGAAAATGGAATATAAACCAATTAGTGCTCGAGAACATGGACAGCTCCACCCATATTGGCAGGCATCATTCAGTTGGTCCCCACAAATATTCGGTTTCCCTACGCAGAGGTACAGCAGGGCAACATAAAAAGGCATTTTGCAGCAATATCTGGTTTTCCTATTGTAATCACAGCAATTGACAGCACACATGTTGCTCTAAAAGCATGAATGAAAATGCATATTTGAATGGGCAGCACGTTCACAGCATTAATGCACAATGAATTTAATAATAACAAATCTGGTGGCATAGTGGCCTGGTTCGACCCATGATTTGTTTGTATGCAGAACAGGAGTGTGGGGCAGAGATTGTGTGCTGGGACAGTGAGAAACGGCTGTTTTCTATGTGAGTTAATTTCCACTACCACCAGGCACACTCCCATACGCCTCAGCTCTATCTGCATTAGCAATGTCTGTTTACATGGAGACAGGGCACAAGAATGTGACAGACTTTACTTTTAACACTCTAAGCGCCAAAGTTTTATATTTATACTTTAAGCCTCAATTGGGATTTAGAGGTAAAAAAACAAAAAAAAAAAAAACATGCCAAATCAACTTGAATAATGTAATGGTGTCTGAGGTAGAATTTGTGCCAATACTGGGTCCAACAGGGCTCCAGAGACACCCCACGGCTCCCCTCTACTTTAGCCCCAAATAGTGCTCATGGCGTGGGGCTACACTTAGAAAAATGTCCTTTTAGCAGGGCCAGAGTACTATATGCATGGCTTGGGACCCAGTTCTGAGTCAAGCCCAGGTCTGGGTCAAGCCCAAGTGCCTGTGTGTCGTGGGTTCTTTTGCGGACAATGAAATGATATGGCGTAGTCAAAAAAATTAGTGTTCGTGAATTTATTCCCAGTGCAAAAATCGTGATCAAAAACAGTGAGAATATTTACAGTGAGTAGCAGCAAAATACAAGTAGTCCTCTGGATGGCTCTGGAGCAGGTGCCTGCGGTGCACACAGCTCTCTCCTCTACACACGCACTGCCTCTGTGGCGATGGGGGGGTCCTTTTTATAATGGGAAGCTCCTCCCCCAAACCAATTAACAACACAAAATTACATTTCTCTACTAATAGAAACATTTAACCTTTACAATTAATTTTATAAATCACAAATATAACCATAAGCAAAAAATATACCCTCAATGGTAGTATTTGGAACCTAATAAAGAAAAAATAAATAACTTGCGTCTAAACGGCAAGTCACATGACGTCACGCGAACAGTCACGCATGGGCGCCCTACAGTGACGCAATATAATGCGGAAGTCCGCGGCGCTCGGGTTGGCTGACCGAAATGCGGAGCGGACGATGAATAGTGAGGGATAATGAATGGCGAACATGTGCGCATGGGGAAGAAAGGTTATGGCGAGAGAAATGGTTGCGCAGCAATCAAGTGTGCACCCATGACTGCCGCGATGACTACGGAGGGAACCAGACACGCAAGCGGGCAGGTACGGGAAAGCGCCCGGTGCAGGTGAATGTGTATGTGGTCTCCCCGCGCTTCCTGACGGAGCTACTCCGTCACACTATCCTCCCTCTCCCCAAGGTTGACGAGGTTAGGCAACCTGGACAGGTAGTCCGCCACCACATTTGCTGTGCCTTTTCGATGCCGAACCGCAAACTTGAAAGGCTGCAGGGAAAGGTACCATCTCGTCAGCCGGCTGTTATGGTCCTTCATGCTGTTGATCCAGGTAAGGGCCCGATGGTCAGTCTCAAGGTCAAACTCTCTTCCTAGGAGATAGTAACGCAGACTTTCTAGGGCCCACTTGATAGCGAGTCCCTCTTTTTCCACCACAGAGTAATTGGCTTCACGAGGTAGCAACTTTTTGCTCAAGTAGAGAATGGGTCGTTCCTCCCCTGGATCTCCTTGGGCTAGAACAGCACCTACTCCAACTGCAGAGGCGTCGACTTGGACCAAGAAGCGCTTGGTGAAATCCGGACTACAGAGGACGGGTGAAGAGCACAGGTACTCCTTTAAAGTCTGGAAAGCTTCCTCACACTGCTCTGTCCAATTAACCGGGTTCCTTTGTGCCTTAGCAGTCAGGGCGGTGAGTGGAGACGCGATCGTGGCAAACTGAGGCACAAACCGTCTGTACCACCCGGCGAGACCCAAGAAAGACCTCACTTCTTTCTTTGTTCGGGGTCGTGGGCAGTTCCGGATTGCCTCCACTTTGTCGACTTGGGGCCGCACCTCCCCATGGCCAAGTTGGTAGCCCAAGTAGCGCACCTCTTCTCGGGCCCACTCACATTTCTTGAGATTGAGGGTGAGCCCGGCGTGCTGGATCTTCCCCAAGACCTTCCTCAAGTGTGCGAGATGCTCCGCCCACGTCCGGCTGTAGATCACAACATCGTCCAAATATGCTGCGCTACACTCTTCGCACCCCTCAAGGACCTTGTCCATCAGTCGTTGGAAAGTCGCAGGCGCCCCATGCAGGCCAAACGGCATGACAGTGAACTGGAACAAGCCGGCTGGAGTCCGGAAGGCAGTGTAGGCCCGGCTGCTGGGGTCGAGAGGCACCTGCCAGTATCCCTTGCAAAGATCGAGGGTGGTGATATATCTGGCTGACCCGATCCGTTCCAGTAGCTCGTCGATGCGTGGCATGGGGTAGGCGTCAAATTCAGTGACTGCGTTGAGCTTACGGAAATCAATGCAGATCCTCAGCGTTCCGTCCTTTTTGTACACGATCACGACTGGACTGCACCATTCGGAGTTAGAGGGCTCGATAACACCCAACTGCAGCATGGCCTCTATTTCTTGTTTAAGCTGCTCCACCAATTTTTGTGGAATGCGATAGGGCCTTTGGCGAAAGGGATTTGTGTCCTTTAGTCGGATAGTGTGCTCAATCACAAAAGTCTTTCCTGGTTTAGCGGAGAACAGTGAGGGCGATTCCTTGAAGAGTTGCTGGAGCTCACTGACCAGGTTGGCAGTAAGATGGGCGAGGTCAGGTGTGCACTCGACTTCAGTGACGATGGCGACATCCGGGTTCTCTTCATCTTCCACCTCGACCGCTTGAACCAGAAGAGCAGCATTGGGAGCAGCAACGGCTGGCTCTTTCCACTCCTTTAACAAATTAATGTGGTATGTTTGTTTGGTCTTCTTTTTCTCAGGATGGTGAATTTCATAGGTGACAGGACCCATACGCCTGGTGATAACGTACGGTCCCTGCCACTTTGCCAGGAGCTTGCTGTTTGAAGAGGGAAGTAGCAGCAGCACTTTCTGTCCTGGTTCGAAACTCCGGTTCCGGGCCTGCTTGTCATACCAGTTTTTCTGTTTCTTCTGTGCCTCACGCAGGTTCTCTGCTGCTTCATCTCGATACTGGTCCAGACGATCCCTCATTTGGAGCACAAACTGCACAACTCCTCGGTCACCTGATCGGGGTTCTGGCGAGGTCCATGTTGTCCTCAGCAGGTCCAATGGGCCTTGTACATCCCAGCCATACAAGAGCTCGAAGGGTGAGAAGCCGGTAGAAGCCTGGGGTGCCTCCCTGTAGGCGAACAACAGGAACGGAAGCCAGCGGTCCCAGTCCCTTCCTGAATCATCCACAAACTTCCGGAGCATATTTTTCAGGGTCTGGTTGAACCGCTCCACTAGCCCATCAGTCTGCGGATGATAGGGAGTGGTTTTGATGGCGGAAATGCCCAGTTGCTTGTGGAAGAGCTGAAGCAGTCGGGATGTAAAGTTCGTGCCCTGATCAGTCAGAATCTCTTCCGGAATGCCGACGCGTGAGAAGAGCTGGATCAAAGCCCGTAGCACACTTGGCGCAGTGATGGACCGAAGAGGAAACGCCTCTGGAAACCGGGTGGCGTAGTCACACAGGACGAGGATATACTGGTGACCTCGGCCGCTCCGTGGCAATGGACCAACGATATCCATGGCGATCCTGCGAAATGGGACAGAGATCACAGGAAGCGGCTGAAGTAGCGCCCGGTCGGATTTGCGGGGAGAACCAGTGAGCTGACATGTAGGACATGTGGTGCAATAAGTTTGTATGTCTGTGTACATGCCGGGCCAGAAAAAACGTGCGCTCACTCGAAGAAATGTTTTGTGGCGACCTAGATGCCCTGCCCAGGGAAGCGTGTGTGCTAAGTGCAACACTAACTTTCTGCAGCTAGTCGGAATTACCAGGCGCTTGCGACCATCATTACATGCATACAGAATGTCATTCTCCACAACAAATTGCTCTTTACTCAACAAGGTAGGGTTTGAGCTTTCAACCACTTTCGAAAATAAACATTTCAATGATGCATCTTGTCTCTGTAAATTAGCAATGTTATCTGGAACCTCCCACAACCCATCGACAGTTAGACCCTGTGTATCACGCTCAGTTACCATAAGGTCTTTCTCAAAACGCCGCTGCCGTTTGGATTTTCGAGGCCCTTTTGTCCCTCCCTCGCACAGACTACCATCCAAGTCTGGCAGAGGTTGGAGACCAGCAGCCTGGGCTTGAGACCGGGTGATGACAGGACATGCAACATTCCCCATAACCGTTCCCCCAAAGTCTCTCCCTGCTCCCTGCAACAAGTCCATGAGCAGTGGAAAATCAGTCCCCAAAATCAAGTCTTTTGGCAAGTTATCGACTACAGCCACAGTCAGGAGGAATAGCTGTCCATCAAGTTCTAAAGAGACCTCTGCTCGTGGGTAAACATGACAGTCTCCATGAACACAAACAACATCAGTCTTAGTGTTATAGTCAATATTGCACACTGGAACCAAACTTCGCTTAATTAAGGAAGTGAAGCTCCCACTGTCAAGCAGTGCCACTGCCTGCTGACCATTCACAGTCACCAATCTTTCAGTATTTTGGGGTTTTTCACTCCCCCCTGCCTCACTCTCAGGGCGCGGAGCATAGCAAGCCCCAGTAAGTTTAGTCCTTCGCATCGGACACACTGATGCTTTGTGTCCCGACTGCTGACAAAAATAACAAATCAGGGTCTTACCGGGTGCTGACTGGGAGGTAGTGGCAGGGTTGATACCTCTAGTGTCCTGACTGTGGTCCTTGATGTGCCGGGGTTGTCCAGGTGGTGGTGCTGACCCCTGTTCGGAACTGGCGAAGCGAGAGAATCCCCGATGGGCATTCTGGTACTGAAGGGCCAACTTTGCAGCTGTAAGGCCGTCTTCCGGTTCGTGCTCCTTTACCCACGTCCGGACGTCCACTGGAAGAACACTCAGCAGCTGCTCCAACACGATAAGCTCCCCGATCGCCTCCTTCGACAGATGATCTGGTCGGACCCAGCGTCGATAGAGACCTTTCAGCCGATGATAGGTCTCGGTAGGTGTTTCCCCGACGGGCACTGTGCCTGTCCGAAACCGTTGACGATACGTCTCGGGAGAGATGTCAAACTTTGCGAGCAGCGCCGCCTTCAGGTGGGTATAGCTATGGGCCTCCTCCTCATCCATAGCGGTGTAGGCTTCAAGGGCTTTCCCAGATAGGAGCGGGACTAGCCGACATGCCCACTCAGGCTCGGGCCACCTCCAGGTCTTGGAAATGCGCTCGAACCTAAGCAGGTAGTTCTCGATGTCCTCGCCGGTCTGGTAAGGTGGGATCTTTGGGTCACTGAAGTGTCTCCACTCTGGTCTTGCTCCACCTTCTTGTTCAGGGTTATTGAAGGAGGAAACTTCTGGCGTATCCACCTCCCTATGGCCTGGCTGCAAAACCACTCTCGTGCCTCCAGGGGTCGGTAGCCCAAGGCGCGGACTACCAGCCGATTCACTTGGAGTGGGGCCAGGGATGTGTAGCCGAGGTGGCACTCGTGGTGGCGTCCGAGGGGGTTGTGGAGCAGGCTGAGTAGCTGGAAGAGCCGCCCTCAACTCACGCAGCTCTGCCAGCAGCCCCGCTTCCCTTCTCTGCTGTCCATCCAGAAAATCCTTCATAATAGCCACCAGCTCCCCCACAGGCTGCTGTGCAGCTGCCCCGAGATTCCCATCACTCAGCTCTGCGTCTGACTCAGCCAATCTGGAGAGCTCTGCAATATCCTCCTCAAGTTTGCGTGATCGCAGACCTTTGCGCTTCCTACGACCAGCCATATCCCACTTCTGACACCAATTGTCGTGGGTTCTTTCGTGGACAAAGAAATGATATGGCTTAGTCAAAAAGATAGTGTTCGTGAATTTATTCCCAGTGCAAAAATCGTGATCAAAAACAGTGAGAATATTTACAGTGAATAGCAGCAAAACACAAGTAGTCCTCTGGATGGCTCTGGAGCAGGTGCCTGCGATGCACACAGCTCTCTCCTCTACACACACACTGCCTCTGTGGCGATGGGGGGGTCCTTTTTATAATGGGAAGCTCCTCCCCCAAACCAATTAACAACACAAAATTACATTTCTCTACTAATAGAAACATTTAACCTTTACAATTAATTTTATAAATCACAAATATAACCATAAGCAAAAAATATAACCTCAATGGTAGTATTTGGAACCTAATAAAGAAAAAAATAAATAACTTGCGTCTAAACGGCAAGTCACATGACGTCACGCGAACCGTCACGCATGCGCGCCCTACAGTGACGCAATATAATGCGGAAGTCCGCGGCGCTCGGGTTGGCTGACCGAAATGCGGAGCGGACGATGAATAGTGAGGGATAATGAATGGCGAACATGTGCGCATGGGGAAGAAAGGTTATGGCGAGAGAAATGGTTGCGCAGCAATCAAGTGTGCACCCATGACTGCCGCGATGACTACGGAGGGAACCAGACACGCAAACGGGCAGGTAAGGGAAACGCCGGTGCAGGTGAATGTGTATGTGGTCTCCCCACGCTTCCTGACGGAGCTACTCCGTCACACTGTGCCACTAGATTAGGGGTGTCAAAGTCAAATGGACAGAGGGCCAAATAAAACATTTGGCTACAAGCCGAGGGCCGGACTGTCCAATGTTCATTGAAACCAAAATTTAACCTACTGAAAACAACTAGGCTTTTCTGAACAGACCCTGTCGAGATTTGAGGCCTCGTTTTAATTCCTCGACCTTCTGTAGCCTTTGTTCCATGTCCATATTCTTGTTTTTGTCCGCGTGTTTTGTTTCATGATGGCGTCTCAGATTATACTCTTTCATTACCGCCACACTTTCTCCACACAGAAGACACAAAGGTTTTCTAGCTACCTCCGTGAACATGTACTCTAACTCCCACCTTATTTGAAACCCCCGGTTCTCATAGTTCACCTTCCGTTTTGCCATTGTTGATGGGTATCTGTAAGATAACTTTTGCTGTTATGCTAAAGACTGCTAATAAAATGAAGCCGCCTCTTGCTCGGCGCGTCCCCGTTGCATTGTGGGAAATGTAGTATTGGTGCGTACATTATATCTGCGGGCTGCTGGCCGGATCTAATAATAAATTAATATCATCACGGGGGCCAGATAAAACTCTCTCGAGGGCCTGATGTGGCCCGCGGGCCTTGACTTTGACATGTGTGCAGTAGATAGTCAAGCCCTGGGCACTTGGAAAAAAAAGACAAAGTCAGTACGGAGTACCATATGACAGCCTCAACACTTACGTTGTACCAAGGGATGCCCGGGCGGAATCCGGAATATTCCTAAACCAATAACAAAAAAGCAACTCATGTTGTTTTTAGGCATGTGTTCTTACTGTCGACAATTCATTCCAAATTATTCACTCCTGGAGTCTCCTTTAAGTTCTTTGATTCATGGAAAAGGCCTGACTAGCTCTGACAAAATCACTTGGACTACTGACGCTGAAACAGCATTTTGTGACTTGAAGCGAGCTCTGCAGACACCCCCGACTCTGGGTCTACCAGACCCCACCCGTCTATTTACTCAGACTTTGGACGAACGAAATGGTTTTACGGTCTCTGTGTTGTTACAGTCACATGGCGGCAGCCTCCGCCCTGTGGCTTACTTCTCTGCTAAACTAGATCCAGTGGCAGCAGGACAACCACGTTGTCTGCGGGTGGTCGCAGCTGCTGAGAAAGCAGTTCTGGCCTCTCGGGACCTTGTGGGTTATGCAGACCTCAAACTCCTGGTGCCACATGCAGTGTCACTGATTTTGCTTAAGCAGAAAACATCTCACCTGTCTGCTGCATGCTGGCTGAGGTATAATGCTATTTTATTGGAGCTGCCCAATGTCACTATTACTAGGTGCACAACCCTCAATCCAGCCACATTGCTGCTGACCCCAGAAGAGGGGGACCCGCACTCATGCTCATGCTCATGCTGCATTGCAGCAATTGAACAAGTTTGCACCCCCAGGCCATGACCTGAGGGAGGTGCCATTGACTAACTGTGATCTGATTTTCTATGTAGATGGCTCAGCATCTCGACATCCAGAAACGGGCAGAAACCAAGTGGGCTTCGCAGTATGCTCTGACAATGGGGTGGTGGCGTCTGGACCCCTCCCCCGCAACTTCTCTACCCAGATTGCAGAGCTGGTGGCCCTGACAGAGGCATGCAAATTGGCTAAGGACCACTCTGTGACCATCTATACTGACTCTCGCTATGCGTTTGGGGTCTGCCATGATTGGGCAGGTCTGTGGTGGCACAGGAAGTTTTTGAAATCTGACGGTAAATCCATTCTAAACTCTACCCAAGTTGCCAACCTTCTGGATGCCATTTTGCTGCCATCTGCTGTTGCCATATGCAAATGCCTGGCCCACACTAACTTTAATGACCCTGTTTCCAAAGGTAATAGGAGAACGAATGCTGCAGCAAAGAGTGCTTATTATCAACCTTTGCACACCCAATGACAAGCTGCATCTCTCCTATCTATAGCCACTTCTCTTCCACAGTCCCTGACAGCTATGCAGATGTTTGCTACCAAAGAGGAAATCTCTTTGTGGAGCAAACATGGAGCCTCTCAGAAAGAAGGTATTTGGCGAGGCCCTGACGGCAAGCCGTGTTTACCTAAACATTTTTTTAGGCACATGGCTGTCCTGGTCCATGGTCTCGACCATGTATCAAAAGGGGGGATGTTTGATTTGATTGCACAAAATTGGTTCACTAAGGGGTTCACGGCATACGCAACCAAATTTTGTCAAGCATGCGCGATTTGCATGGCACACAATTCAGGGAGACCAATAACCATCCCACAGGCTGCCCATCCTCCGCCAGAGTGACCCTTTGGCCACATGCAGATGGACTACATTGAGTCATGCGAAGGGAAAAAGTATTGCTTGGTGTTTGTTGATATGTGGTCTAGACGTGTGGAGGCGTTCCCGTCTTAACACGCCTCCAGCAACACAGTGGTGAAGGCACTCCTTACTGAAATAGTGCCTCGCTGGGGGATTCCAGAGAAAATCTCCAGTGACAATGGAAGTCACTATGTGGCTAAGGTCGTGGGGGAGGTCGGAGAATTCCTGGGCGTGGACTTAAGATATGCATGCTCTTACTACCCGAAATCTAATGGCCTGGTGGAGTGGACGAACGGCACCCTAAAATCAAAATTGGTAAAAATCTGTGAACAAACTGGGCTCACATGGATCAAGGCTCTGCCGCTGGCTCTTATGTACATGCACATGAGGGCGACGGCACGCTGTAACATGAGCCCCTTTGAGATTTTGTTTGGCAGACCACTGAATCTAGGAGAAGGTCCACCGCCTCCCCCAAGGAACATGCCAGACACCACCCTGTGCGATGACCAGGTACTGGCATATTGTAAAGAACTCAATACACTGTTGTTTTCAATCTCTGCACAGGTGAAAGCTGCTTTGCCCAACGCTGCAGAGGCAGTACTCCACAAAATCAAACCTGGTGATTTTGTGCTGGTCCGTGAAACAAGGCGGAAGCATTGGCACTCCAAGCGGTGGCTCGGCCCATTTCAGGTTCTCCTGATCACTGACACCGCTGTGAAAGTGGCTGAGCAAGGCACCTGGATTCACGCGTCGCACTGTCAGCTGGTCGTTGGCTCTTCCAAGGGGCCAGAGCAAGGGGACGGGCGCAGCAACGCACTCGAGTCGTCTCCACCTGCAGGAACTCCGCTTCCTGAGAAATCTTGCAACGATCTCAAGTTCCAGTCGGGGCCCACTGCTGGACGAGCCAGGCGAACCCGGCCCACACCTGGTCCTTCCGATCGGGTACTGAGACCCTGAGGCACTCCGTCCACCGTCACCACAAATCTCAGTGTAAGCCTAGCGCTGTTGAATTTGCAACATCTACAGTAACCAGCTTGTCTCCTTCTTTGAGGATGGCGTCATCAAAATCATCTCTTCACCTGGGAGGGGAAGGGGAGAAATAACGGAGAGAAATCGACCTGCCAGGCGGCAAGGTCGAGGTTTTGGTAAAAAGAATGGATCTGCAAATTTTCATGTATGCTTTGATGAGTGCATTGGCGCTCCTAATTCTGATACTATGGTTAATTTGGATGCCTGGTTTTAATCACTCTAATAAACATGTTTGACACGAAACGCCCGCAGCCTGACTACTGACGAGACTATGTGGTTAGAAGCTTTAACTAAGTCTTACAACCATTCAACTGTCTACACTTTAAACTTCTGGTATCAATATGCTAAGTTTATAGCGGAGAGTCACAATAGATCCAATTGTTATCTGTGTACATTTTTGCCTATAGCTACAGCGACACCTAGAGTTGTACCAGCGCCAGTTCCGCACATTTTAGACATTATGCCAGACACTTTAATCTCAATAGACAGCGCAAAAATATTGAGCAAAATAATTTGGTCTACTTTAGGTGCTATAATTCCACAGCAGAAACGCAGAGCGCCACAATGCCTTAGGCCTAAATTTAAAGTTCCTGACAATGCCGGTCGTGAACCCTTGTTTGGGCCGGTTCACATCAAGCCCGGCTCTAAGTTTATTTGTTTTGCCCAGCTGATCTCTCAGACAATGTCAGTAACAATAGACCTAATTTATGTGGGACAAATACCTGCTAACGACGAGGATGGGGGGGCTATTGCACAGGGCATAGCTAATCTCACTAAACTTCGAGATCTGATGGAGGGTGAGACAGTGAGGGGCTCTTCGCTGTTCACTCTTGATTGGTTTCTCTCTTCTTGGAAAGAGCTATTATTGAACATTGCAGTCATAGTTTTGGTCTTCTTTATCTTTGTCTCTTGTTTGGTTCCTTGTGTTCTTAGGATGGTGAATAATCTAGTTTCTTCCCAGTTTTTGTCTCTGCAGGACCGAGCAGAGGCTTTAAGCCTGACAGCTCACTGGGACTTGTCTAGTGAATTTGACCTGGACTTGGACAGAACTGAACCATGACACTCGGGTCGATTTCAACATGTTTATTTGAAGGCATCGTTGCATTTTAAGTATTTTTTTAACTTTTGATTTACAGGTTGATTGAATTGATTGTTTGAAACATGAATAAATAAAGATATGTTATGCTAATTATTTACTTTTGACTTATGTGTGTAACAGTAAAATGCTTTTATCTGTGACAAGGGGTGGACTGTAATCGCAGATATTGGGGTTGCACTCATTCTAAATTGCTAAGGTTAACTTAAACTTTAACATAGTCGTATCTTGTGTTTGTTCCGCCTGGCCCATTTGACCCGAAATCACTTATATAGATAAATGTCATCTATATCATAATCTAATCCTCCTCCTTGTCTTGATGTAATGTGTTTATGTTTTGACTATTATGTGATAATTGTATGTTGTATCTTCATGATGTGTTATCTCTGAGTATAAAGCGCTTATACTCTGAATGTGTTGGATGCGTCGTGCAGGGAGAGATTACTCTGTTAGGGACAGACGATATTCACTTTGGTACCAGTGAATAAATCAACTCTTTGATCAGACTCCTTCTCTCCTGACCTTTTATATGGTTCTTTACTTGTTTTATTTAGGAAACCACAACACCCATTTTTCCACAACAATTTCCAACAGTAAATGTCCATGTCCCATTACCGCTTCAGGCATATCATCAGCAACCTGAAACTGAGTGACCTAAAAACAGATGCCTGGAAAGGGATGGCGGAGTATGAGCAACATGAGAAAAAGAGAAGGCTCCGCACTGCTATTGTAGCTCCCAAATGACTTATTTATTTGCACATCAAGTGACGTTTCGGGGTCAGCCCTTCATCAGACATTAAGTCGCAAGCAAATCAGTAAGTGTCACATGATCCTTGTTGCCAACGCTTTTATTGACATTTTCCTCAAAGTGTCAAGTTTATGCACATATTATACCTATTTACAGAAATAAAAACAACTTTATATCTATACATAAATTGCAGTTAAACATCAGGGTTTTTAACCAGTCAATTAAAGGTGTCTAAACTATATCTCAAAAGTATACAATACTGTGGCCGCAGCATGAAAGAGAACACATTAACACCAAAACTACAGTCATTGTACTCTGAAATAAGATACACAAATACTGCAGAGCTGTTGCCAACATAATCAAAATCACAACCTTATTCACAAACACACACAACACAAAATACAATTGGACTGAGTTGGAGGAGAGAGAATTCTACAAATTTTTAGGACTGACATTTTACTTTTGTTTAGTAAAACTTGCACAAATTAGAGACCATTGAAAAAAAAAAAAAAACAATATTCACCATAGCCTTCCCACCTAAAGTGATGTCCCCTAACCGTTATCAAGTCATATCCTGGAACATCCAAGAAGACCGAGAAATTGACAGGCGAAAAGGAACCCCGGAGCATGACAGACTGTGTTGGCTGAGACCCCTGCTGGACACCCTCACTGTGGCTTGTCATTCTCACTATCATCCCAAACAGTACATCTCCATCAATGAGAGGATGGTGGGAACCAAAGCACGGACGACACAGTACGTAAAAAACAAGCCAACCAAGTGGGGCTTCAAGCTGTTTGTGCTGGCCGACAGTGACAATGGATACACAGTGGACTTTTCCATTCTGATTCTGATTCTGATTCTGAAGTCCCTGTTTCCATCTGGTGTAGGACTGGCTTATGATTCTATCATGTCCCTCATAAAGCCAGCCTACTCCAAGTCCTTTTACACAAGTCCTAAGCTGTTCAAGGACCTGTATGCTCGGAACATTGGAGCTTGTGGGACATACAGGGACAACAGGAGAGACTTCCCCCGTACACCTGTCAATGCATGCACTCCAAGGGATCCAAGGGGAACCATTCGATGGATCAGGGATAGTTCAGTTATGTTTGTAAAGTGGATGGATACAAGGGAAGTATCAGTCTGCCCCACCATCCACTCAGCATACACTGGCAAAACTGTCAGCCAGCGCATCAAGGAGAATGACGTTACGTGGGTGCATCAGCCATTGCCCTGCCCAGATCATGTCATCCACTATAATAAGCACATGGGGGGCGTGGATCTTTCAGATCAGCTGATCCAATATTACTCGGATTAGCACAAAACTATGCGCTGGTACAAAACTATCTTTTACCATTTCCTTGACATTGCTGCAACCAACGCTTACATCCTGCATCTGGAGATATGCGAGGAAAAGGGGCAGAGTCCAGTGACTCACAAGGGCTTTCTGGAGGAGCTGACTGCTCAGCTGTGTGGAGTCACAGTAAAAATCCCTTCCGCCAAAGCACCCGCTGAACACTTACCTGTTGCAATAAGTGTGCAGGAAGATCCAAAAAGGCATGCCTCATATGGGAGAAGGAGCTGTGTGCATTGTTGGGAGACTCATCGGAAAAGGTAACCAACACCATGGAAGTGTGAAGTGCTGCCTGTGATGTTGCTCTCTGTTTGATCTTATGCATTGAATTTTCTTGTTTGTTTGTGTTTTTCTATCAGGGAGGGAGGGAAAGGAGGGGAGAGAAGGAAGGAAGGAAGTAGGGAGAGAGGAGAGAGAAATGGGAGAGCGATCCAGTCAGAGAAAATGAGTTAGCCTCATTTGTACTGCATCTGTCGCGTGTCCTGTGCATCACCCACATGTCTGTTGCAAGATATAGAATGTATAAAAAGTAAATGTGCACGTGTACACCACCGCGTCGCGTCTTTGGTCCGTTTGATGACACAGCGGTTTATGAGATATTTATAGCCAGACATGAAATAAACACCGGAAAAATTGTCTGCGGTTAATCAAGACTGGGGTAAATGTCGGATACAACGTTTTGCCCGTTTTTCACTTGGACATATTTAGCCTATATCACTAACTAAAGTCATGGGTTGTTTTCCAAAAGGTGGCACGCACCAGTTTCAATAGTACTAGGCTTTACTTTTTACTTTGACTTAACGACGCGGCTGTGAACGCACTTGTTGAATATTGAGGGGAGAAGCCAATCAGAAATCTCGCTACGTATAACGTATACTACGTATTTCATTATCCGGAAGAAGGACGAAAAAGAGAACTACACAGTGGCAAAAAATTTATGATAAACTCATCGTGACCATGTGACAGCACCCAGAGCTTTATGATGTTACGTTGGTGGACTACAGACATAGGAACATGGAGGACTTTGCCTGGAAGAAGGTTAACCAGGAGATTGGACTGTCTGGTAAGTTATCACAACTTTGGAGCCATGAAATATTTGTCCTTATTTTTCTAGCCGTGCGGCTAGCATAATTGACGCTAGTTTGTGGTTTGACAAGTTCATGTGTTTATTCAGAGGACATATGCAGGAAGCAATGGAAGAATGACTTGATTTGGCAGTGATACTTGTTATTGAGTATGTTTTTAATCATGTCCCTGTACTTTTACTTGAGTACAAATGTTCAGTATTTTTTCCACCACTGGGCAATCTACAAGGCTAAACTGTTATGCAATATTCTTTCTGATTATCAAGACGGAAGCAGATCTGGAAAATCACCACCAGGGGTCTCCTCTGCCAGAACTGCCTGCTGCTTCTTCTGGCCAGGCTGGCTGGCCCTTTTGCAGCCACAGGTCTGTAAAAGCATTTGATTGGGGAAAAATACATTTTGTTTTTTAGCTTTTAAGTATCATTCTAATGTCAACTTGTATTTTTCAGACCCACCTAGGAGCAGAGAAAAGAAGAGGTCACGGGACGAGTCATCTGCGTTCGGGAGGGAGTTGCTGGTAGCTCTCCGGGACCATCCTCCTCAATCAGAGGACGAGTACTTCACTCTTCACTCTCTGCTTCCTCTCCTGTAGAAGGTGCCAGCTCAATCCACAAATTGTGTAAAATTTCAAATTACTAATACTAATTCACACAACAATTTTTTTTTTAAATACAACATATACTCTAAATTTGGAACCATTGGAGCCTACTGAATTGATTAGATAAATGAGGTGGTATCTTCTGCAGGGCATGTAATTAAATTCATTTTTATAAATATGTATATAGTTAACTTATTTTTTTTCTAATTATTTTCAAAATAAAAGCAACAAAAAGGGTGGCCTATATTCTTTATGCATCGTTTTCATAATGCTGGGTAGTTGGTGGTAGTATCAGTAACGTGTAAAATATTTGCATATATGTTAATGTTTACTTTATGTACCATACACAAAAACAAACAAGGAAAAGGGCTAAGAAGTTAAATACTTATTAATTTAACCTTGCTCGGGGTGCGTCAACAAGACTTCCTCAAAACAGTGTGTTTTGGGTGACAGAACATTATTAGAACATGGTTAATAGCTCTAACAGCTCAAAAAGTCACTGTAACAGAATAAAAATAAAGATCACGTAAATTTACATAAGTAAAAACAAACGTTTTATAGAGAAGGGGAGAAATCAGTCCCTACATTTAAACTAGGAAAAGAAGTGGCGTTTAAATCGTGAATCCAGAATGTTTCTCTCTATAAAAATGTTGCCAAATTAAAATCGCTTTGTTGGTGAAATTAACTCTGAAAAGTTGGCTGGAAGGTTAAAAATAAAGAGACAAAACAGCAGTTGTCTCAGTTAAACTCTGTACATGTGAATTACAATTTAAACAAGATTTAAATTATTTGAAATGAACAGAGCCACTTTAATTATCACGCAGTAGGCCAAAAAGAAATGCTTTAAAATTAGAAATGAAAAATAACATGCTTGCCTGTTTCATAATATGCATTTTTTAATGGTAAACCACTAAAGGGGTGGTCGATTTAAAATGAACATAACTTAAAACATTGGGGTGCCACGGTTTAGGGAAAGTCCATGTAAGGGTGCCTCAGTACTGAGGTCAAAGTTTGACAACCACTGCCCTGGAATGTTCTCAAATGAACACAACCTTTTAACATGAATAAAATAACTAATATTAAAAAATCTAAATAAATAAACATTAGATTCAAGGAAAGGTGGCTTGCCATAAAGTAGAAAAATGACAAGTGCTTCTTGATCCATGTCTGACACCAATCTGTGATATGTCAATCTGGAAATATACGTATATCAACAATGTAATAGAATTAAGAATTAACATTAAAAGCTCCCAAAAATGATTATATAATACACATTTTTATCTACAGTAAATCTTTAATTTAAAATAATACTTACAAAAGAGAGTAAGTTCATCAAAACACATAAGAAAGTAGTGTCCACTTAGCCTCTAGACACCTGACTGTTATCCTTACAGGATCTCTTGACCTTTCTGAGCCTCATTCAAATGTCAGCTTGAAAATGTAAATGTTGTCCTTTTCTTGCCGCTTTGTGGTCATAGCATGCATGCCAGGCTCCATGTGCAGCAGCCGCAGCATCGTGAGTTTGAATACGACTTTGACAATTACCTGCACGTCCTTCTCTGCTTCACACTAAAACGCACACATGTTTTGTGATGGATGTTGTGGGACGAAATGTCATGTCCCTATAGGTTTTCTGAAGTGTGAAGATCTGAATAGTCGCTTGAAGGTTACAGGTTATTGTGTCTGAGAAATGGGAACATTGTGTTTCTTGCCTGATCGTCTGATGTGTTGAGACAAAACTTTGGCCTTCATGTCGATCCTATTTATGTCTGATGTCTCTTTCTGGGGTATTTAAGAATGTGTTTTATTATTGTTCAGGCTCTTTTAGCTTTTTGGAATGGCAGAGGGAGAGATAATTTTTGTCAGGGACAGATCACAATTTGCTGTGCACAAAAATAAAATTGATAACTTTAAACAGACAGAGCTTCTTCTCAGTACTTTATTTTTTTATAGTGTGTAAAGAAAATCTACAACACACATCGACAAACTCTGACTAGCACTGAAGTCCAGTAATGAAACATCACCCATTCATCCCCGTCACATCCCTCCAGACCAGGGGTTCTTAACCTTTTCAACCTTGAGGCCCAACATTTTATGTGCAAATTAGCCCGGGGCCCAATTATATTTATAAAATGGTATTTATAATACAACTGATTACAAAAGGGGATTTTTTTTTTTTTGTATTTTATTTTCACAAATAAAGCTGCCCCAGTTAACAAGACAAACAAATTGAGTTTATGAAAACCATAGAGGCATGTCTGCCTAATTACTACCACTAACTTTACTGTCAGTAAATCATCAAAACTTAAAAAAAAAAAAAAAAAAATATATATATATATATATATATATAGATAGATAGATAGATAGATAGATAGATAGATAGATAGATAGACAGCACACTTCTATCACACTTCTTAGAGACACCACACTTCACCACACTCCCACAAGCGAGGGATGTTTGGTCTCTAAGTGCCGCTTCAGTTTCGAGGGCTTCAGCGCTTCATTAGATAGCATCATCCCGCACTCCACACACTGGGCTCTGGGCTCAGCCTCGGTCCCTCCATTCACAAAACCGTAACTTATGATGTCAGGATTGTATTTGCGTGTATTTTTTGTCTTCTGGGCAGGGCTGCCCCCGCCGCTGTCATCGTTTTTTCGTTTTAAGAACTTTTCCATAACTTTTTCTGTGCTCGAACAGTCTGGCTCCGTGCCTGTTTACTACTAACTAACTGGCACATTACTGCCTCTGGTGGTTGGAGAGTGTATCGTGCGTGAATACCTCCACTATAACAGAAGATATAGGGCCATTATGGGGCATTCCAGCAAACACATACGGCCCTTGCGGCCCACTGGTGTAAAACCTTTCCCCCACCCGCGGCCCCCCAAAAGGCGCTCGAGGCCCTTCGAAGGGCCGCGGCCCTATGGTTAAGAAACACTGCTCCAGACAGAGCCATTATAAGAAATGAATGTAGCGCTCCATCCATGTGGAAACAATTAAATTCGAAACACATCCTTTATCATTAAAAGGGCAATTCAAAAGGCCCAAGGAGGAGTATTAATGTGGAGTTTCGTTTTTGTTTAAGTTTAGTTAAATTTCAAAATGAACCAGACGTGGTGGTATTCTCTAACTAACTTTAACTGCCCTCTGTGTTGTTATTCGACAGAACACTACCTGGACATTAGAAATGGTTGGACGTATTTAATGACACTACCACTCTTCGAATGCACAGAGCTGTTTACGTATGAAAATGGAGCATAAATGAGCCATATGCTGCGTTCATGTGGTCCTCGGGAACTCGGGTTTGCTAGATGAGATGTTGGGGTTCTTACTTTGCATTCGTGTGCTTTTATTTCAGAAAATAATCACCAATATTAAAATCAGAGTTTATTAGACCCAACTGTGAGATTTGTTGTTAGAATGCTAACATTAAAGTTTTGTTATATTTTTATTTTGTTCTATCATCATATATAACTTGCTAATACTGTAAAATGCGGGTTATAAGCCGCTACTTTTTTCTCATGATTTCAACCCTGTGGCTTATACAGTGATGCGGCAAATTTATGTATTTTTCCGCAAACAGCCTCTAGGGTAGAGTTTAGATCGGGCTCAAAAATTCAAGTCCGACCTGCCCAAGCCCGTGCCCGTACTGTCCAAACCCAACCTGGGCACGATTGACCCGAACTCGATCCGCACCCGTGCGGATACTGTCCGACCCGACTCAGAGTCATTTGCTTCGTGATTCGACCGGCCGGCGCACATGTGTCTGAACCCGAACCGAGCCCGCGCACGTGTAGAACCGGAGTTCCGGGCAGAGGTTTATAGGCAAAATAAGTAAGTAACTATGTGTTTAGTGTTCTACCTGCACCAACGGGACGTCTCCTGTACTAGACGGGCCTGTTCCTCCACTGACGGTGGCCCACATGATCTCTCCCTCGCTCCTTTCTTCTCTCTCTCCTCCTGCTCTCCTCCGTTGCACTCTTTTTTCTCCGAGTACCCCATAAAAAACAAACCATTCATATCTATGTGTCAGAACTGCTCTTTCACTCACTGTTCAACAACTACGAGAGCAAATGCCGATTTCATGTGTTTTATTCTGCCAAATACAGACACAAAGACATGGAGAAGAATCAAGTGGTTGAACGGCCCACATTTGTCAAATACCCTACAGTTCTAATGGCAGATGCTGGCTAAATGCTACCGTGATGCTAGCGCCACCTGCTGTAATTTAACGTCTACAAAAAAATCCATTTGTGAGCAGTGTTTGTTAAGGCTCAGACTTCAATTAGTTGTGCTCAAAAAAGACATAATTGACCAAGAAACGGTTGAGTTTCCTGTTGAATCAATGGAAAGTTTCCCCCATGGCCTCTAATATGACGTATGGCCTACTGTATCTGTAAGAGTCGCCACTTGGCATTAGAGCATGGCGTTGTGTAAGGCTGCTCAGATTAGCTGTTGTAAAGTTCCTCCACATAACCTTTTGGAACCTTACGATTTAACAAATGGCTGAAATAAAGTCACACTGACCCACAAACATGAGAAGAGCCACTACAAATAATCTCTTACGGCAAGAATCACTACTCGGGCCACACCACCCTGAAATTATGGAGCACCAAATCAGGCCAAAAGTTTGAAGTTTTGAGTTTTCTAATTCTTCTAGTTATGTGATTTTCGCTGGATTTATAAATGATGGTTAACATGTGGGTTCTGAACAGGAGGCTAACACAATTCAGAACACAGTGTACAGAGAAAGTAACTGACTATAAATTACTGTTTGTTTTCAGTAAACAATATTTTGCATTCTATACTTAAAACTACAGAGAAAAAGACACTGCTCATTTTGTGGATTGTGGGTCAATCATGGTCCACTGCATCTTGATGTCAGTTAGCCTCTTCTGCGCAAACTTAGCATTTATCTGTCGAAGTAGAAAAACATAATATTAACAACAAAAACATAAAGTCTATACATAGGTCTTGATGTTTGAGGTTGTCCTTTGGCGTGACATTGAGGCAAAATCCCCAAATTATTTTTAAAAAACATCAGCAAGCTTAAGAAGGATTTATACAAACATTTTGGGTGTAGCTTTTAAAAATTTCAGCATTTGCTGGGTATTCATGACAAATTTTCCATGTTAAAAAATAATCATAAATGACCAAATATGTCTATGGTGTTAGTTTAATCATTGTAATGAAATGTAACTGTCCCACTCTAAACTATATTTTTAGAACAATAAGAATTGAATTTTTCTCAGGAAATGAAACTGGTGCATGTTCAGTTGATGTTCGTCAAGTTTTTCAGAAAAGTAGGACTTTACAAAAGAATGTAATACTATTTAATTTGACTCTCACCTTGCACCCTGAACCCTGATTTTTACTGCAATGAAAAGCATGAAAAACAGAACTGGTTTATTTAACACTCTGCAGTGGTCCACATGTATCTTACCTAATGCATTTCTAAAATCCTAAATGTTCCCTGTGATGAGTTTAAAAGTGTTTTTAACGAGTCTCTGAGCCCAGACCAAGTTTTACCGTCCTGGTAAAGCTAACAAACCTTAGCATGCTAATTGCACACTTCCTGTTTCTCAGAGAGAAACATGTTCCATAATTAGATGCAGAGAAAGGTCTCATTTTCACCTGATTAGATGTCTTTACATTATACATCTGTATTGGGATAAAACTGATTTTACTTAACTATATGGGAAAAAATAAGGTTCAGGCCCTTTAATTTAAAGTCTTCATCTGGTGAGTCAAAACAAGATCAAAATGGAGCTTACACCATTTGAGATATTATATTCGGTAAGATGCTTGGGTCCACAATTCTTGCAAGAAACCCCCTCCAAATTTGTCCAAACGTAGCTCTTACCTGTTCTATTATCAGAGCAATGTTCACTGGATCCGAGAGGTCCATCCCAGTCTGCAGTTTCAGTTGTACGTTGATGACTTTGTTCTTGAAAACTACGGAAAATTAAGACATGCTGAGTTTGATACAACTTTTGACAAAACAGTGGAAGAGTAGGAATATTTATGACCTTTATGACAAATGAACGGAAAAATGCTGGTACACTGGCCGTCATGCCAGTAACGGGCCAGATTCTCTGCCACACAGCACTCCGTACCACCGTTGGGCTGCCCTGTGGCCCAGTTTGTGAATGTGCCGATGCTGCTGCCGTCTGACCACCTCCAGGGCATTCTGTACAGGCCGATCCACACGGAATGGCTTTGAATGAGAGAGGCCACAGCAGTGTTTTCAGTCTCATTTTCGATCATGGCCAGGTCTGTGTAGTGCTGTCTGCAGTAGCTACGAGCATTCTCCCAGGTCATGGAAGTTTGGAAAAGATAGAACTGCTTGGAGCTGGCTTCATTTGTACCTTAAAAGTCATAGAAAAAATAAATAAACATTTTTTGACACCATAACATCTTTTATTATCATTTCATTGAATGCACTGCATTTACGGATTAATATGGGACATTGTAAATTCAATGCCAGTTTTCTCAAAATATTGTTTCCCCTTAAAGAAGCACCTACACACCAAAGTTAATAATCTTAACAAGATTTTGATGGATTGTACAGAAGCATTTTTAAATTTAATTCTAAGCTTGATTTATTAAATCACTCCAACTCCAAAAATTTTGATAAATAAGACATCCAAAACCTCCTCTGGATTTAAGGCATTAAATATGTAAATAGTTAAATTAAGTGAGAAACTTAAACCTGGCCCAGGTATGTGCGCATATTTCCCACATAAAATTCCTTATTTTCATATGAAAACAGCAGATAATGAAAGACTTGTAATGCATTTTTCTTAAATTTAGGTGAGTAAACTACACTGCACGGCCCCCCTCAAAAAAAAATCACCACAGAAAAAAAAAAGGTCACATGCTCTAATATTTTATTAAACTGCCTGTAGCTTTGATTACAGGCAGTAATCAAAGCCGCCTGTAATCAAATGGCACAACATTGGTTGTGCCATTGTTTCAGTAAGTTTCAGCGATGTCAAAAATGTTTTCAAACCCAGTGTTCAATGTTTTTCACCAAAACCCAGACTTACCAACTGGAGCTCCACAGATCATAGCACTAGACATGATGGGAGCATCACTTCACCTGCCTCTGACCACAGTTCCTCCTCCAAGACAGTGGTTCCCTACTATCCTTCCAGTTTTTAATAATGCGTTGCAACTGCCAATTTGAGTAGTTTCTCCTCCGATGTTTGATGCCAGTGATTTGACCCTTCTCAAACCACAGGATTTCTCTTCCCACATGCTTATTTCAGAAATGAGAAGCCATCTAAATTTAAGATTGTTTTCTATTCACCCGCAGTCTGCACCTTATGTAAAAAAAAGTCACCACCTGGCAACACGGTACTTGAACCCAACTGAGCAGTGAGTGGCTTCTCATTTCAAAAACAACCGTGTTGAAAGACAAATTCTATGGTCTTGGAAAAGATGTCAGTGTGTTTGAGAAGAGTCAAATTACTGATATGAAGCAAGAAAACATCAAAGGAGATTCCAGAAACTAATCTCCTAATTCCCCATTGAGAATCTTTGGGATGTTCCGGAGAACACTTTGTGCAGTGGTCACACTCTCCCATCATCAATGCAAGATCTTGGTGAAAAAGCACTGGAATGAAATGAATCTTTTGACAAATTTGTCCTGTAATCAAATCTAAAGGAAATTGATCCACCAAAATATGGCATTAGAGCATGTGATTTTTTTAAATGTTAGTAATATATGTGAGGCAAGAGTGGGTGGGGGCGGGTGGAATAAGGTGAATAATGTTGGAATACTTGTGACCGAACGCATATTTAGATTATTGAAACCTCCATTGGTTTAACATCAGGCAAACTGACAATCTCGAGCTCCATCAGCGTGCAAAATCACCAAAACAGGTTTTGGAATCTATCGCAAAATGTCTTACTTTTGAAACACACAAAGTATAACTGGTAACTGCAGCCATAGTCATGCCACCCTCCATTGTTAATGAAGACACACGTTTCTCTAGAACCTCCTCCAGTATTCTGAGGAGACCACTTCATGTAGCGACTGGGGCTGGGGGCTCCAGTGGCCGACCATCTCCAGGAGTTGGAGTCGTTGGTCATAACTCCTTGCCATGAAGCAGGATCATCGAACAGTCCAAACCAGGCGTAGATATAACTATAAGGTCTGGTCACTCTGCGAATGTCGTCCATGTTCCTGAATATAGCTAGGTCAGTGTAGTGCTCTCTGCAGTACTGTCGAGCAGCATACCAAGTCATTGCAGAGTTAACAAAGTAGTACTCAGAGATGACTGTGTGGAAGCTGTGAACCACTCGCGCTCCTGTGAAAGAAAATAGGAAAATTAAGTTTGAGGCTGCATCACAGGTTCACATCATTTGAGTTCAAACTTTCAATATTTAAAGCTCAAAAGATTAGTAGTAATGGGACGATAACATTTTATCACGATTTGCTAAATAAAACAGAACTTTTCAATAAATTACACTGTATACTAAAGGCAATTAAGTAAGAACTTTGTTGTTTTTTAGTCACATTGCTCTCTCAACATATAGGTTTTCAAGTGGACATAACACATTTTTTTTTTTTTTTAATTACTTCATTTAATCCACTTCATCCACAAATTTCTCTGGGACAAGGAGCACTTTCAAACACCAAACTTAACAATCTTGTGATTTTGAAATACAGAAGGGTTTTAAAAAAAAATCTTTTTCCAAGCCAGATTTAGTCAAGTTTTAAGTAACCTTTTTTTTTTTTTTTTGGCAAAGTTTCAGTCAGATCTAGTTTACAAAAAACAAAAAAAATTTCAGACTGAAATTACCCACATCTGTGCAAATTTGGCTGTTTTTACACACACAACTTAATCAACTTTTAAGATTTTTTTTTATTAAATTAATTAATTAATTAAATTAATATATTTAAATATAAGATTTTTTTAATACATAACACTCACAAACATGTATCTTCACAGTTCAAGACAGACAAAAAAATCGAATAGTTGTATCTCATAATCTCATGTGTGTTTATATAAAGGCTATTAGACATACAGTCGCCTTCAGACTTATCTACTGTGTGCATTTTACTTTGCGTGGTATATACTGTGATCATTTGACTATGGGATTTGGCTCATCCTGGCTCTCATGTCTTTGCTTCTCTGCCTCGTCCCAACAGCAGCTCTGATAAAACCACACACACACGCACACACACACACACACACACACACACACACACACACACACACACACACACACACACACACACACACACACACACACACACACACACACACACACACACACACACACACACACACACACACACAGCTCTGCTCTTCTGTATTTTACTAGTAATCAAATGATCCCAGGTAAAGGTTTGTTGACAGGTGGTTTTCTCAGAAGAAAATCAAAGGAAATGTCTTTAAAAAGAATTGTGGCGTGTGTGAGTTACGAGCGCCTTTGACAAGCCAAAAGCAGACTTAGCTCTTACTTGTTCTATTATCAGAGTTTTTCAAAGTTCATATTTAAGGAGAAACACCACAGTCAAAAGTCAGTTTGCTCTCTCAACACTTTCAAGTGGACACAACAAACTTGTGCATTCTGCTTCTAAATAGGTTTTATTACCTAATTTAATCCACTTCATTTATAGATTTCCCTAGGCCATTGTGGGGGATCTGGTATCAGATCTGGTATACTCAAAACCTAAATAAGAAATCCCAAATCCCCCTTTATGTATTTGTTTATTTATTTATTAATTATATAATATGTGTACAAAATTAACCAAGAAAATTAAAGGATTGGTCCTCCTCATTTCTTACATGTTTACGTTTACAGCAACGTGTTTTTTTTTTTTTATATGTGCGCCTTACTGGTGACAAGTTTGACATTTATTTTAGAAGTTTTCAAATGCTGGTGAATGATAAGCTTGATAAGTTGTCCCGTAGCTGTAAACAAATGCTAGCGCGCTGGTAACGTCAAGTATCCTGGTGAGAAAAGCAGCAGAGTGCTGGACCGGAAATGACTTGCCAGTAGGAGGTGCTGCCAAGTCCATAAATTGTGTTTTTCTTTTGAAGTAAAAAGGCGCCTTGTCACTGCAACTTTTTTATCTGTGCTGGATTATGGTGATCTTTTTTATAAAAATGCTTCTTCTACTTGTCTTCAAATGTTGGACTCTGTTTATCTGCTTCTCTGAGGTTCATTACAAACTGCAGAGCCCTGACGCATCGCTGTGGCTTGTATTCAGGACTGGGATGACCTTCTCTGACCACTAGGAGGCAGGACATCGGTTCACTTTTATTTACAAGGTAATTCTTAGATTACTGCCTCCCTACATTTGTACTATAATCACACGGACAAGTGTTGACTCTGATTCCTTATGATCTAACAATCAGCTGGTGCTCGCTGATCTTTTCGCTCGCACAGAGCTGAGAAGAAAGCCATTGTCTAATCTGCTCCTTTTGCTTGGAACACGTTGCAGAAAGACTGGAAATTGAGTTCTTGTCCTTAAATTACTTTAAAACTAAGTTGAAAGCATTAGAGACTGCCTCAATGTTTAATTGTTTTTTCATAACTTTTAATGCTGATATATTTTTATGTCATTTTTATGTTGTTTGTTGTAACTGCTTTACTTTGCTGCCTCTTGGCTTAGACTCCCTTGTAAAAGAGGTTTTTAATCTCAATAATCTCCTGGTTAAGTAAAGGTTAAATATAATAACTAATACAATTAAAATAAATGTATAAAAACAAAAACGTTATTATTTGACAGAATAAAACAGCCTTACCATAGAGCAGAAATATGAAAAGCCTTTTTTGATCCATGTCTTCATTCGAGGTGGAAAACCAAAAAAGTAAAAACAAAAAATAAAAAATTAAAATTTCATCTTTGAGCTGGCATACAATTTTACCAATTACAATTTACAAATCTACTTACGAGTCCGTGAGTGCGTTCTTCTAATTCTTCTAATTCAAACAAAATGCAGTGTCCGATTGAACTCACAATACCTTAGTCACAATCCTTTGCGGTTCTGTCTGAGCCATAATCAAATTGAAGTGAAATTTATGTATTTCATGCAAATGCCAAGTCTGCCACGATATTGTTGTGCCTAGTCTTCATGTAAACAGACATTACTAATGCAGTCAGAGCTGCAACTGTGAATATAATGTGGTCTAATCTGGTGATGGTAACGATAAAGAGGATTCCTGTTGAATTAATTGCTTCTTTTAAGACATTAAATCTGGCTAGTCAACTGTATTTCACCAAGGGCCACATTTTTCAGATGGTTTTGTCCTCAAGGCCAGAAACATGTCCAACACTTTTGAAATATGAGAAAAATGTAACACGCAAGGCTTTAACGACATCTGCAAAAGTGAACCAGGACTAAACCACATCTAAACCAGGTCTAAACCAGGACTAAGCCCAGACTAAACCAGGTCTAAAAAAGATCTAAACCAAGACTAAGCCCAGACTAAACCAGGTCTAAACAAGGTCTAAACCCAGACTAACCCAGGACTAAACCAGGTCTAATCCAGGTCTAAACCAGGACTAAACCACGTTTAAACCAGGACTAAACCAATGGCAAGATATAAGATATTTTCTGTATTTTTGAAGGACACACGCAGTTTCCCTTCTTCTTTCTCCTCCAAAACTGTCAGACTGCAAACTGTTTTTTCCAGGACAGCTAAACCTATATATTTTGTATGTACATTTAACATAACATTTGTCTTTTTCAAGAACGAGTTTGGCTTTGCTGCACGCGCTTGCGGCGCTTCCGTGTGTTGGCTGCATTTGCGTCTTTTGCTCTTTCAGTCATTCAACATTTTGCCTCCTTTCTTTGTGAATATGAGGCAGAATAATGTCAAATCAAGAACATTTTGTAGCTTGAGACTAGATGAAAATTGTTTAGAGGTCATTTTAGTGGCCCCTTTCTAAACCTGAGCTGCCTGCGCATCTGTCCAAGTCTGCTCCTAAACCCAGACTCCGTCGCTCACTGTCTGCGCCATGCGTAGAGAGAAAAGTGACACCTCAAAGCAGCTCAGAAGTGACTGCGGGGAAAGAGGAGGGATGCAAAGTCTGTACTGATCTCTAAACGGAGAGAAAGCACTAAAGTGCCGCGAAGGTAATGACTGTTACGTATCAGTGATCAATTTGTAGTTAATATGCGCAAATCCAGCCGCATTTCTAGTGAGTATATGCTCATACCTGCGTATCACGTAGACTACACCACTGCTGCAGACTTTCGTTGAGCTTGTGCATTTATTTCCTCAGTTGTCCTTCCCACGCTCTGTGTCTGTCCACCTGTATTTTGTCGTCTTTTGATAAGAAATTGATCCACTTTTTTCAGCTTGATGTTGTATTTTGACTAGCATGCTAACATAAGTTGAAGTGTTGAATGCACAGCAGTCATAAGTGTGCTGCTGCAACACTGTGGTAAACATATGCACTCAGTACGCAACCTTCGCAGGCACACAATAAACCAGAAAAAAAAGAGTATTTATAAGTGTTATTTACACCATATTTAGGGAGATGATTCATCAGTCTATTTTGTATATTAGTAGAAAATATTACCGTAAAATCTGCACTATTGAGCGCTCCTGAGTATAAGCTGCACCAGCCATAGAAAAACAACTTTGTACATATATAAGTCGCACCTGTCTACAAGCCGCAGGTGTCCACGTTGTAACATGAGGCATTGCCGGGCCGAGCTGGTTTGGGGCACAGGAAGAGGCACGTACGTGTTTTGTAACATGCGCTCCATGGCGAAAGAGTGCGGTGTGCAGCCAGTGCTGTGTTGTTTTCCTCCTCATCCTCGAATAAAGTGGTCAAAATATGTGACGTGAGAAAAGACGCCTTAATGAAAGTGCGCGGCTGCTACACGGAGCAGAGGAGAGAGAAAAAGCGAGCACAACGAGGTAGAAAGAGCAGCGGAGGAGAGAGAGCCATGGATGCCTTCACAAAAATCTGAAGAAAGGAGCGAGGGAGAGAGATCATTGGGCCAGCGTCAGCGGAGGAACAGGCCCCTCTGGTACAGGAGACGTCCCGTTGGTGCAGGTAGAACACCAAACACTTGAAGCCCTGTCAGGCGCGCTTATTCTGCCTATAAACCTCTGCATGGAACTCAGTTTATGTAACTCCGGTTCTACATGTGCGCGGGCTCGGTTCAGGTTCGGACATACATGCCCAGTCTTGGGTCAGGTCGAATCACGCAGCAAACGACTCCGGGTTCGGACAGTACCCACGCGGGCTCCGGTCGGGTTCGGGTCGAATCGTGCCCGGGTTGGGTTCGGACAGTACGTGCGCGGGCTCGGGCTTGAATTTTTGAGCCCGATCTAAACTCTATCCTAGAAGGCCATTCCCAGAAAAATACATAAATTAGCCGCATCACTATATAAGCCGCAGGGTTGAAATCATGAGAAAAAAGTAGCGGCTTATTCACCTTATTCCGGAAGTTGTCTTACGCGCCGTCTTGTTTCCGTTGTATTAGTTTACATGGAGCAGACGAGCTCAACAGAAAATAAGTTCTACATGGACTAAAAAGCCGTTTTCAGACCGACCAGGAAATCGGTGCGTTGTTGACTTGTTGTTGCTCGTGTTCATTAAACATTGTACACAAATCAATCTACTTTATGTAAAATTTTAGCGGCAAGACTTTTCCCTCGTTCGTCATTAGCTTTAACGGAGTTCTCGTCAAACGAAAGTGCGTTTACAACAAAAGTGCAAAAAACTGCAAAAGTGGGCGGGGCAGAATAAGGTCAATAGTCCGCATTTTACGGTACATGATGACACAAGCCGCATGTGGCTGGCAAGCCGCACAATGAGTAACACTGATCTAGAGTTTTTTAGACTTAAAACTTTACTAAATCAGGCTTGAAGGACAAGTATTACTCAAAATTTACTTTTTTGAGCTTGAGCAATGTTCTAACATTGTTCCATCATCAAAAACACACTTGGAGTAGCGTTTAGCTTGAGTCATGTTAGTTTGATGAATAATCGTTTGCAAATCCTCTCTCTCCAACACTGTGTTCTGACCTCCTTCGATGTGTGACTGTTATGGCCCTCAACAAAATGAGAGACACAACTCATATACATATACATATCATATATAACAATCATTAAGACACAGAGTCATAGACAGATGTTTGGTAGATTTATTTGCAGGCCAAAACATTTTACATAAAATTGGAGGGACGTGGCGTGTGCCAGTTGTGCCAACAGAACAAACTCAAACAAATAACAAAACGGGGCCTCACTAAAGATGAACCTAGTCTAAGAAAGAAAAGAAAGCAAAACCTAAGATAACTGGTTTAAAGAAAGGCCGTGGTACAAAAACAACAAGGGTGGCAACAACTGATAACCTAGTGTACAGATGATACTACGTGTTGAAAAGTGTACAGGGTACCCACTCACCTAACCAACCTCCAACCAAAATTACTCTGCTGCAGGCTAGCAGACCAGAGAGAGAGAGAGACAGAGCAGGCCACACAGCTCTCCTTTTAAAAAATTCTCTCCATCCTCCGATTGGCCACCAGCACACCAGTCAGCCAATACTCGCCCACAGCACCTTCACACAAAAAAAAGCAGGGGAGGCAGGAGCAGCACAGGGCAGGACACTTTACACGTAACATTGATGTAGATGATGATGATCCTTAAATCATCGCCAGACTCACTCGGAACATTTGTTCCGTCTAATCACAATAACTACAACTTCATTAGATCCATTACATACTGCAATGCATTGTGGGTATATTTTTACATGTGTGCAATTGCCTCTACAGCCACTATGGCATGTTCCAAAGCAAAGATTAAGTTAACATTTTCTGTGTAAAAGTATTTTATTTTTAGTTCTAAAATATGAGATGTCAAACTGTAGACACTCAAGAGCAGGTTTAAAGGCCAATAACAATATGAAAAATTCATGATATTTTTCCTTTAAATTAGGAACAAATCCTTCTGTACGTTCCGATAAAATCTTGTTATGTACTAGTGTACTAGTGCAGGTGCAACTTTAAGGGCTGATCTTCATGTTTGTTGTCTCCACGTGAAAGCCAGACAGTTTTTAAAGGCTCAGTGAATAAGAGCTGGTAGTTGTGGCCCTTTATCAGCCACAAAGCTACCAACCCACACTTATGTATAAAAAGTGTGGAGTTTATGAGTTGGCTCACCAATGGATTACAAGATATTTAGAAAACAGAAACCAATATGTGCAGACAAATGACACAGAATCAAAGAGCTATGAAATTGAACGTTGTGTGCCTTAAGGCTTGATTCTTTGGCAAAACCGCTAACCTCTTACAATGAGGGCCTGTTTTTCCCAAAATGAGCTCCAATTCAAACTGAATGTTTTCCTGAACCATTTGGAGTAGAAACAAAGTGGACTCTTTATGAAGGTGAGACTCTGTATTTTTGGCCTCTGTCAGATTTATTCTAATTATAACTAAATACAAGCTCTGCACAGAAGAATACTAGATTTTTTTCCCCTTTATTAGATATATGAAGGAGCAAAGTTGGTGTCAGGAGGAATGTTCTGATTGACGCTATTTAGGGCATTTGTTACTTTTTGACATTGTTCCATCATCTGGAGTAGCATTTAGCCTCATTCACGCTTGTTTGATGAATCCTTGTTTTAAAATCCTCTTCCTCCCTTCGATATGTGACATCTTTCAATGTTTGACGCTCCGAGAATCTTCCATTCTGTGTTTTAGTCGTTTATTCATCACCAGACTTGCTCTGAACATTTCTGCTGTCCAATCTTGAGCATTACAACAGCTCGGGATTGCTTGCATTTCAAAACACTGTGTATATACAAATTGTGTAATTGCCTCAGCAGCCAGTAGATGGAGCCACAGCTAAGTTACTATGGAGTCCTACATATGTCTGCGATAAAGTTATATTGTTCTTTGTAAAAACATTTTAAATTAGGTCAAAGTAATGCTACTCAAGAACATGTTTAAAGGAAAAATATGATGCATTTTTCATATTGTTACTATCCTTTAAACATGCTCTTGAGTGCTTTAAATTTCCCATCCCAAAAAAAAGTTCATTATGCACTAAATGAACAAGTTTCTCTGCTGTCTGCCCTGACACTTGCGGAGTTTATGCAGCCGGTAGATGGCACACTTTAGTTATGTTATCACTTTAAAAGACTGTGTGACACGCTATGATCAGGTTAGTAGTAGCAGTGATCGTGTTAGATGGCAGAAATGCTCAGAGTGATGAGCATAAGCGATGATTTAGGCCTTACAACAGACGAAGATTCTTGGATAATTAACGTATAAAATCAGAAAGAACCATCATTGATCAAGGGAATTCTACAGGAAGTGCTCTTGATGGTCGGAGTAGAGGATTTTCAAACCAGCATGCCTCAAAATGGTGTAAATGTAGCTAAATGCCACTCCAAGTATGTTTTTGATGACTGAACATTGTTAGAACATGGTTAAAAGCTCAAAAACGTCGCTGTAGCAAAATATGTTTGTATTATATATATGTATGTCTTTAAAGGCCATTAATAATGCAATTAATGCATAATAATTTAACAAAACTTTGATTTGCTTGCTATGCTTTGCCCAATCAGTTTCAAATATTTGTCTGGACGTTGAGCCTATTCTCAATCACTGAGACCAGGTTAAGAAAAATACATTTGAATTGCATTGCATTCACTTTTAACATGTGAAATAACAGTGTCAATGTATTGGTTAGGGTTAAAAGGCCCCATGCAACTTGGACATGGCAGTCAAACTGGTACTTTCTTGATGTGAGGCAGGAGTTCTCCAACTTCACCTTGCTGCCACACCTTAACCTTCATGGTGACCTGTTTGTTTTCCTGTTAAAGGAGACAGGAACTCACGACAGAGTGTCTACAGACTTTAGTCCTCAATATGTGATAAATACCAGCCCAAGCACACAGGGCTGATAACTAGGTGTGAAAAGGTATAATACACTGCAAATGGCTATATAAGTATATAAGTTATAAGTTATAATCATAATCTGCCGTGTCGGAGGAGACGACACTCTGCCACACTGTGATGATGTAATGGATGGTGGGTCAATCATTTTCTGTGCTGAATTTGAGGGCTCAGCGTCCACCTCAGCTTGAAGTCTGTGAGGCCCCTCTTCATTAACATCTCAGATAACTGTGGAAAGAAGGAAATGGATAATAATAATAAAAAAATAATGGTATAGGAAATGAATTTGGTTAGGGTTGGTGGTGTGCTGTGTCAAATCACCAACAGAGTGCAGTTTTGCTAGTTAAAGTAGTTCCTTTAACTCTTTTGTATAATGGAAATCAGTGTTGTGTGACTAGATCATTCTTATTGACGTCATATTCTTTGTGTATTCTGACTGTATTCTGACTGGGTGACAAATATACAGCATGTTCTATTGTTTAAAGCAGACATTTTAGCCCCACTTTTCTCTGATTTTCTCTTGTGCCACGTTACTGTAGTTAAAAACAGTCACAGCTGCAGTCTAGTAGTTTGAGCTGTTACGATTGGACTCGAATCACAATGTGTGGACCATGGAAAGGCACGACTAGAGTCCAGCAGCAGTCTTTCAAACACGTTTGAATTATAAAAGCAATTTTGACTATGCAGCGGTACAGTTTACCGTTTACTGACACTTTCGCACACACAAAGCCCAGCGGCCAATGTTACGAAACAGTATAACAACACTGGACACAGCGTCTGGGCTAAAACTTTCTGTTTTTTTTTTTTTTTTTCAGTAAGAAGAGCTGAATAAACAATGGCAATGAGGCGGTGGTGGTGATGGTGATATTTCTGCCAAAACATCAGGTGTATAATGCAAAAAAATGCAGACACACTACTTTTAGACTTAAAACCAAAGCTGAAGTGCATCAAACATGAATCATTACCGTCACTGTTTATCACCTCATCTGTTTGGACTGAGCTCCAAATGACACAGGTTTCCTCCCATTAAGATTACAGGTGATTTGTCTAACTTCTTTCCTTCTGTCACCACTTTTAATGTCATTTGAGAAAGTGTCACAGCTAGCTGTCTGTTTGGATTGATCACATGAAACTGTTCAACTAATGAAAAGTCAGGAAACACGGAGCCAGCCTCATGTGTTTTCTTTCGTAAATACACAGTGCCACTTCACAGACGCAAACATGAGTTTCAGGTGAAAAAGCGAACTGGAGCAGCCGAGTGGACGCTTTAGCTGTGCATTCTATGTTGATGCCACCCGCGAATGTCATAAACATGCAAATAATCTTAAGGTAGCATGGTCTATAAACGACCGTAGAGCTAAATCTCTGCGGGGTGATCAAAACTACTCACCAGTGCTAAAATCAGATCTCTGTTTGCTGGATCCGAGAGGTCAGCCAAAGTCTGCAGTTTCAGTTGTGCCTCAGTTAATCTGTTCTTGAAATCTGAACGATATTTAAAACACATGAGTTAGTCATGACTTTTGACAAACATTGATGAGTACAAATATGTATGACCTTTTTGACAAATGAATGGGAAGGCGGAGTCACACAATGTATCGTGCCAGTTATACGCTGCGGTCTCTACTACACAGTTCTGGGTATCAGCATTCGGCTGCCCACTGGCCCAGTTTTTGAAAGTGCTGGTGCTGCCGTCGGACCACCTCCAGGGCTCTCTGTACAGGCCGATCCACACGTTAGTGTCCCACTGAAGAGAGGCCACAGCAGTGTTTTCAGCTTCATCTTCGATCATGGCCAGGTCTGTGTAGTGCTGTCTGCAGTAGCTCCGAGCGTTCTCCCAGGTCATGCCAGTGAGGACAAAGAAGAACTGCTTGGAGCTGGAATCATTTGAACCTTTAAACCAGACAAATGTTTGTGGTCAGAGAATTTTCTAGGATTATGTACCATTTGTATTTTTTGCTTCTATGAAATGTTTAGACCTAAGATGCTATGCTTTTAATATATTTAGTGATAATCTACTCCATACATTGATCATTATTTGTTTATTTATTACATTTTATAATTACCTCTGCACAAAAATGTACATTAACAAACTTGGAAAAACTAGGCAAGATTTTTCAAGCAAAATGTTGGACAGTATAATTGTTCTCCTATTCTGATCTTTAAAGGGCCACTATTTACTACCCTGATCAAAAGTTAAAGACCAGTTGAAGAAATGGCAGAAGTCACATTTTGCGTTGATTGGATCTTTAGAAGGTCCCAAGATGAGCGTCAGTAAGCACCAAGATGGGAGTGAGAAAAAATTAAGTTTGAGTAAACATTTTATCGAAAATATCAGCTAATGCAGCTGATCAAAAGGTTAGGACCACACCTCAAAAAACAACCCGAAACCTCCTGACAACATAAATCAAAGTCCTAAACATGAACTCAATAATGAGTAGCGCCACAGTTATTGTTTATCATTTCAAAAATGTGTTGCGGCATGCTTCATGCAAGTGTATCCAGGGGTGAGAGGGAACATTTCTCCAAGTGGTGAAGACGACCTCATGAAGGGCATCTTCTGTCTGGAACTGTGGTCCATTTTTGTAAACTTCCCTTGCCATCCATCCCCAAAGATTAAAAAAATAAAAATCCATAAACATTATTTGTCTTTCCCCAGAAATGAAGCAAATATGTTCAAATCCAATATTATATTTATTGATTTATTTTTATATTTTTTGTGTGTGTGTGTGTCTGAAGTTAAATTATATTTCATTGAAAAGTTATAAAGCTCCTCAGAAGGTGATCATAGAATTCCAACATGTTACATTCTGAAGCAGCAGTCTCAGCAAGATCTTGCTGGCTGATCATGTTGTGGGGAGGAACTGGACTCTCTGACTGCTGTGTTGGAGAGGATGATGAATCCTGTTCCTATTCTGGACTTTCCGTCCCATCTGCTCTACAAAGTTCTGCTCATTCAGCAACAGACTGTTACTGCCGCTACTCCACTGAGAGACACAAGCAATTATTCCTGCTGTCACCATCAAACTGCGCATCTCCTTGTTGTAAATGCACTTTATAATTCATTGTGCAATTGTCAGTTCACTTTAAACTGCACATGATCAATTAATTAATCAAGTGATGCCAATTTTATCATGTAAATATGTAAATAGGTTGTTAGGAATGTTAGGGACACAACTGTTTGTGAATTATGGTGACACTGGCAACTCATATAAAGTTGTGATTGAATGTTGAATGTGAATTTTTAAACCAGTAAAAGCACAGGATACACACAGTCATGGCCCAAAGTGTTGGCAAGCCTGGATTTTTTCCAGAAAATGCACAATTTCTCCCAGAAAAATATTGCAACTATGCATGTTTTGCTATACACATGTTTATTTCCTTTCTGTGCACTGGAATAGCACAAAAAACAGAGAAAATAAAAAGCCAAAACTGATTAACTTTCACGCAAAACTCAAAAAATGGGCTGGACAAAATTGACCCACCCACGACTTATTTGGTTGCACACCCTTTTGAAAATATTAACTGAAGTCAATCGTTGCCTATAATCATCAATAAGCTTACCACTCTCAAACGGAATTTTGGACCACTCCTCATTTGCAAACTGGTCCAAATCTCTCATACTGGAAGTTCTTTTTCCCAACAGCAATTTTAAGCTCTTTCTGGGCCCTACATTGCGACCCAAAATCCTATGGTAAATCTCAGATTTCATGATGCCTTGCACACCGTCAAGGCACCCTATACTAGGCAGCTAAACAACTCCAAAATATATTTAAACCATATTTGACTGTAGGTACTATGTTCTTATCTTTGTAGGCCTCATTCCATTTTTGTTAAACAGTAAAATGATGTGCATTACCAAAAAGCTCTATCTTGGTCTCATCTGTCCACAAGACTTTTTTCCCAGAATGATTTTGGCTTACTCTCATACACTTAGGCAAACTGCAGTCTCCTAACATAGCATTTAACTTCATTCAAATTTCGATGGATAGTGGGCGCTGACACTGATGCACCCTGAGCCTGCAGGACAGCTTGAATTCTTTGGAATTAGTTTGGGGCTGATTATCCACCATCTAGACCAATGGTCCCCAATTGGGACCGGGCCGCACAACAAATAATTAATTTATTATCAGTCTGAGCGATCATTTATTTTGAAAAAGGACCGGATTCTCTAGTCTAGGATACATGAGAGCTTAGATTCTTGGCCAGAACCGCAGGTCCGGTTCGGGTCCACATTTTCCACTCAGCTGTCGGGCGGAGTCGGGCGGCCCAGGGGGCAGAGGCGCGCCCATGCGTAACATGCGCTCCACGGAGAAAGAGCACATGAGCAGCCAGTGCTGTGTTGTTTTCCTCCTTATCCTTGAATAAAGTGGTCAAAATATGTGACGTGAGAAAAGACAGCGCGGCTGCTACACGGAGCGAGGAGAGAAAAAGAGAGAAAGAGCAGCGGAGGAGAAGGAGCAGGAGGAGAGAGAGAGACGAAAGGAGCGAGGGAGAGAGATCATGTGGGTCGACGTCAGCGCAGGAACAGGCGCGTCTGGGACAGGAGGTGTCCCGGTGGTGCAGGTAGAACACTAAACACTTGAAGCCCTGTCAGGCGCTTAATTCTGCCAATAAAACTCTGCACGGAACTCAGTTTACGTAACTCCGGTTCTACACGTGCGTGGACCCGGGACGGGTTCGGGTCGAATCTTGCAGCAAATGACTCGGGTTCGGACAGTACGCGCGCGGGCTCGGCCGGGTCGGGCTTGAATTTTTGGGCCCGATTGATGGTTACATCTCGGTCGTTTGAGCTAAAATTTGACCCACAAGCAACAAAATGAGTCAGGAATCCTACGTGAATCCTACAGCGCTAATGAGGCAATGAAGCCTTCAAAGCTGCTTCGCCACTTAGAGACCAAGCACCCTGGATTAAAAGACAAGCCCCTGGACTATTTTGAAAGAAAAAAAACAGGTACACTGTGGATTCACATTTATTATGATAAACGCCCCCTCCCCTACCGGGCCGCAGTAAAATTGTCAAGCGCTGACCGGTCCGCGGTGATAAAAAGGTTGGGGACCTCTGATCTAGACTATCCTGCATTGTAAACTTTCATCAGTGTTTCTCTTCTTTCCACGCCCAGGGAGATTACATACAGTGCCATGGGTTGGAAACTTCTTGATTAAGTTGCGCTCTCAAATCAAATCAAATCAATTTATTTTTATAATGCCCAAAATCACAACAACATTTGCCTCGATGGGCCACAGGTAGAAAGCAGTTCAGATAACTGTCCCAGAATGCCCCTGTCCTTTGACCCTCCTTCGTGGCGAGGAAAAACTACAAAAAACCCCATTGGAAAAAGTAGAAACCTCGGGGAGAACCACAGTGAAGGAGAGATCCTACTCCCACGGACGGACAGGCTGCAGGCTCTGTGGACAAAGGAACATCAAGATCTCTGCAGATGGAGTTGTATGTAATGTGTAATGTGAAGACTAAGTTAACATCTCTCCTTTTTATCTTTCAGGTGTGATTTTTATATTGCCCACACTTGTTACTTGCCCCAGGTGGGTTTTAAACGAGTATGTATATAAACACAATTTTGGAAGGGTGCCAGTAATTTTGTACGGCCCATTTTCTGAGTTTTGTGTGTTATGTCAAATTTGCTTTTTTCTCTCTGTATTTTTGTGTTGTTCCAAAACTCACAAAGGGAATAAACATGTGTACAGCAAAATATGTGTAACTGCAGTACTTTTCAGGAGTAATACTAAACTTAACCAACAGCCTTTTTCTCAGAAGAGCCCCCCAGCCTGCCAAAGTTGTTGCTAAATTGTAACAATCTTCACAGCCCCACAGAAAACTTTATGTGGCAATTTTGACCACATGTTGCATACAAAAGGAAACACCCATGTCTCTGCTTTCATTGAAATCAATGATTGTTATTGTTATGGAGCCATTATTTTTTTTAATAGTCATTTGAAAATCTGTACTTCTCATCAGAATCAAGCATTTTGAGAAAAAAGTGGAGAAAAATGCACTTTTGTAAAATGCACTTTTGTTCAGTTTTCTTTTGCTTTGGTGTGGACTTTCATAGATGTCTGCAGCTGCAATGAAATAAAGCATTTTTCTTGCTGCACTATGGACTGGCCACTGGTGACTTTTCACGATAGGTTTAAGCTAGCAGTACCCTATCCAGATGATTTAATAGATCCATGGGAGTCAACAACAGTACATCAGATTATTTAGATTTATTAACCTTCATTTAACCAAGAAAGTCCCACTGAGAGTCAGAATCTCTTTTCAATTGTGCCCTGGTCCCAGACGTGTTAAAACTATGAATGCCCATTGGCCCCCACATACTTCAACATTTTCCTTTTTGTGTGACTGTGGCTCTGCTGCTTGTTCCCTCTCAAGCTTGTCGCATTAGCTGTCGTTTTAGGCTGACTTGCCTTGGATTGGAAGGAAGTGGTTTTTGAGGAACCCACTTCAGAGGCAACTCAAGGCAAGGTAACTAGGCTTTGGGAAACAGTTTCGCCGGAGGATGGTTATGTACTGCTTGAATATGTTTGCCACAACGGTCTCTATCGTGTGATATGATAAAGTGCCTAGGACAGGTGAAGGGTTAAGCTTAATGTATTTTGGCTTGTAGGTCTATTACATTCTCAAGTCACTTTTGATGGTGTTTGTAACTTTTAGGGTTGTGACGGAGTAGCTCCGTCAGGAAGCGCGGGGAGACCACATACACATACACCTGCACCGGCGTTTCCCTTACCTGCCCGTTTGCGTGTCTGGTTTCCTCCGTAGTCATCGCGGCAGTCATGGGTGCACACTTGATTGCTGCGCAACCATTTCTCTCGCCATAACCTTTCTTCCCCATGCGCACATGTTCGCCATTCATTATCCCTCACTATTCATCGTCTCCTCCGCATTTCGGTCAGCCAACCCGAGCGCCGCGGACTTCCGCATTATATTGCGTCACCTGTAGGGCGCGCATGCGTGACGGCTCGAGTGACGTCATGTGACTTGCCGTTTAGACGCAAGTTATTTATTTTTCTTTATTAGGTTCCAAATACTACCATTGTTGTTATATTTTTTGCTTATGGTTATATCTGTGATTTCTAAAATTAATTGTAAAGGTTAAATGTTTCTATTAGTAGAGAAATGTAATTTTGTGTTGTTAATTGGTTTGGGGGAGGAGCTTCCCATTATAAAAAGGACCCCCCCATCGCCACAGAGGCAGTGTGTGTGTAGAGGAGAGAGCTGTGTGCATCGCAGGCACCTGCTCCAGAGCCATCCAGAGGACTACTTGTGTTTTGCTGCTATTCACTGTAAATATTCTCACTGTTTTTGATCATGATTTTTTGCACTGGGAATAAATTCACGAACACTAATTTCTTTGACTACGCCATATCATTTCATTGTCCGCAAAAGAACCCACGACAATTGGTGTCAGAAGTGGGATATGGCTGGTCGTAGGAAGCGCAAAGGTCTGCGATCACGCAAACTTGAGGAGGATATTGCAGAGCTCTCCAGATTGGCTGAGTCAGACGCAGAGCTGAGTGATGGGAATCTCGGGGCAGCTGCACAGCAGCCTGTGGGGGAGCTGGTGGCTATTATGAAGGATTTTCTGGATGGACAGCAGAGAAGGGAAGCGGGGCTGCTGGCAGAGCTGCGTGAGTTGAGGGCGGCTCTTCCAGCTACTCAGCCTGCTCCACAACCCCCTCGGACGCCACCACGAGTGCCACCTCGGCTACACATCCCTGGCCCCACTCCAAGTGAATCGGCTGGTAGTCCGCGCCTTGGGCTACCGACCCTGGAGGCACGAGTGGTTTTGCAGCCAGGCCATAGGGAGGTGGATACGCCAGAAGTTTCCTCCTTCAATAACCCTGAACAAGAAGGTGGAGCAAGACCAGAGTGGAGACACTTCAGTGACCCAAAGATCCCACCTTACCAGACTGGCGAGGACATCGAGAACTACCTGCTTAGGTTCGAGCGCATTGCCAAGACCTGGAGGTGGCCCGAGTCTGAGTGGGCATGTCGGCTAGTCCCGCTCCTATCTGGGAAAGCCCTTGAAGCCTACACCGCTATGGATGAGGAGGAGGCCCATAGCTATACCCACCTGAAGGCGGCGCTGCTCGCAAAGTTTGACATCTCTCCCGAGACGTATCGTCAACGGTTTCGGACAGGCACAGTGCCCGTCGGGGAAACACCTACCGAGACCTATCATCGGCTGAAAGGTCTCTATCGACGCTGGGTCCGACCAGATCATCTGTCGAAGGAGGCGATCGGGGAGCTTATTGTGTTGGAGCAGCTGCTGAGTGTTCTTCCAGTGGACGTCCGGACGTGGGTAAAGGAGCACGAACCGGAAGACGGCCTTCTAGCTGCAAAGTTGGCCCTTCAGTACCAGAATGCCCATCGGGGATTCTCTCGCTTCGCCAGTTCTGGACAGCGGTCAGCACCACCACCTGGACAACCCCGGCACATCAAGGACCACAGTCAGGACACTAGAGGTATCAACCCTGCCACTACCTCCCAGTCAGCACCCGGTAAGACCCTGATTTGTTATTTTTGTCAGCAGTCGGGACACAAAGCATCAGTGTGTCTGATGCGAAAAACTAAACTTACTGGGGCTTGCTATGCTCCGCGCCCTGAGAATGAGGCAGGGGGGAGTGAAAAACCCCAAAAGACTGAAAGATTGGTGACTGTGAATGGTCAGCAGGCAGTGGCACTGCTTGACAGTGGGAGCTTCACTTCCTTAATTAAGCGAAGTTTGGTTCCAGTGTGCAATATTGACTATAATACTAAGACTGACGTTGTTTGTGTTCATGGAGACTGTCATGTTTACCCAAGAGCGGAGGTCTCTTTAGATCTTGATGGACAGCTATTCCTCTTGACTGTGGCTGTGGTTGATAACTTGCCAAAAGACTTGATTCTGGGGACTGATTTCCCACTGCTCATGGACTTGTTGCAGGGAGCAGGGAGAGACTTTGGGGGAACGGTTATGGGGAATGTTGCATGTCCTGTCATCACCCGGTCTCAAGCCCAGGCTGCTGGTCTCCAACCTCTGCCAGACTTGGATGGTAGTCTGTGCGAGGGAGGGACAAAGGGGCCTCGAAAATCCAAACGGCAGCGGTGTTTTGAGAAAGACCTTATGGTAACTGAGCGTGATACACAGAGTCTAACTGTTGATGGGTTGTGGGAGGTTCCAGATAACATTGCTAATTTACAGAGACAAGATGCATCATTGAAATGTTTATTTTCGAAAGTGGTCGAAAGCTCAAACCCTACCTTGTTGAGTAAAGAGCAATTTGTTGTGGAGAATGACATTCTGTATGCATGTAATGACCTAGTTATTCCAACTAGCTGCAGAAAGTTAGTGTTGCACTTAGCACACACGCTTCCCTGGGCAGGGCATCTAGGTCGCCACAAAACATTTCTTTGAGTGAGCGCACGTTTTTTCTGGCCCGGCATGTACACAGACATACAAACTTACTGCACCACATGTCCTATATGTCAGCTCACTGGTTCTCCCCGTAAATCCGACCGGGCGTTACTTCAGCCGCTTCCTGTAATCTCTGTCCCATTTCGCAGGATCGCCATGGATATCGTCGGTCCATTGCCAAGGAGCGGCCGAGGTCATCAGTATATCCTCGTCCTGTGTGACTACGCCACCCGGTTTCCAGAGGCGTTTCCTCTTCGGTCCATCACTGCGCTAAGTGTGCTACGGGCTTTGATCCAGCTCTTCTCACGCGTCGGCATTCCGGAGGAGATTCTGACTGATCAGGGCACGAACTTTACATCCTGACTGCTTCAGCTCTTCCACAAGCAACTGGGCATTTCCGCCATCAAAACCACTCCCTATCATCCGCAGACTGATGGGCTAGTGGAGCGGTTCAACCAGACCCTGAAAAATATGCTCCGGAAGTTTGTGGATGATTCAGGAAGGGACTGGGACCGCTGGCTTCCGTTCCTGTTGTTCGCCTACAGGGAGGCACCCCAGGCTTCTACCGGCTTCTCACCCTTCGAGCTCTTGTATGGCTGGGATGTACAAGGCCCATTGGACCTGCTGAGGACAACATGGACCTCGCCAGAACCCCGATCAGGTGACCGAGGAGTTGTGCAGTTTGTGCTCCAAATGAGGGATCGTCTGGACCAGTATCGAGATGAAGCAGCAGAGAACCTGCGTGAGGCACAGAAGAAACAGAAAAACTGGTATGACAAGCAGGCCCGGAACCGGAGTTTCGAACCAGGACAGAAAGTGCTGCTGCTACTTCCCTCTTCAAACAGCAAGCTCCTGGCAAAGTGGCAGGGACCGTACGTTATCACCAGGCGTATGGGTCCTGTCACCTATGAAATTCACCATCCTGAGAAAAAGAAGACCAAACAAACATACCACATTAATTTGTTAAAGGAGTGGAAAGAGCCAGCCGTTGCTGCTCTTCTGGTTCAAGCGGTCGAGGTGGAAGATGAAGAGAACCCGGATGTCGCCATCGTCACTGAAGTCGAGTGCACACCTGACCTAGCCCATCTTACCGCCAACCTGGTCAGTGAGCTCCGGCAACTCTTCAAGGAAATGCCCTCACTGTTCTCCGCTAAACCAGGAAAGACTTTTGTGATTGAGCACACTATCCGACTAAAGGACACAAATCCCTTTCGCCAAAGGCCCTATCGCATTCCACAAAAATTGGTGGAGCAGCTTAAACAAGAAATAGAGGCCATGCTGCAGTTGGGTGTTATCGAGCCCTCTAACTCCGAATGGTGCAGTCCAGTCGTGATCGTGTACAAAAAGGACGGAACGCTGAGGATCTGCATTGATTTCCGTAAGCTCAACGCAGTCACTGAATTTGACGCCTACCCCATGCCACGCATCGACGAGCTACTGGAACGGATCGGGTCAGCCAGATATATCACCACCCTCGATCTTTGCAAGGGATACTGGCAGGTGCCTCTCGACCCCAGCAGCCGGGCCTACACTGCCTTCCGGACTCCAGCCGGCTTGTTCCAGTTCACTGTCATGCCGTTTGGCCTGCATGGGGCGCCTGCGACTTTCCAGCGACTGATGGACAAGGTCCTTGAGGGGTGCGAAGAGTGTAGCGCAGCATATTTGGACGATGTTGTGATCTACAGCCGGACGTGGGTGGAGCATCTCGCACACTTGAGGAAGGTCTTGGGGAAGATCCAGCACGCCGGGCTCACCCTCAATCTCAAGAAATGTGAGTGGGCCCGAGAAGAGGTGCGCTACTTGGGCTACCAACTTGGCCATGGGGAGGTGCGGCCCCAAGTCGACAAAGTGGAGGCAATCCGGAACTGCCCACGACCCCGAACAAAGAAAGAAGTGAGGTCTTTCTTGGGTCTCGCCGGGTGGTACAGACGGTTTGTGCCTCAGTTTGCCACGATCGCGTCTCCACTCACCGCCCTGACTGCTAAGGCACAAAGGAACCCGGTTAATTGGATAGAACAGTGTGAGGCAGCTTTCCAGACTTTAAAGGAGTACCTGTGCTCTTCACCCATCCTCTGTAGTCCGGATTTCACCAAGCGCTTCTTGGTCCAAGTTGACGCCTCTGCAGTTGGAGTAGGTGCTGTTCTAGCCCAAGGAGATCCAGGGGAGGAACGACCCATTCTCTACTTGAGCAAAAAGTTGCTACCTCGTGAAGCCAATTACTCTGTGGTGGAAAAAGAGGGACTCGCTATCAAGTGGGCCCTAGAAAGTCTGCGTTACTATCTCCTAGGAAGAGAGTTTGACCTTGAGACTGACCATCGGGCCCTTACCTGGATCAACAGCATGAAGGACCATAACAGCCGGCTGACGAGATGGTACCTTTCCCTGCAGCCTTTCAAGTTTGCGGTTCGGCATCGAAAAGGCACAGCAAATGTGGTGGCGGACTACCTGTCCAGGTTGCCTAACCTCGTCAACCTTGGGGAGAGGGAGGATAGTGTGATGGAGTAGCTCCGTCAGGAAGCGCGGGGAGACCACATACACATTCACCTGCACCGGCGTTTCCCTTACCTGCCCGTTTGCGTGTCTGGTTTCCTCCGTAGTCATCGCGGCAGTCATGGGTGCACACTTGATTGCTGCGCAACCATTTCTCTCGCCATAACCTTTTTTCCCCATGCGCACATGTTCGCCATTCATTATCCTTCTCTATTCACCGTCCCCTCCGCATTTCGGTCAGCCAACCCGAGCGCAGCGGACTTCCACATTATATTGCGTCACCTGTAGGGCGCGCATGCGTGACGGCTTGAGTGACGTCATGTGACTTGCCGTTTAGATGTTATTTATTTTTCTTTATTAGGTTCCAAATACTACCATTCTTGTTATATTTTTGCTTATGGTTATATTTGTGAATTTCTAGAATTAATTGTAAAGGTTAAATGTTTCTATTAGTGGAGAAATGTAATTTTGTGTTGTTAATTGGTTTGGGGGAGGAGCTTCCCATTATAAAAAGGACCCCCCCATCACCACAGAGGCAGTGTGTGTGTAGAGGAGAGAGCTGTGTGCACCGCAGGCACCTGCTCCAGAGCCATCCCAGAGGACCGCTTGTGTTTTGCTGCCACTCACTGTAAATATTCTCACTGTTTTTGATCACTATTTTTGCACCGGGAATAAATTCACGAACACTAATTTCTTTGACTACGCCATATCATTTCATTGTCCGCAAAAGAACCCACGACAAGGGTTTGCTTGGTGCAAATAGTTTCAGAATTACTGAAATTGTTCTATTGCAACTTACATGAATTATATAATTTGCCCAGCCACATGCCCAACTCATCCTAACCAAATATGTATGTATATTTAGGCAAATACACTTACTTTTGAAGCATGCAAAGTAGTAGTAATTATTGCAGTTAGAATCACTCCACTCTCCTCTGTACATAATCACACATCTGACTTGAGGACCTGCGTTGTTAGGGTATCCAGCAGCCCACTTCATGTAGCGACTGGGGCTGGGGGCTCTAGTGGCTGACCATCTCCAGGAGTTGGCATTATTGGTCATAACTCCTTTCCATGAAGCAGGATCATCGAACAGTCCGATCCAGGCGCCGGAGGTGTAACTATTAGGTCTGGTCACTTTGCGAATGTCGTCCATGTTCTTGAATGTTGCCAGGTCAGTGTAGTGCTCTCTGCAGTACTGTCGAGCTGCCTGCCATGTCACAGCTGAGTTTACAAAGTAGTACTCAAATATGGTGGTGTGGAAGCTCTGAACCAAACCTGCTCCTGTGAACAAGTGACAAAATGTAATATAAGATAATAGCAACAGTTTGTGTTGTAAAGTTTAATGTTTTAAACTTCAATGTCATGCATTTTAGTCTAAAAAACGTTTTTTATGTGAGCTACTTATTCCACTTATTCCATTCCATTTTGTATTATTATTATTATTAGTATTAGTATTATTATATATGTGGCAGCATGGAGTTTTTGCCACTAAATTATGTCCAGCAGGTGGTGCTATAAAAGCCTTTCTCACGCTCTTCACCCTTCTTCTGTTAGGTGTGTTTATGCTCATGCTCTGCAGCTTCAGGTAGTTATCATACTTGGTTTTCTACAATATTTACATTTTCTAGCCACTAATGCTTGTGTTATTTTGGTACCGCAGTGTGGTTCACGGCCTCATGAGTTACCATTTCTTGTAGCCTTATTGTTCTGTACTTTGGCATCTGGCAACTCTCTGGGGTGTGACCGTGTCGTAGCCGACTATGGGTTCAGCCTGTAATCCATCACCCGTCTAAAATGAAGTAGGTTCGATCATAACAAGTACATTTGTGGCTGTCTTTTCCACTGAGCTAATTATCATAAAACCATCTAGATAAAGGGGGCTGGTCAAACTGTGGCCCACCGCTGTCTTGCCTCTGTCCTCTTTGGATCCTAACTCCAGCATGTTCGTCTCCTTTTTTTGGTTCTTTAATCTCTCTCACAGACTCACAGAATCTCAAAGATTAAAGGTGTGGCTGTACAAGATGGACTATTAAAAAGGCGCAATAATTGGATCATGTCCAATTGTAAAATAATGTGGATTTGTGCAATTGTGGACCGCAACAAATGTTTTACAAATCTTACCAACGATCAACTAAATGGATATTTATTGAATAACTTGACTAAATTATAGTATGCCTCCTAATGATTAATAATGAAAACTGAAATTGTTATTTTTCCGGGTTAAACCTGATAGGGTTGTGGGCTTTTGTTTTGTTATTTAATTTACTGCTAACTTTTAATTTAAATCAATAACTACCACCACCGTCCTTGCTACATTATTATTATTATTATTACTATTATTTTCAGTTTTTATCCTACCAACAAAACATATATGAAGCACACAATATGACAAAGAAAGAAATTATACAGAAAATAATGGCACAAAGAGCTAAAAAACTTGCATTAATTTGCCCATGTTCCTGTCACATTTAGTCCTAAGTCTTTTACACATCTCCAATGGCACATTTAGTCTGAAGGTCATTTTTTTCCATTTTACAAATATTTGTTATAATTTAGGTCCAGGTCTTAATTACAGGCTGACTGCCTTCGTGCTGGCCTTATTCAGGTATTCATTTATGATTTATTGTGTCCACGGCAGGAGGTTTGAGGCCCAAATACAGAGTTCTGAAACATACTTCAAAGACAGTCTGGAGTTCTTAATTAATCTTAGTCCAATGGTTCTGAGAAAAAGGACAGTCCTAAAACACATGGTAATGGTGGGCTACTGGGCGCCCACAGTTTTTCCAGCAGGCTGTGAGTAGTGACTTCACCCAGTGATGTTGGTCCGGCCCAGGAATCATCACCTTATTGGGAGATCTCTAACCATTCTGCCACCATGCACTTTGACATTACATTCTGATTTTATGCCTTAACAACGTTTTCAATCAGAGGGTTATGGTGGTCAGCATTGATTTGTTTAATTTATTGGTTGTAATAACTCCTTATTTGTAAGTACTTGGTTGGTAAAATCTTCTTTCTCTAAGCCAATGATTTTCTTAAACCTATCAAAACTATTTATATAATTTCCTTGTACTATCTGAGGAAGAAATGCCAGTAAAACCTGTACAGGAACCTCTGGTAACACATTACACTCATTATTTCTTACGTTGAGCTTAGCTTTGTATTTTGTGTCACACAGATACAGCAATGCTTTGATTTGAGCTGAAATTAAGTTATTTTTCATACAAGGTAAACCCCAGCCATGTTTTTTTTTTTTTTTTTTTTTTAACAGTATGAGTTTTTTTGCCCTGCCATATAAACCTTGAGATTGTTTTATCCATTTATCAAATAATCGTTTGGGGATGGAATCTGGAATCTGGAACAGTTAGAGAAATCTAGGCAGAATATTAATTTTTTTCATCTACAAAATAACAATGTTGGATATAGATATAGATTCAATCCTTTGACCTTTTGAAATAAGATTCAAATTTTCCAGACCTTTCTTTATGGTGGAAAAAGCTACAGTCATTTTTAACTATAGAATTTGAATATTCTCAAATGAACACAGTTTATCTCGTATCAATAAAAGACATGTAAATAAATAAATACACACTATTAGACAAACACCAGGAAAGCTGTCTTACCATGAAGCAGAAAAATGGAAAGCACTGTTTGATCCATGTCCAAAATGAATCTGTTTTCTGTCAATCTGTAAATACAAATCAACAATGCAGAAAAAACAATATTCAGAGTATGTTTTTTGTATAAAAAAAGCTGTGCTCTTACACAATTGAGTACTTCTAAAAACGTATCCAAAAAGCAGTGTCCACTCTCACAACACCCAACTCTAAATCCTTACATGTCTAGCCTTATTCAAATATCAGTTTGAATATGAAAATGTCTGCCCTTTCGAGTCGAGATTTGAGTTTTAGATTTGAAAAAAAAGAGAAAACAAACAACAACAAAAATACATGCATCTAGGCATTTGCTACTATAATGAAATTCAACGTCTTTCTTAATTTATCACCATTGCTTTTATTTATAAAGACCCATAAGTAAACCCTTCCCTCAAGAAGAACAAGCATTTCACCGATTAGTCATTTTAGGACAGATAGCCCCATCACGCCAAATTTACGTCAGGCGATTTACGGCAAGCGTTTTATGGCAAACATTTCTCCGATGCCATATGTAATAATAGTGTTCAAACAAAGTTTTCCCAAAGTATATCAAAGTTAAGTTTCCACATAAAGCGCTACGGTCAGCATTCAGACTTGGACAGAAAAGAACATGAAAAAGTCAAGCGAAACGCTGCGGAGTCAACTTACATGGCTGATCCGGAAGATAAATCTCGAAAGAATACCTCACCTTCTTTGGAACAGCGGAAGAATTTTGGCTTTCCTTCAACCATCACCCTTAGTGTGTTAGGGTAAAGCAAGGAGTATTTGATGTTGGCGGCCCAGAGCTTCTTTTTAACAGCATCAAAACCAAAGCGTTTCTTGACAGTCTCAGCACAGAAGTCTGGATATATGAAGATGTCTCTCCCTTCCAGCTGGAGATTTCCCTTTTCCCTGGCTAGCCTCAAGATCTTCATTTTGTCTTGGAGTCTCTGTCTCTGCACTCTCTGATTGCGGGGTGGCTGCAGATAACTTTGAAAGAAATTGTAGCAGTGCAAACTATCTTATATTTTCTGCTGCTTGTGTAACATGTTGGAACCTTGTGATTTGAAAAGTAGTGGTAACAGAGTCACACTGATACCTAAGACATGAGGAGAGCCACCACAAACAACTGCTGCTCAGGCCACGCCTTCCTGAAGTTGCAGAGAGACAAATCAGGTTTATAATCTGGCCAAAGATCCTCTGCTGTGCTAGGTTTTCACACTAATCAGATTTCTCTTGTGGATATAAACACACACCAAAAAATTGAAGTATTGGGTATGTGATCATTCTTGCTTACTGCTTTTCAATGTGATAATTCGAATCATAAAACACAATGAAGGTACGACAGCAGTAAGTGACTGCAAATCACTCACAAAAACAAAAATTTTGTATTCTGCACTTCAGACCACATAGACGTGAGTAAGAGAATAAGAAAGAAAAAGACACATTTTGTGGATTGTGGATCAGTCATTTTCTGGGTAAAATTTGAGGGTTTATGGTTCACTGCATTTTTATGTCAGTCAGCCCCTTCTGCACAAACATGTCAGATACCTGTAAGAGAATTTTTATTAAGGGCTTGTCAAAATGATACATTTCTGGTAATAATAATACATTTGCAAGAATATGCTTACATGTGAAATGCTGACTACCAGAATAGAGAACTAGACGCTTAATGGAACAATGTTGTTTTCAACCTTATATCTTATCTCTTATCTGTCAAAAGCAGCTGTTGCTTCCTGCCCTGCGAGGTCATGGGAGCAACAAGGGTATGCTGACATATGCTTGTCTAAACTGAATAAAGGGCAGGGGAAGTGAGAGGCAAGTTGGAAGAGGCTGCAGAAAGTTGAACAGAGCGTCACTTCTGCTGGTGGGACGAGCTGACGGAAGCGCCACTGCAGAGTGGGACGAGCAGATGAAAGCGCCACTTACTCTCCCTGTGCACTCACTCTTCCCGTGCATGTAAAAAAGCCTAAGGCCAGTGTCTGATTATCTGTTTAATTCTCAGTCAGTAGAAGGTTGTTCTCTCAGACTGTCTAGGTTCAATTGTCTTTGTGATAATTTTCTGACAATACCTGGGGAACACTGTTCCCTCTAAGCTGCATGCGTGCGCAATTGCGTATAGCTCCCAGGGGCATCGCGCAGAGAAAATCTTTGTCGCGCACGAGAGAAAACGAGAGAGAAAGAGAGCGAGAGGCGCGAGCTACACACAGTGACGTGCACCTGAACACACCTGATCATAAACAGCACATGGCGCCAAAACAAAGGCTCGGAACTAAAGTTCTACATCCCATACGCTTTTTCTTCTTTCTTCTTTCCTCTGGACCAACCCGCCTCGTATTCACGGAGTTTTGAGAACAAATAGCTGACGGACTAATGCATCTAGAATAGCGCAAATTACCGCGAAGATTTGCGCTCCCCATCAGGGGTGAAAGAGAGGCATTACGGCCCGTTACTGCGGACCCCTAAAACATTTGGTGGTAGTACGCTGTGCCAGCAGGCACACAGATGAGCTCCTCCACCTGACGCACGGTAAAGTAGTCCCACTAAAATCATTGCCTCTGGAGTCAAACCATCACATTAGACGCAACTTAATCCAGGGCCAGGCTGTGCACTTTTGGAGATTTAATTGACCCGACTCTCTCGAACTCTCAGAACTCACGATGACAAACTTGATTTGAGCTCATTCATTTGTCTCCGTGCGTCTTCACGCGGCAGCGGCGTGAGCGCCGTGAGCAGCGTGGCACAGACACACACAAACTCCTCTGTCTTCAGCTCCAGTAAAAAATCACGAACCAATCAGAGCAAACGCCACAGCGCGTCTACAAAGTTTAGCGCTTTGCACAGTTTTCGCGTATTGATATGCAAATTAGCCGCTTGCGTAACGAGGCGTTAGGTGCTTTATGCATAGAATAATCTCAAGTGAAAACTGGAAGAATGAAAATGAATGGCCACTGACGGAAAATGTATTTAGGCTTTGAAGACTGTCTTGTTGTGTCAGAGCTATAGAAAAATTTCATCAATGACATACTTCAAGAATTAACTGTAAATTATCATTAGGCCTATTTGAAACATAATCGATAAGAGTCAATCTTTATATTAAAATGCATCAGCAAAAAACACCATGACCCTGATTTGAACACAACTTAATGATAATATCCATTTTTTTTATTATTAATTCTACCTAAACCAAATTATAGCTGAGGGGCTGTGATCAGAGAGGAGGAGGACAGAGCAGCTCACAGACAGGGGGCGCTGTAGTCCAGGGGCTGTGATCAGAGAGAGGAGAAGGACAGTGCTGCTCACAGAGAAACACTGACAAGATTTAGACACAAGTGATCAGCAGCATGTGAACTACACAGGTGAACCCAACTGTGCCACAAGTTTTCTTATGATAAACAAAGCCTCCATTTAAATCTTGGGCAAAAGTAGCCTGCAATCATAATGTATGATTAAAGGTGCACTATGGCACTTTTGTGTGGATGGCCTGCCATTAGCCTATTGCATGATCATAAAATGTATCACTGTAACATTTGAGTTTGTTGATCTAAAACACCTCAAATCCCAGGAAATTACATCAATTTTGTTGAAAATCTTGTGGGGGAGGACCCCCAGACCCCCAGCTTTCAAAGTTACCTGCTATAAGTTACACTCAGAATTATATCCAGGGATACTTCATTAATGGATGAAGGCCAACAAAGTCTTGTGAAAAGTGCCCAAAAAAGACTGTTACGGCGCTGATCTCAGGTTTAGAACGAGTGTGACCCCGATGTGGCCCCAGTGCGTCTGATGTCACTCACATGGTCCAAGGCTCTGCTCAGGGAGTTTGTGTGTTTGCTCAGACACATGAAAAATTAGAGGGAACATTGCTGGGGAAGTAGAAAAACAATTATAACCACATAATATTAACAACAAAAACATACATACATGCCTTTGTAGCAAAATCCCAAACTGAAAATGGCGTTTTACAAACATCATTTGGGTGTAACTTTTACCATTTTAGATATTTTAACATGTGCCATGTTAAAAACAATAATCATAAATGACCTAATATGTCTATAGTGTTAACTGAATAATTCTGTAGCTGTCTCATTGTAAGGATTTTAAAAATATATAATTTGATTTCTTTTTTTTAAATTGTTTTATTTGATCACCGTTAGCATTGGCAGCATACAGCATCAGCTACTCTTCTAGGGTCATTTTAAATTTCTTAAAATGTATGATTTCTTATTATCATACCAGCCTTTTTGTGTTTGTTTCGGTTGCACTCTGCTGCCTTCCTCAGACTTGTCTCTGACGTTACTATAACCTTGTCTGATCAGCTGATTTAAACAGATATTGTAGCTATCTTCCTACATGGAGCAGTAGTATGATATCGAATTTCAATACATGGGCTTTGAGGTGCGTATGACAATTTTTAAATGTTTTTTCTAATTTTAATTTCTAATTATTTATTTTGTGTGTTAATACTTGTAAATATAAATTATAGTTTTACACAAATAAGGTAACTGTTGGTAGAAAAAAGTTGAAAAGTACAGGAAGTATGTTTACTTGTCTTCCTAGTGTAACGTTATCATTGTGTTAAATGATGACGTCACACTAAGGAGACAACGGTTATGCATAATTTACTCAAAAGAAACTGCGTTTTTGACCCTTTAAACCAGGGGTGTCCAAACTTTTTCCATCGAGGGCCACATATTGAAATATAGACCAAGCGGAGGGCCACAAATCAATCGCGAAACGTTAAAAAAAGCTGCATTTATCTTATGTTTTAAGCGCCACCACATCTACATTCAGTCTCATTGCCTTAATATCAGGTCTGTGTCGCACCAAAATGTTACTTATTTAGGTTGGAATTGTAGAAAAGTTCACCAGGAAGCCTAAGGGCCAAGAAAAATTGGTCTGAGGGCCGCATTTGGCCCCCGGGCCTGAGTTTGGACATGCCTGCTTTAAACATTGATTCAACATAAATAAAGGTGTTCACATGTATTTTTTTTGTCAAATAAAAACATTTGTGACACTAGATGAGTTTTTACCCAGTGTACAGCAGGGTTTGTTGGAAATTTCCTAGTGTGATGTCTTCATTTACAACCAGGAAGTAAAATTTAAACCTTATAAAATAGCTCAACTGGTGTAAAATAAGATTTTAGCAGAATTTGAAATATATTTATCTTAACTGAATTTTAGTTAAATTAGTAGTCTGACCTGTCAGAGGCACTTAAGTATCTGCTGATACCTCAGCAGAGACTGAAAATAGCATTTCCCTTAAAACAAGACAAACGTATGACAAAACCAATCCAATGGGGGTGCATCTCATGATGTTCTGGATCAACAAGGGCCTGTAAATAGTCTTAATAAATCAATTTAATGGTCCAACCAGGATATCGGCTGAACCGATATTCTGAAGCCGATATGTAATTCAATAAATATTTCCATATCGATACAGATACTCAATACCAGTATAGTATCTGTGCATCCCCAGCACAAAAGCACCATCTCCAGTCCGACTTCTTCAGAACTGTTTCCCAGGTATGAGAAAGTTGTTAAGCCCCGTCTTTCAGATTTTCGGTCTGGTGGGTGTGTTTCCAGATCTCGATGACCTCCTCGAAAAGATCCAAAGATGCTTCTTGTTGTTCTCTGTGAGTACGACTTTAGCGTTGTTCCAGTCCATGAGGCGGGTCCACTGTTTGCAGTGGTAGTAGAACCCGTTGTTCTCGCCTTATGGCTGCATGATTTGGTGCTCTTTTTTTCACACTGACGAATGTGTTTTTATTCTACGAGTGCGCTGTTAGCATACTAATGTTTCTTAGCTTTACCCATGAAGGTCCATGACGCTCTGGACTCAGAGCTCACGCTGTGAATATGTAGGATGCTGGGACTGCGTTAGGAAATCTGTTACAGGACCTTTAATAATAAATAATGAGTAACAGAATCAGAATGTTTTTATTGCCATTGTCGGTGAACAAAATTCTCAAACTAGGAACTTGCTTTAGCAAAACACTGCAACATACAGCAATGTATAATAATAACAGTCAGGTAAAAATTGTAGATTATGCTAATATAAGATAAACTAAGGGCATGCCAAATAAAATATGTGCAGAAAATTAAATACAATATATATTCAAAGACAATGAGATAAGAACAATAGTGCAAACTTGCAGCACAAATAATGGAATAGTATTGTTTACATTATTAAAGTGACAGGTGTCGAACGGCAGAAGGAGTGGCTCAAATAGTCCATGTCCAGGGTGAGAGGGGTCAGCTGCGATCTGACCTGCTCGTCCCCGAGTCCTGCAGAAGTACAGGTCCCAGAGCAACGGTAGGACCTGCGGTGCAGTTCTACATGGCTATTATCGAGTCCATCCTCACCTCCTCCATTAACATGTGGTACAGGAGCCACAGCCAGGGACAAACAGAGACTACAGTAGAGCTTTCCTCAGCTGCCTCATGAAGTACATCCTGGGCCTTCTTGATGATGGAGCTGATGATCAGATCCGACCTGAGATCTTGAGTGATGGTGAGGCTGAAAAAAAGGGCAACGGGGGGCGGGGAGACTTTCCTGAAGTCCACAATTATCTGTCTGATGAGGGTGGTGTTGTCCGCAAACAGTCAGCTTCACTGAGTCAAGGTTGAAAGTTGGTGTACAGGGAGAAGAGCAGAGGAGAAAGTACACCACCCTGTGGAGCTCCTGTGCTGATAGTCCAAATGTCCGACACATTCTTTCTCAACTGCAAGGACTGCCTCCGGTCCGTCAGTTAGTCAGAGTGATCCACCTGCAGGTAGCGTTCGGTACAGTGTGCTGAGAGAGCTTGTCCTGGAGCAGAGAAGGAGGATGGCAGAGATTCATGAGGAGTCCAGATGCAGTAGGATGAAATGAAGGTCCAGGTTAATGGCAAGGTGAACTGCAGTGGGTCCAGAGTGGAGGTGGTGATGACCTAAAGCAGGCTGGGACATGGCATGACTCCAGGGAGGTGTTCAAAATGTTCCTGAAGACAGGAGTCAGCTCATCTGCACAGTGTCTCAGGGTGGCGGGGGAGACAGTTTGGTCCAGGAGCTTTTCAGAAGTTGGACTTCCGAAACTGTCTATTCAGGTCCTGTATCAGAACTGAGAGGCTGGTGGGCCTAAGATATAATTGGAGAGGTAAATGTCTGCTATACTGTGACATAGTAGACAGAGAATTTTACGTCTATGAATGTCTGTGGCGTAAACTAGAAAACCAGTCTCATAACTAAAGAAACTAGCAGTGGTACTGGCAACTTTCTTTCTGTATTCACACTTAAGCCTTCCTTAGATCAGTCCTGATCATTGTAGTTTTAATTCCATTCAGGCAATCTCCAGTGAGAACAGTTTAATAGTTATAAGTTAAAGGGTGTGCCTGTTGGGTCATGATGCTGGTGTGTCTGCTGTTAATGCTTTGTCTGTGCAAGGACTTTTACATGGATCTTTTAAACTACTCATGAACAAAGTTAAGTTTTTTTCTTCAATTTTCAAAAAAAGCATTGTGCTATAAGTGCTATTTGTGCTTCAGACTATGCTTTGTCACGAGAATGATTTTATCAGACTTTGCACGCTCATTTTTTGAATATAATAGTGATACAAACTCGTTGTCACAGGTGAACCAGAGTGGGACCCAAAAAGCAGAGAACAGATGGATGCACAATATAGAATTGATTGTAACCCGAGGATTCCACATCATGCATCTCTGCTCCGCTGCCTCCGATTTAGAGCGCAGACCCACACCTACTGCATGCAATTTGTCTCCGCCCGTCCACGCAGCGCAGGGCTGCGAAGCCCCGAGGAGCGGGACTCGCGGGATCAGTGAGAATGCGCAATCAGAAAGCGCTCCTAATGTAGCGTAAAGAAAACAAATGCAGATTCACTGAATGTTTGGCGTTTGTGCAACTGCAATCGCTTTTTTCACCGTGTCAACATTGCGCACGAATAGAGCATTGATAAAATGACAGCCTAAAACTGTTCTTAAGAGATTTACAACCATTTACATGTTTCGGCTGGTAATGATTGTAAACATTTGCCTTCAGGGTAACAAAAAGTTTAATACATGTCATTATTCGGACAAAATGTGGTCCGAGTTAACAGTTTTTGTTTTCTCTTTCCTGTTTGGTGCAATCTAAACTGCGGGGCTTGATCCGGTCGGACTCTGGCGCAGAAGAAAATAGACTTCATCCACAATTCTGTCGGAGAGCGGTGGAGTGGCGGAGCTGAGGCGTAGACCTTCGCAGCGCTTACGCGGGATGTGGAACGGGCTTCATTCATTTCGATGGCTGCGTTAGTTCTGTGCAGTGCATGGCGCAGCGGAGCGGAGCAGAGACGCATGATGTGGAATTTGGGGGTAAGGAGATGCAGGGCTGGAGCAGACTGGACCAAGGAGCACAGGTGAGCACAGGTGTGTGTGTGTGTGTGTGTGTGTGTGTGTGTGTGTGTGTGTGTGTGTGTGTGTGTGTGTGTGTGTGTGTGTGTGTGTGTGTGTGTGTGTGTGTGTGTGTGTGTGTGTGTGTGTGTGTGTGTGTGTGTGTGCGTGCGTGCATGCGTGTGTGTGTGTATATACACACGTGTAGCATATGCAAATAGCCAGGCAAAAATACATAGAAAATAAACTAAGCTACAACATTCTGGAAATGAAGTGTACCGCAACTCTAGGTTTAACTGGACTTTGCTGCCCTCTGCTGGTCATCCAGCTCTTGATGACCAAAGATGTTCTGCTAAAGATTGTTACAGCAATGAGGTAACTATGTAAAATCTGCTTGAAAAAAAAAAATCTGCAATTACAATCTGCAAATTCTACCTTTCACCTCAAAACCATAGTAATCCCTAGAGATAATTACAAATTATGCTTAGACCATTTAATGATTTTTCTTTAATTTCCTGACTATTTACATTGTGAATTCTCATTTAAGGAATCAAAACCATGAATGAACACACATAATGTTGATGTTTTTTAAAATGTTTTTCTTTCTTTTTGGCGTGTCAAAGTCTTCAAAGAATCTTTCATTCCACAAATGAACAATAAATAAAAATTTAAAAAATAACATTAATTCATTCATTCATTCATTTTCTACCGCTTATTCCCGTTAGGGGTCGCGGGTGACTGGAGCCTATCCCAGTGACTTTGGGCCTTAGGCGGGGTACACCCTGGACAGTGGCCAACTCGTCGCAGGGCTGACACAGAGACATGGACAAGGACATACAACCATTCATTCTCACATTCACACACTATGGGCAATTTAGAGTTGTCAATTAACCTACACAGTCATGTCTTTGGACGGTGGGAGGAGCCAGAGAACCTGGAGAGAACCCACGGTAACACGGGGAGGACATGCATACTCCACCCAGAGAGATCGTGTGATGTTAGGGTGGTTCGGAATTCGAAACCACGATGTTGGGGTGGTCTGGGATTCGAACCCACGATCTCCTTATTGAGAGGCAGAAGCTCTAGCCGCTCTGCCACCGTGCACCCCAGTCCTCAAAATAACAAATAACAATTTAGGTAAAAGTACAGATACTGGAGCAATTGAACCTTTAGGTAGAATGTCACCGTGAATGTGCTAGAAGAACCCTTCAAACCACATGAAAGTACTTTCTACTTTTTAGTCCAGTTATAATTGTGTATTATAACTTACAAATGTACAGTATATACTTTTACTTTTGTAGTTTTTTTTTTAACTTTCCAACAGTGAAAGCAACCAACATTACATTAAAATAAACATACAAAAAAAAAAAAAAACTTTATTATTGGACAGAATAAAACCAACTTACCATCGAGCAGAAAAAGAAACCAAAAAAAAAAAAAATACATATGAAAATACAGGCACTTTGAGCAACTGGATTTAAAGGACAAGTATTAACACATATTTAACCCCAAAACATTGTTCTGTCATCAAACACATTCCTGGAGTAGCATTTAGCTTCATTCATGATATGATAAATCTTTTCTTGAAAATGTGAGGCAGGAGTTCTCCAACTTCACCTTGCTTCCAAACCGTAACCTTCATGGTGACTTGTTTGTTTTCCCGTTAAAGGAGACAGGAACTCATGATAGTATGTGCACAGATTTTAGTACCCAAAATGTGATAAATACCAGCCCAAACACACAGGACTAATGACTAGGATTGAAAAGGCAAAATACACTGCAAATGGCTATGTATCTTTAAGTTAGAATCATCTGCCGTGTCGGAGGAGACAACACTCCACACTGTGATGATGTAATGCAGCGGGCTGAGGACTGGTACTGGTCCGTGGATCAATTGGTACCAGGCCGCACAACAAATAATTATTTATGTTTTATTTATTATCGGAGTCTGAGCAAGGTTTTATTCTGAAAAATCTTTTATTTTGAAAAATGACTGGATTCTCACAGTTACATGTCGGTAACTTGAGCACTAAAATGTAACCCTAAATGTAACCATAACAAAATCAGTAAGAAACAGATGTCTTTGGAAAGTTTCTTTGCGAAGGGGAAAAGGCCCAGTGAAGAGACAGAACAAGAGCCTACGACTTGCAAGAAAAAGAAAGATTTGAACAGAAAATACCAGAAGTCCTACTAGAAATATGGATTTATCGCGACAGGTGATTCCCCCACACCGAGCCCGCTCTGCATAATATGTGACTACCAGCTCTAATGAGGCAATGAAGCCTTCCAAGCTGCTTCACCACTTAGAGACCAAGCACCCTGGATTAAGTGCCCCTCACCTCCCGGGACGCGGTAAAATTGTCAAGCGTTGACCGGTCCACGGTGATAAAAAGGTTGAGGACCCCTGATGTAATGGATGGTGGTTGAATCATTTTCTGTGCTGAATTTGAGGGCTCAGCGTCCACTTCAGCTTGAAGTCTGTGAGGCCCCTCTTCATTAACATCTCAGATAACTGTGGAGAGAAGGAAATGGATAATAATAATGAAAAAATAATGGTATAGGAAATGCATTTGGTTAGGGTTGGTGGTGTGCTGTGTCAAATCACCAACAGAGCGCAGTTTTGCTAGTTAAAGTAGTTCCTTTAACTCTTTTGTATAATGGAAATTATTTTTATGTGACTAGATCATTCTTATTGACGTCACATTCTTTGTGTATTCTGACTGACTGGGTGACAAATATACAGCAGTTTCTATTGTTTAAAGCAGACATTTTATCCCCACTTTTCTCTGATTTTCTCTTGTGCCATGTTACTCTACTTAAAAACAGTACCGACTGCAGTCTAGTAGTTTGAGCTGTTACGACTGGACTTGAATCACAATGTGTGGACCATGGAAAGGCACGACTAGACTAGAATTACTGACACATTTGCACACACAAAGCCCAGCGGCCAATGTTATGAAACAGTAGAATGACACTGGACACAGCGTTTGGGCAAACACCTTTTATGTTTTTTCAGAAAATTGAGATGGCTAAACAATGGCCACACTACTTTTACACTTACAACCAAAGCTGAAGTGCATCAAACATAAATCATTACCCTCACTTTTTATCACCTCATCTGTTTGGACTGAGCTCCAAATGACACTGGTTTCCTCCCATTAAGATTACAGGTGATTTGTCTAACTTCTTCAACTCTGTTGCCACTTTTAATGTCCATTTGAGAAAATCCCGAGAGAGTATCACAGCAAGCGCCTCAACTATCTGCTTTGCTTTATTACATGAGGCTGTTTAACCAATGAAAAGTCAGGAAAAATACACAGTGGCACTTCACCGACGCAGACATGAGTTTCAGGTGAAAAAGCGAACTGGAGAAGCCGAGTGGACTATGCAAGTTAGCACTATATCTTGTTGCCACCTGCGATTGTCAATTACATGTAAATAATCTTAAGGTAGCATGGCCTATAAACGACCGTAGAGCTAAATCTCTGCGGGGTGATCAAAACTACTCACCAGTGCTAAAATCAGATCTCTGTTTGCTGGATCCGAGAGGTCAGCCAAAGTCCGCAGTTTCAGTTGTGCCTTAGTAAATCTATTCTTGAAAGCTGCACAATTTTAAAAGCACATGATGAGTTAGTCACGACATTTGACAAACAATTGATGAGTAAAAATAATTATGACCTTTTTGACAAATGAACGGGACGGCGGAGTAACACCCTGCATCGTGCCAGTTATACGCTGCGGTCTCTACTACACAGCCCTGTGTACCACTGTCCGGCTGCCCACCGGCCCAGTTTCTAAAAGTGCTGGTGCTGCCATCGGACCACCTCCGGGGCTCTCTGTACAGACCGATCCACACGACACTGTCCCACTGAAGAGAGGCCAAAGCAGTGTTTTCAGCTTCATTTTCGATCATGGCCAGATCTGTGTAGTGCTGTCTGCAGTAACTCCGAGCATTCTCCCAGGTCATGGGGGTTTGGACAAAAAAGAACTGCTTGGAGCTGGAATCAATTGAACCTTTAAATCAGACAAATGTTTGTGGTCAGAGGATTTTGCTAGGACTATATACCACATACATTAATCATTATTTATTCATTTAATACATTTGAGGCAGCAGTCTCAGCAAGATCTTCAAAAAGGCCAATCATGTTGTGGGGAGGAACTGGACTCTCTGACTGCTGTGTTGGAGAGGATGATCCAAAATCCTGACTATTCTGGCCTTTCCATCCCATCTGCTCTACAAAGTGCTGAACAGCTGCAAGAGCTCATTCAGCAACAAACTAGAATTCATTCTTCCTGTCCTCAGCTACTCCTGATGCCTTGAACACAGTCAAGGCACCCAGTGCCAGACGCAGTAAAACAACCCCAAAACATCTTTGAACCTCCACCATATTTGACTGTGTATACTGTGTAATTTTCGTTGTAGGCCTCATTCTGTTTTTTTGTGTTTGTTTGTTTTTAAGAGTAGAATATATTCTACATATTATATTATATTTACCAAAAACACTCTCTCTTGGTCTCTGTCATCAAGATGTTTTCCCAGAATGATTTTGGCTTACTCGCATATATTTTGGCAAACTACAGTCTTGCTTTTTTATGTCTCAGTGTAATGGGGTCTGCCTGGGTCTCCTGCCATTTCATTTCATTTAAATTTCGATGGATAGTGGGCGCTGACACTGATGCACCCTGAGCCTGCAGGACAGCTTGAATTTCTTTGGAATATAGTTTGGGGCTGATTATCCACCATCCTGCGTTGCGACCTTTCATCAATTTTTCTTTTCCATCCACGTCCAGCAAGATTAGCTACAGTGCCATGGGTTGCAAACTTCTTGATTATTCTACACTCTGTGGACAAAAGAACATGAAGATCTCTACTGATGGACTTAGAACCTTGATATTGTTGATATTTTTCCACAACTTTTGTTCTCAAGCCCTCACAGTTCTTATTTCCGCTTTCTGTTCTCCATGCTCAGTGTGGCACACACAGACACACAGAGCGAAGACTGAGTCAATATCTCTCCTTTTGTCTGCTTTCAGGTGTGATTTTTATACTGCCCCCACTTGTTACAGGTGGGTTTTAAACAAGCATCACTTAGCATTTCAATTAGCATTTTGAGGAAAAAAGTGGAGAAAAACACACTTTTTTAAAAACAAACTTTTGTTCAGTTTTGTTTTGCTTTGATGTTAACTTTGGTGAATATGCGCAACTGCAATGAAATAAAATATTTAGGATTATAGTTCAAGATCTACATGGTAAAAACAGCAGAAAAAAGATGATGCGTTACGTCTTCAAACCAACAAAAGCTGAATTTCAGACGTGGAGGTGCACTATGGGAAAAATTCTCTCTGGGATGCGGAGGGTTTTTTTTGTTTTTTTTTTTAATTTTTGCTGCAGTACCAATGGACTGGCCTCTTGTGGCTACTCACAACAGCTTTAAGCTAGCAGTACCCTATCCAGATGATTTAATAGATCCATGAGAGTGAACAACAGGACATCACAGATTTTTTCCCCCCTGGATTTTAGGACCTTCTGTGTCACTTTTCATTTTTATTTTACTGACCTTTATTTAACCAGGAGAATCTCTTTTTTCAGGAGTGCCCTGGTCCTAGACAGGCGGCGCCTGTTGTACATGTTTTTAATGGTAGGGAATAAGGCTGGGCAATATCACACCTTACACGGTAATACTGGTGTAATGTTGCGGGGCAATACGAAATTGAAATATCGCGATAAAGTTGGGTTAAGCCACGCATGTGCAGAGCCATTGTTTACCTCTGAGCACACACGCACATGCAGTGAGAAGCATGGCGGCGGCAACTGAGGAGAAGAGAGCACCCATATCGTTTGACACAGGGGAACTAGAAATCATTCCTAAAAAGGGTGCAACATCTGTCATTTGGAGTTGGTTTGGATTTCGCCCGTTTGACACCCACCAGAATACCGTATTCCGCAAAACATGCCGGCAGATTGTCTTGGCGAAGAGAGGGAACGCGATGAATCTCTTTCACCATTGGAAGCATGATAGAGTATATGATGCCAATACAGAATGAGAAAAGAGACGGCTTCACAAAGATGCTTAAGACTGTTCATCCACGGTACAAGCTGCCTAATAAAAAGTTCTTTTGCAAAGTTGCCTTGCCGGCACATTGAGGTGTCCAATACACTGTCTTCGGTGGAGCCTTTTGCGTCGAACATCTGACACGTACATGAGCCTGACGATACACTATATAGACTAAAGACTGGACACTACAATATAAGTGCCTGGAAACTAGCTTTTTCCCTGAGGACCATACTGGGGAAAATATAGCCAAGAGCTTTAAAGAATTCCTCGCTTCATGGAATCTTCTGGAATAAAAACAAGTGTATGTGATGACAGACAGCGGGGCAAATGTTGTCAAAGCCATCAAGCTAAGGCGTTCATGCTCCGGACATCACCTGCACAAATTAAATGATGTGCTGCTATCATTCAGGCTCAGGTAAACCAAATACAATTGAGAAATTCTCAAGATAATGAGTAATAAACATAAATAATACAATTTACACAAAAGTATCTCCCATTCCAAATTGTAATATCTTTAATGCAATAAGTGTAATAAATGGTAAGCTGTTTTTCTTTTATTCTGTGTGTGCCTTTTAGAAAGAAGTGTGAAGGACCCAAGGATTGAGAGAGGAGTTGGAGTGGGAAAGAAGATAGTTGCTGCTTTTGGACACAGCTGGAAGCACCAGCGGGCTCTCCAGGCTGCCCAAAAAGAACTGGGCCTATAAGAACACAAACTCACGACTGAATATCGCACTCATTGGGGTTCAAGGCAAAGAATGATCCAGAGGCTGCTTGAACAAGAAAAGTCTATAGCTCAGGTTTTAGTTGCAGATAAAACCATAAGGCACCTTATGTTAACATGGCAAGACCTAGAGGTGCTCGATTCAGTCAGCACTGCATTGAGTCTGCTTTTAGAGTTCACAGTTGCCTTTTCTGCAGAACAATATGTGACCATTTCCTGCATTAAGCTTGTACTTCAGATTTTTAATACTGACCTGTGAAAAGTAAAGGAAAATGACACTCAGCTCACAAAATACATAAAAACAGCAATACTTGGGTACATGAACAAAAGCTATAAGGACACAGAGAGACTTGTAAACATGGCTTCTTTCCTTGAGCCACGCTTTCACACAGAATATATCACTAAGAGTTAATATGAAGCCATCAAGGTCCAAGCTATTAATGAACTGGAGCATCTTGTGCCAAAGCAGGGTTGTAAAGCTGAAAGTGTTTCAGAAACCCCTCCTCTATCCTCAGGAGAGAATTTGAATGAGGCAGCAGCTAAAAAACCAAAGAAAAGCCTTGGAAGCTTTTTGAAGGGTGCAGTTTGTGAACAGAGAGATGTAACTGCTCAAAGGTTATCATCTGAGCTGAGCAGCTATGTGAATAGTGCACCAGTAGACAGTGAGGGTGATCTGCTTATGTGGTGGAAAATTCACTCCGTAAACTTCTCCCACATCAGCAGATTAGCCAGAAAATACCTGTGTATCCCAGTGACTAGCTCTGCATCTGAACAATTGTTCACTACAGGTGGTAATGTAGTAATTTGCCAAAGGTCAACCCTTGAGCCCACAACTGTGAACATGTTTTTGACAAAAAATCTAAAAACTTGAAGAAAAGTAGAGAACTTCTATCTTTGTGCCCAATAGACTAATCCACATTTCCTTTTTGTTGACTTAGGGGTTTGTGCATTTCTTTTATTTGACTTATTTATTTTGCACACTGCAGTTTTATGTTGCAAGCACTTTACTTTTGTATTTAACTGAATAAATGTTTAAGCTCAGGATTTGTCAGTTTATTTTTAATCGCAACGCTTTTTGATTTGAACAGAATTTCAGATATACAATAAAATGATAAAAAGTTGTTCTTGTTGAATGTGCACTAATAAAATTGTGCATTTTTGTAGTATTTTGTCAAGTGTCAAATGTATTGTCAATTATATTGTTACTGCAAATTTTCTAATTCATATTGTGATATAAAATTTTGGCCATATCGCCCTGCCCAAGTAGGGAATGTGTGTGACCAAATAAATAACAAATAAAATGTAATAAATAAATAAATAATTAAAACTATGAATGCCCATTGGCCCCCACATAATTCAATTGTAAACACTGTCCTTTTTGTGTTACTGTGGCTCTGAAGCCTGTCGCATTAGCTGTCTTTTTGGGCTGAGATGGGAAACTTGCCTTGGATTGGAAGGAAGTGGCTTTGGAGGAACCCACTTCGGATGCAAGGCAAGGCTTTGGGAAACAGTTTTGCCGGAGGATGGTCATATACTGCTTGAATATCATCGCCACAACACCCTCTATCGCGTGATATGATAAAGTGCCTAGGACAGGTGAAGAGTTAAGCTTAATGTATTTTGGCTTGTAGGTCTATTACTATCGGGGTCATTCTCAAGTCACTTTTGATGGTATTTGTGACTTTTAGGGTTTGCTTGGCGCAAATAGTTTCAGAATTACTGAAATTGTTCTATTGCAACATACATGACCTATATAATTTGCCCAGCCACATGCCCAACCTATCCCAATCAAATATTTATGTATAATTGGGCAAATACACTTACTTTTGAAGCATGCAAAGTATAGCTGATTATTGCAGGGATAATCATTCCACTCTCCTCTGTAGATAATCACACATCTCTCTTGAGCACCTCCATTGTTAGGGTTTCCAGCAGACCACTTCATGTAGCGACTGGGGCTGGGGGCTCTAGTGGCCGACCATTTCCAGGAGTTGGAGTCGTCGGTCATAAATCCTTGCCATGAAGCAGGATCATCGAACAGTCCGATCCAGGCGTACGAGTAACTATAAGGTCTGGTCACTCTGCGAATGTCGTCCATGTTCCTGAATGTAGCCAGGTCAGAGTAGTGCTCTCTGCAGTACTGTCGAGCTGCCTGCCATGTCACAGCTGAGTTTACAAAGTAGTACTCAAATATGGTGGTGTGGAAGCTCTGAACCAAACCTGCTCCTGTGAACGAGAGACAAAATTGAATATACCATAATAGCAACAGTTTATGTTGTAAAGTTTAATGTTTAAAGCTTCAATGTTATGCATTTTAGTCTAAAATGTTTTGTTTTTTAATGTGAGCTCAGCACCTACTTTTCTATTTCCACTTTTTATTCCATTTGATTTTGTATTAATATTATTATTGTGGCAGTATTAACTAAATTATGTCCAGTTAGTGGTGCTTTAGACAATAAAAGTCTTTCTCAAGCTCTTCTTCACCCTCTGACTTGTGCATTTCAGCCTCTGGTTAGGTGTGTTTACGCTCGTGCTCTACTGCTTCAGGTAGTTATTGTTGGTTTTCTGCATTATTTAAGTTTTCTAGCCACTAATACTTGTGTTATTTTAGTTCCTTGGTGTGGCTCACCTCTCTGCAAGTCTTTGTTTCTTGTAGTCTTATCGTTCTGTGCTTTGGTGTCTGACAACCCTTGGAGCTGGGGTGTGAACATGTCGTAGCCGACTATGGGTTCAGCCTGTAATTCATCACCCGTAAAATGAAGAAGGTTTGATCATAACAAGTACATTTGTGGCTGTCTTTTCCGCTGAGCTAATTATCATAAAACCATCTAGATAAAGGGGGCTGGTCAAACCGTGGCCCACCGCTGTCTTGCCTCTGTCCTCTTTGGATCCTAATTCCAGCATGTTCGTCTTGGCGCTTCTCCTTTTTGTGGTTCTTCAATCTCTCTCACAGACTAAGATTAAAGGTGTGGCTGTACAAAATGGACTATTAAAAAGGCGCAATAATTGGATCATATCCAATTCTAAAATAATGTGGATTTGTGCAATTGTGGACCGCAACAAATGTTTTACAAATCTTACCAATGATCAACTAAATGGATATTTATTGAACAAATTGGCTAAATTATAGTATGCCTCCTAATGATTAATAATGAAAATTTTATTTTTCAGGCTTAAACCCAGTGGGTTTGTGGGCTTTTGTTTTGTTATTTAATTTACTGCTGAGGTTAAATTCCGTGCTAAATTATTATTATTATTTATTTTATAATTTTTTTTTCAGTTTGTATTGTACCAAAACATACATGAAGCACAGAGCATGACAAAGAAAGAAATTATACAGAAAATAATGGCACAAAGAGCTAATTTTTACATTTTTATATCTACAAAATAGTTCAAAAGAAAACCCAATGTTGCACTTTTTCATTTTTATAGTTTCAATCCTTTGACTTAGACTTTTTTGAATAAGATTACATTTTTCAAGGTCTTTCTTCATGGTAGAAAAAGCTCCATTTATTTTGAACTATAGAACTTGAATATGTGAACACAGGCTATGTTATGTTAATAAAACACATGCAAATAATTAAATAGACATTATTAGACACATACCAGGAAAGCTGTCTTACCATAAAGCAGATAAAAGAAAAGCACTTTTTGATCCATGTCCAAAATGATACTGATACTGATACTATCAATCTGTAAATACAAATCAAAAAAGCAGTGTCCACTCTCAACACCCAACTCTAAATCCTTATATGACTACGATGTCTAGCCTTATTCAAATATCAGTTTGAATATGAAAATGTCCGCCTTTTCGAGTTGAGATTTGAGCCTTAGATTTGAAGGTATTGCGTTTCTTCCAAGCTGATTCATGACAAACTGTGACAAGCAATGAAATCCAGCTATGAAGCATTGCATTAAACAAAACCATTATTTAAAAAAAATAATGAATGTATAGGCAGTGGGCCAAGAGGGTCTCTCTGTTTTCATTAGTGAAAGCAAAGGTTTTCATCAAGGGAGGACACAGAATTCAACATAATAGAATAGAATATATTTAATAATGATAATGAGATAAGAACAATAGCACAAACTTGCAGTGCAAATAGTGGAATAGTATTATTTACGTTATTAAAGTGACCGGTGTTATAAAGTGTCCAACGGCAGAGGGAGGTTTTGGTCTGGATGGTGTTGTGGAAAAATTGTGTCGTGGATTTCTAAAAAAAGTTAAACCATAAAAATGCAGAGAATGAGTCTGGATCAATAAGGTGTATTCACTGGTACCAAGTGAATGCCACCTGACAAAGTGATCTCTCCCTGGTCGACGGTCCCCCACAGACAGAAATTCAGCATTATATAGATTCAAAAAAAACAAATTAGCGCCTCAAAGTGGTCAGCTACAGGGGGCCACAGATAGTGTAATTATGATACCAGCTGTGTCTCCTGAGTGAAGAGAACTTTTGTTGACTGGTCTAGAAGGGAACATAGACACAAAGGTACTAGGTGTCACCTCTGCCACTTTCAGATACAAGATGTTTTCGAGTCGTCAGACTTTGCAACAAATGGTCAATCGTTTATGCAGGACACCAAAAGATAGGAATACCATGCCGGCTTGTCCACAAACACGAGAGACACGAGAGTTATTTTTAGGTGATGTTTACAAAATTTCATTTGCATTTCAAAACTTCTTTACAGCTCACACCGTAGAACTAGCAAACAAATAAAATACAACATTAGCTTGACTCATATTACATATACATTCACATAAAATATACACAACAAACATATACATGCCACTTTGGCCTGCAAGTAAATGAACTGGTGAACTGAAACCTTAAATTTACTTTGTTAATTACTTCTTTAATTAGCGCTGTCGGGTCCGACTTCAACCTCTGCCTCATGATGAACCGGAAGACAGGAAATAGCTTTAGCGACGTTAAATTAGACTTAAAAACTAAACCTTTTTCAATCTCACTTAAAATGAAATATTATTGCTCTTATAGCCTCACAAATGCCACATAAAGAAAAATGAATCAAAAAATGTACAAAAAGAAACAAATCAAATATGCTTTCTTGCATATATTCCAAATACACCAGCACCGTCTAGTGGCGAAACGAATGAACTGCAGCAAACACTGTCAACAGTTACAAATACAATACATCAAAGACATTTTCACACCATTGGTTATCGCTTGACCTGGGTCAGAGGGGCTCCCAGATGTCTGCTCATACAGACAACTTAGTTAACACACTTAGAATAACTAAAACAAGATCAAAAAGGGCTATAACAGTCCACTCCCTGTGTAACTGGTGTAACCATAAATACCCTGGTTTATGGTTAAACATTTAAGCAATTTTCATTAACTTTAACTTGTCCTCCGGCAGCAGGTTGTTTAAACTTCAACGTTTCTCCCCTCCTCCCTCACGGGGAAAGTAGATGCAGATGATGTCATGAGCACACAGCATCCGCATTTGTTACTGTTTCTGTTGCAGATTCAGCAGCGTGAGACTCAAACTGAGATCTGTATTGACTTTAGATGAAGTGACCCGTGGTCTCAGCACACGGTCAGAAGGCGCAGGTGCAGGTCAGGTTCGCCCAGTGTGAACCCTTGCTGATTCTTTCTGGAACTTGAGATAGTTGTTGTATCTTTCAGGAACAGCTGTGCCCGGGGGCTGAATCGATTCGGTAGCAATGGAGTTGTCACCACAGCCTCGAATGGACCTGTGCGCCCAGTCCTGTTCTGGCCCTTTGAAGACTCTAGTGACTCTAGGTGTCCCGCTCTGCTGCCCCACATCGATACCGGACCAGCACACAACTAGCGTTTCGATCGCCAATGTTTAAAACCAGGTCTAGCTCCGCCTCTGCAGCTTCAGCAGTGTTTTTATCCTGCACAGAGATAAGACGTGCACACCTTCCCGTCCCCAAAAAGAGAAAATAATATAGAACAAAGTAATTAACAGAAAGGTGGACCTGATGGCCCGGCCAAAAAGAACAAACAAATGATGCGGCACTGAGCCGCAGGAGCCAGTGCCAACACCACTACCATCCTAAGCACAAACTCATCCCCAACTAAGCTGTGCATGAGAAACACGAAAATGTGACTACCGTTTCACCAGGTCAAACAAAAGCTAAATGGCATGACAGAGCCATGAATGCACCAGCAACAAGCAGCTGAGCAGACAAACTGACCACCTGTAAACTTTGCCAAAATAAAACTTCTCATTATCATTACAAAAAAAAAAAAAAAAATGATAAAAAGGTCCTTGGTTGTTCCCCTGTTTATAGAAAAACATCACAAATACAACACAGCCCCTGTTTCAGGCTCAGGCATTCAGTGTATCAGAATGCCACATGTACTGTGCAAGGCTCTGTAAGAAACACATCATTATTAACCTAAGAAGAAAATAATCATATTAGACACAGAAAAGATTATGTTAAAATGACATCCTCTCCGGTAACTGAACATTTCAAACCCCACATTTAAAGATACAGTTCAGAATTCTTTGTTCCACTGTCCAGATAAAGCCACTCTCAAGGATACATATACATATATATGCTCCTTCGAGTTATCTGTTGAAACCTGTACATTTGATTTGATTATAACAACATTCGCCCATGTTACGTCAGCAAAAAATACACAGGAATTCAGAAAATTAAGTAAGTCCATAGACAAAACACAGTAGAAACTGACAAATTCAGTCATATACATTCACACAAACAGAAAGTTAGTGAAGCTTATTTAGTCCAAAAGCTTTACTCGTCAAGTCCAAAAATGTCATCAAGTTCATGGTTTGAGCTGTGCACAGCCTTAAAAATGACGTTCTGTTAATAAAAACACATTTAAGTGACTGTGTGGGTACAGGAAGTGTCCGGTCTGTGATCACATTCCCCAAAACATGGACCATATTTCAAAATCACAATTGTTAGTTCCCTCTTGTTGTGACAAGTTTAATAAAACATTTACATATTTGATCATCTACAGAGCTCTCAATAATAATTTACGCAAGATGGGTTTTCCTAATCTGTTTTAATTCTGATATTGTGTCAGGACAAATGTCACGCAGACAATTGAACCTAGACAGTCTGAGAGAACAGCCTTCTACTGACTGAGAATTAAACAGATAGTCAGACACTGGCCTTAAGCTTTTTTTATGTGTACGCGGAGAGTGAATGGCGCTTCCGTCAGCTCGTCCCACCAGCAGAAGTGACGCTCTGTTCAACTTTCTGCAACCTCTTCCAACTTGCCTCTCACTTCCCCTGCCTTTTATTTAGTTCAGTCAGATGAGCATATTGACATTTACACCCAGCTGCCCCCTCGACCTCGCAGGGTGGGGAGTAAGGGTCTTTCTGTTCTTTACAGATAAGATAATACAGAAAAACACCATATAAGGATGGAAACAACATCGTTGCATTGAGCATCTAGTTCTCTATTCTGGTAGTCAGCATTTCACACGTAAGCATATTCTTGCAAATGTATTATCATTACCAGAAGTGTGTCATTTTGACAAGTCTTTAATAAGATTTCTTCCACATATTGTTTTGCAATTATGCTAAGAAATAATAACCATATGAGCCTTTGAGTTCTAGTACAATGTTAATGTCACTTTGCCGTGCAATTTACTCTCGTTAAGCATTCTGTTTTATTTTCCTTGAGAAAGACGACGATGACCTTGGGGTGATTATTTCAATAACTTAACTAATTACCAGTACGCGACTTTACATACCTAAGTTTTGTGAGATGCTCTGTGCAGTTTTCATTTGTATCCTTTGCGTTATCTGAAATATTAACAATGTCCTCCTGCTGCTCCTTGACCACCTCCTCCCTCCCTCTGCTCCGCCCTCTGAGCTGCTGTGACCTGGAGCCATGTGGCATGTCAGTTTCCTCTGCAAAATTCTCAGAAAAAACACAAAAATCACACGAGGTAACGCAAACCTTTATAGAAGACACCTTTTCTATAATTAGAATTCTTCTTTTCTTGTCTCCAAATTACTGTGCATTTGTTGCTTGCATTTGTTAGTCATGAGCAGATTACAATTTAGAGGGTGGAGTGCTGAAATGTCAGCATTTGAGTTGTGTCTTCTTTCTTATTTCTCCCGTTTTATTATTTTTTTTGTGCAGTCGTTTTTTTCAGATTTTTTTCTATAAATATGTAAAATAAAATTACCGTAGAACGTGAAAGAAACAAAGATGACGTTTAAGCAAAGCCACTCTATGTCGGGTCATAACCTAGTTTAGGTTTTAAATATTCAATACTTCCTGTTCTGGTATCAGCTGGGTCTATTTCGTGGTCAGAGAGCGGTGGCAGAGTGGGTGGTGGCAGAGTGAGCAGTGGCAGAGAGCGGTGGCAGAGAGCGGTGACAGAGTGAGCGGTGGCAGAGTGAGCGGTGTCAGAGTGAGCGGTGGCAGAGTGAGCGGTGTCAGAGTGAGCGGTGGCAGAGTGAGCGGTGTTAGAGAGAGCGGTGTCAGAGAGAGCGGTGTCAGAGAGAGCGGTGTCAGAATGAGCGGTGTTAGAGAGCGGTGTCAGAGTGAACGGTGGCAGAGTGAGCGGTGTCAGAGTGAGCGGTGTCAGAGTGAGCGGTGGCAGAGTGAGCGGTGGCAGAGTGAGCGGTGGCAGAAGTGGCGGTGTCAAGTGAGCGGCAGAGTGGCGGTGGCAGAGTGGCGGTGGCAGAGTGGCGGTGGCAGAGTGGCGGTGTCAGAGTGGCGGTGGCAGAGTGGCGGTGGCAAGTGGCGGTGGCAAGTGAGCGGTGGCAAGTGGCGGTGTCTGAGTGAGCGGTGTCAGAGTGAGCGGTGTCAGAGTGAGCGGTGGCAGAGAGAGCGGTGTCAGAGAGCGGTGTCAGAGAAGCGGTGTCAAGTGGCGGTGTCAAGTGGCGGTGGCAGAGTGGCGGTGGCAGAGTGGCGGTGGCAGAATAGCGGTGGCAAGAGAGCGGTGGCAAGTGGCGGTGGCAGAATAGCGGTGGCACAGAAGCGGTGGCAAGTGGCGGTGGCAGAGTGGCGGCAAGTGGCGGTGGCAAGTGGCGGTGGCAAGTGGCGGTGGCAAGTGGCGGTGTCAGAAAGCGGTGTCAAGTGGCGGTGGCAAGTGGCGGTGGCAGAGTGGCGGTGGCAAGTGGCGGTGGCAGAGTGGCGGTGGCAGAATAGCGGTGGCAGAATGGCGGTGGCACAGAAGCGGTGGCAGAGTGGCGGTGGCACAGAGAGCGGTGGCAGAGTGGCGGTGGCAAGTGGCGGTGGCAAGTGGCGGTGGCAAGTGGCGGTGGCAAGTGGCGGTGGCAAGTGGCGGTGGCAAGTGGCGGTGGCAGAGTGGCGGTGGCAGAGTGGCGGTGGCAAGTGGCGGTGGCAAGTGGCGGTGGCAGAGTGAGCGGTGGCAGAGTGAGCGGTGGCAGAGTGAGCGGTGGCAGAGTGAGCGGTGGCAGAGAGCGGTGACAGAGTGAGCGGTGTCAGAGTGAACGGTGTCAGAGTGAACGGTGGCAGAGTGAGCGTTGGCAGAGTGAGCGGTGGCAGAGTGAGCGGTGGCAGAGTGAGCGGTGGCAGAGTGAGCGGTGGCAGAGTGAGCGGTGGCAGAGAGCGGTGACAGAGTGAGCGGTGTCAGAATGAACGGTGTCAGAGTGAACGGTGGCAGAGTGAGCGTTGGCAGAGTGAGCGGTGGCAGAGAGCGGTGACAGAGTGAGCGGTGTCAGAGTGAGCGGTGGCAGAGTGAGCGGTGGCAGAGTGAGCGGTGGCAGAGTGAGCGGTGGCAGAGTGAGCGGCGGCAGAGAGCGGCGGCAGAGTGAACGGTGTCCAGAGAGGCGGTGACAGAATGGCGGTGTCAGAATGAACGTTGTCAGAGTGGCGGTGGCAGAGTGGCGGTGTCGAAAGCGGTGACAAGTGAGCGGTGTCAAGTGAAACGGTGTCAGAGTGGCGTTAGCAGAGTGAGCGGTGGCAGAGTGAGCGGTGGCAGAGTGAGCGGCGGCAGAGAGCGGCGGCAGAGTGACCGGTGTCAGAGTGAACGGTGTCAGAGAGAGCGGTGTCAGAGAGAGCGGTGTCAGTGAGCGGTGTCAGAGTGGCGGTGTCAAGTGGCGGTGGCAGAGTGGCGGTGTCAAGTGAAGCGGTGTCAGAGTGGCGGTGACAGAGTGGCGGTGGCAAGTGGCGGTGGCAGAGTGGCGGTGAGCAGAGTGGCGGAGCAAGTGGCGGTGGCAGAAAGCGGTGGCAGAGTGAGCGGTGTCAGAGTGAGCGGTGGCAGAGTGAGCGGTGGCAGAATGAGCGGTGGCAGAATGAGCGGTGGCAGAGTGAGCGGTGGCAGAGTGAGCGGTGGCACAGAGAGCGGTGGCAGAGTGAGCGGTGGCAGAGTGAGCGGTGGCAGAGTGAGCGGTGGCAGAGTGAGCGGTGGCAGAGTGAGCGGTGTCAGAGTGAGCGGTGGCAGAGTGAGCGGTGGCAGAGTGAGCGGTGGCAGAGTGAGCGGTGGCAGAGTGAGCGGTGGCAGAGTGAGCGGTGTCAGAGTGAGCGGTGGCAGAGTGAGCGGTGGCAGAGTGAGCGGTGGCAGAGTGAGCGGTGGCAGAGTGAGCGGTGGCAGAGTGAGCGGTGGCAGAGTGAGCGGTGGCAGAATGAGCGGTGGCAGAGTGAGCGGTGTCAGAGTGAACGGTGGCAGAGTGAGCGGTGGCAGAGAGCGGTGACAGAGTGAGCGGTGTCAGAGTGAACGGTGTCAGAGTGAACGGTGGCAGAGTGAGCGTTGGCAGAGTGAGCGGTGGCAGAGTGAGCGGTGGCAGAGTGAGCGGTGGCAGAGTGAGCGGTGGCAGAGTGAGCGGTGGCAGAGAGCGGTGACAGAGTGAGCGGTGTCAGAATGAACGGTGTCAGAGTGAACGGTGGCAGAGTGAGCGTTGGCAGAGTGAGCGGTGGCAGAGAGCGGTGACAGAGTGAGCGGTGTCAGAGTGAGCGGTGGCAGAGTGAGCGGTGGCAGAGTGAGCGGTGGCAGAGTGAGCGGTGGCAGAGTGAGCGGCGGCAGAGAGCGGTGACAGAGTGAACGGTGTCAGAGAGCGGTGACAGAATGAGCGGTGTCAGAATGAACGTTGTCAGAGTGAGCGGTGGCAGAGTGAGCGGTGTCAGAGAGCGGTGACAGAGTGAACGGTGTCAGAGTGAACGGTGTCAGAGTGAGCGTTGGCAGAGTGAGCGGTGGCAGAGTGAGCGGTGGCAGAGTGAGCGGCGGCAGAGAGCGGCGGCAGAGTGAACGGTGTCAGAGTGAACGGTGTCAGAGAGAGCGGTGTCAGAGAGAGCGGTGTCAGTGAGCGGTGTCAGAGTGAGCGGTGTCAGAGTGAGCGGTGTCAGAGTGAGCGGTGTCAGAGTGAGCGGTGTCAGAGTGAGCGGTGTCAGAGTGAGCGGTGGCAGAGTGAGCGGTGGCAGAGTGAGCGGTGGCAGAGTGAGCGGGAGCAGAGTGAGCGGGAGCAGAGTGAGCGGTGGCAGAGAGCGGTGACAGAGTGAGCGGTGTCAGAGTGAGCGGTGACAGAGTGAGCGGTGGCAGAGTGAGCGGTGGCAGAGTGAGCGGGAGCAGAGTGAGCGGGAGCAGAGTGAGCGGTGGCAGAGAGCGGTGACAGAGTGAGCGGTGTCAGAATGAACGGTGTCAGAGTGAACGGTGGCAGAGTGAGCGTTGGCAGAGTGAGCGGTGGCAGAGTGAGCGGTGGCAGAGTGAGCGGTGGCAGAGTGAGCGGTGGCAGAATGAGCGGTGGCACAGAGAGCGGTGGCAGAGTGAGCGGTGGCACAGAGAGCGGTGGCAAGTGGCGGTGGCAAGTGGCGGTGGCAGAGTGGCGGTGGCAAGTGGCGGTGGCAGAGTGAGCGGTGTCAGAGAGCAGTGGCAAGTGAAACGGTGTCAGAGTGGCGGTGGCAAGTGGCGGTGGCAGAATGAGCGGTGGCAAGTGGCGGTGGCAAGTGGCGGTGGCAAGTGGCGGTGTCAGAAGCGGTGGCAAGTGGCGGTGTCAGAGTGAGCGGTGTCAGAGTGAGCGGTGGCAGAGTGAGCGGTGTCAGAGAGCAGTGGCAGAGTGAACGGTGTCAGAGTGAGCGGTGGCAGAATGAGCGGTGGCAGAGAGCGGTGGCAGAGTGAGCGGTGGCAGAGTGAGCGTTGGCAGAGTGAGCGGTGGCAGAGTAAGCGGTGGCAGAGTGAGCGGTGGCAGAGTGAGCGGTGGCAGAGTGAGCGGTGGCAGAGTGAGCGGTGGCAGAGTGAGCGGTGGCAGAGTGAGCGGTGTCAGAGTGAGCGGTGGCAGAGTGAGCGGTGTCAGAGAGCAGTGGCAGAGTGAACGGTGTCAGAGTGAGCGGTGGCAGAATGAGCGGTGGCAGAGAGCGGTGGCAGAGTGAGCGGTGGCAGAGTGAGCGTTGGCAGAGTGAGCGGTGGCAAATGCGGTGGCAGAGTGGCGGTGTCAGAGTGAGCGGTGGCAGAGTGAGCGGTGTCAGAGTGAGCGGTGGCAGAGTGAGCGGTGGCAGAGTGAGCGGTGGCAGAGTGAGCGGTGGCAGAGTGAGCGGTGGCACAGAGAGCGGTGGCAGAGTGAGCGGTGGCACAGAGAGCGGTGGCAGAGTGAGCGGTGGCAGAGTGAGCGGTGGCAGAGTGAGCGGTGGCAGAATGAGCGGTGGCAGAGAGCGGTGGCAGAGTGAGCGGTGGCAGAGTGAGCGGCGGCAGAGAGCGGTGGCAGAGTGAGCGGTGGCAGAGTTAGAAATATTAATTTAAAAAATAATAAAAATAAAATATTAGTTTGTCCATGCAGTGGTGAACATGTCTCTTTATTGAGCTTAATACTTTTAAACAATCTAATGTCAATGTAGTGATTGAATCTGCTGTTATGACTTCTCTCACAGCTGCCATCATTATCTCTGTTTTGTCTGTGGCCTGTGAAGAGTCAAGCCTTTTTCTGGTTCACATGCACATGGAGAGAAAGGGCCAGGATCTCAAGAGTCATGTGAAGGAAACAGTATCCAATTAATTCTTGCAATTAAAATTATTTGTATGCATATTTATGCAATTTGGAACCTCCAAGATGTGAATCTAGGGAGGTTTTAGATAAAAAAAAAAAAAAAAAAAAAAAAACTTCTAAAGAGCCACTATTTGTTAAAAGAACAAGAAAATTAGCTCTGTTCAACACCCCTAAAAAAAAAAAAAAAAAAACATAAAAAACCATAAAAAAACACAGAAGCAAAACTGCGGACAAATAATTCCCTATTAAAATCGTTCATGGTTGCTGTCAAAACTTCTTGTCCAAACAAAATATGCACGGGAAAAAAACAAAAACATGAAAAACAATACATTCATTTATATAAAAATGCTCTAAATTTCTCTTTTGCTTTATCTATTTATTTCTCCTAAGGTGTAGATCTATATCACTTATTCTAACTCAGACTACATAGTGAGCAGGTTTCTACTGTATTAATACAGAGACCAATAAAACTTCCCAACTCTACGATAAGACTATATAAACATATCGAAATGTATCATGTTGTACTTCTAAAGTGAATCAGTTGCAGTCATTTCTTTGTTGCGTGAGCATGAGCTGTGTATGTGCTGCAGATGACAGGACTAATTTGGCAAGATAACACCTTTTAAAGTTCTAAATGTGGTGTGATGTTACCTCTCCTTTTTGTCTGTTTGCTGCACGGCCGGGCTCTGCTACGCCACTGCTGTCAGAGGGTCATGCTGAAGGCTCAGACTCTGTTCAGTGTCCTCCTTTAAGCAGTGGTTGCAGATGTTCATCTTTTCCCACATCCATACCCTGCAGGAGCACCTCCACCAGTGTTAGATCCATATTTTCCAAAATTTTGCGATGTATGAATCAAAACTCTGTCGTTTCAGATCCATAGTGGTTTTGTGTTCTGTTTTGGCTAATTCTTTGTCAGCTTTGTTTTCTTTTGGTCCTGATAGTGGCTTGTAAACAGTATGGCTCAACGTGCGGCGCTAGCTGTCAATCTAACCTGTTGCTAACATGAGCGAAACCAGCCGCTGGAAAAGGAAACACCTGATTGGTCAGTTATTATTGCTAATAACTTGATTTATGAACAACCTAATGAGAAGTCTCATTTGTGCACTACTTAGTGCAGTGTGTGTGTGTGTGTGTGTGTGTGTGTGTGTGTGTGCGTGTGTGTGTGTGCGTGTGCGTGTGCGTGTGTGTGTGTGCGCGTATATATAAGCCAATTTTTATATCCAGCTCCAGATTGTTGCCGCTGCATCAGGACATCAGCTGGTCCACCTCCCTCCAGACTCATCGCCGTCCAAGATGAGTCCGATGAGGGTGGTGTCATCCACAAACTTGATCAGATTTACGGAGTCAGCTGGAAGGCGTAAAGGGAGAAGAGCAGAGGAGAAAGTACACCACCCTGAGGAAATCCTGTGCTGATTGTCCATGAGTCTAGGGAGCAGGGAGGATGGCAGAGGTTCCTGGTGAGTCCAGATGCAGCAGGATGAAGTGGAGGGCCAGGTTAATGGCGAGATAAACTGCAGCAGGTCCAGGGTGGAGGAGGTGACGCCTTAAAGCAGGCTGGGACATGGCATGACTCTAAGGAGGAGTTAAAAATGTCCCTGAAGACAGGAATCAGCTCATTTGCACAGTGTCTGTTACGAGGTAATGACAGGCGGACCCAATGAAGCAGACCAGAGATATGGAACAATACAGAATTATTTATTGAGGGTAGGCTGAGAAGGAGTAGGCTGGACCAGGAAACACAGGTGAGTACAGGGACGGCAGGCAGGAGCTGGCTAGACTGAGGTGCACAGGTGAGTACCGGGATAGCAGGCGGGAGCAGGATGGACCGAGGAGCACAGGTGAGTACTGGAGTGGCAGAGTAGGAGCAGACTGGAGCTGAGGCTGGAGAAAAAAAAAAGTCCTTTATAAGCAACATATCCACAGGAGACAAATAACAAAAGATACAAAAAGCCAAGGTGTTCTCCACGGAAGTAGACTGAACGATCTGGCAGGGTGTGGATGAATGAGCCAAGTCCTTATACTGCAGAGGGTGTATGTTTGATTGAAGATGGGTACCAGGTGTGCCAATCAGTCATGCCCAGGAAGCTCCAAACAAGGACACCACAGGAGGGGAGGAGGAACAGACACACACACAGGAGGGAGGAGGCACTAAGCTCATGACAGTGTCTCAGGGTGGCGGGGGAGACATCGTTTGGTCCAGCAGCTTTTCAGGGGTTGGACTTCCAAAACAGTCTATTCACGTCCTGTCTCTGAACTGAGAGGCCAGTGGGCCAAGCTCGTAAGGAAAGAAACTAGCAGTGGCACTGGCAACTTTCTATGTATTCACACATAAGGGGGCAGCAGTAGCTCAGTTGGCAGAGTGGGCGCCTTCTGATCCGAAGGTCGCCAGTTCGAATCCCACTCCAGACATGGAGTAGTTGAGTGGTCAGACCCTCTGACCCGCAGGTTGGTGGTGCGTTTTCAGCTCCTACAGATGAATACTGCCGTTGTGTCCTTGGGCAAGACACTTAACCCACCTCGCCCTCAGTGTCTGCGTACACTGGTGTATGAATGTGTGAGTGGATGGGTGACTGGTTCCTTGATGTAAAGCGCTTTGAGTGCCTTAAAAGGTAGAAAAGCGCTATATAAATGTGACCATTTACATAAGTCTTCCTTACATCAGTCCTGATAATTGTAGTTTTAATTCCATCCAGGTAATCTCCAGAGAGTAAAGTTTAACAGTTATGAGTTAAGTGTGCCTGTTGGGTCATGATGCTGTTGTGTTGTTGATGTTAATGCTTCATCTGTGCAAGGACTTTTACATGGATCTTTTAAACTACTCATGAATAAAGTTAGTTATTTTGTCCAATTTTCAAAACAGCGTTTGTGCTTTCTGTGCTAATTTTTCCTCAAACTATGCTTTTGGTTGCAAGAATGATTTTATCATGTTTTACGTGCTCATTTTAAAAATTATGTCGGGCAGGGTACATTACGCTGTAGTGATGTAATAACAAACCCTTTAATATCAGTGAATAAAACAACTGTAGACGAGGTCACGTTTGTTTTGTGTGCTTTATGAAAGACGAAGTTTGGTAACGAATGATGAAACGAAGTATAAAAAGGAGACATAAACATTTAGATTTATTTTTTACAGCAGGTAAAGTAGTACAGTAAAGTACAGTAGAAGGTCTAGCCGCTCTGCCACCGTGCATCCCACTTATTAACATTATTAACTATTATTATTAACACCTTATTTATTTGTTCATTGTTTTAAAACTTTTATAAAATACTTTGCACACAGCACCAAGAGGCAAAATCATCATGAAAAGTGGATGAGGGCTCTCAGCTCGAAAGACTTATCCTGTAAGTACATAATGCACTTGACATTTTTTAATTGTTTCATTTCTTGCTTTATTAAAGTATTTATTTTTCTTTTTTGTGTGGATTCAGAAGCCAGTTGTGCCATGGATCTATATCCTGTGAATCTGCCCGTGACCAGAACCAGCAAACATCTAATGATCACGACTCTGAGAAACAACTCACTTTCCAACAGTAGCAACTTTTATGTTTGAATTGACAAAATAAAGAAACCTAACTACACATTTTATATGATTTTTGTCTTTTGGGGTTAGTCTAGTCCATAGACCATGAGACAGTTGACTGTTGGAGCCTGCTAGTCACTGCGTTCCAAACAGGAAGTAGCTATGGAGGCGGTCCTGGCTCTTTCAAGCCGAGCTGCCATTCACATTCTATTGAGACACTGGTGCTGTTTACTCCGTAATTACTTCTGTCAAACTCACCATCTGGAACTAAATTGTGTAAATTGTGTGTGTGTAAATTGTGTTTATACACAATCTACATGATTCTGGTGTTTTGTTTTGTTTTTAGATTGTAGATTGTTCATAAATCAAGTTATTAGCAATAATAACTGACCAATCAGGTGCTTCCTTTTCCGGGGGCCGGTTTGGCTCGTGTTAGCAACAGGTTTGATTGACAGCTAGCGCCCCTCTAGACAGCTAGAGGGGTGGAAACTGTCAACAACCTCGCTCCTGATTAGTCCGTGTGGTTGCTACGATACTCACTCGTATGTCCAAATATGGAGACTGGCTCCACTTTAGCCGCTATAACTGCTAGCCACGATTGGCTTCATTTGGCTGGAGCCAAATGCTATGGGTGACGTCACATTCCAGCTGTCCAGTGATTTTTATACGGTCTGTGGTCTAGTCATAGACATAAAAATAGTGGACAGACAGTTGCCGCTCCGCCTCATTCATGATAATGCGGCTCAGTCATGGAGAATTCAAAATGGCAGCGGGTTAGCCCCCACCACTCCCCCCTCGGTGGGGAGGCGGGGAGAGGGCGACTTTGGGGCGGCCTTTTGCTGACGTACTGCCGTCGTTGCCTCTATGGTTACCGCCCACTCGTAGGTCTATGGCTGCGCCCTGACATTTCTGGCGCGTAAAGCCCGCCTTCCTCATTAGATATTCAAGAACTTTAAAAAATCACAGCGGCTAAACCAGCTTGGTTCAAAAAAATTCACCCCCCTCAGCGTTGTCACAGAGCCGTAAGCTAACATTTGAGACCAAAGCCGTATTTTGAGCCAGGCTCTAAAGTAGGTTTTGAAACGTCTAACTCCCCATTGACTTGCATTGAATAATTCTACTTCCGCAGCGGCCCCTAACGGTCAGCAGCAGATTGCATACATGGCAGCCTACAGTCGGCGGCTCAATTTGAGCGCGGTAGCCTCGCCCACTGGGTCTAGTCCATGCCTGCCCGCTACTGGGACTATTTTTGGGTCTGGTCTCACTTGCATCTAAAACAGAGATTTGACGCTTAGCCTCACCTGCAAGCGCTCCCAACACAATGGCCACCTTCTCTGCCTCTGGTAAATCTTGGCTGCCCTGGAGCCCTGATGAACCTGGCCCTTTAAATTTGGACAGCTAAGGTGCAGCAGGATACACAGGCATCACCATCATTTCTTTATTGGATAAACAGTGCTCTCAAAATTAATCCTGCACAACGCCAGAAAATAGTGTGGGTATTTATTATTTAAAAATGGAGATGATTAAAATTGGCAAATAAAAATATAAATATTGAATTAAAACACAATAAAACACAATAAAAATTGGGTCACTGAATATCAATAAAGAAAAGTGACAGATAAAATAAACCATAAAATGTATTACAAAGGAATGATAAAAATGTTTCCAATAAAACAGACCCACGCTAAAACAAAAGGTTAAAATCACTAGGTGGGTAACAATAAAAATGAGTTAAAAAGGACGCTAAAAGGACACAAAGTTGCGGTTGTGGGTTCGGTCCTTCCTGGGTTGGTCTCCGGCGGCCTGCACAGAGGAAGGGGAGAGAAGAACGGCGAAGTCCTTCTATCATTGTCAGACTCGCTCTGAACGTATTTTCTGTTTAACCGTGAAAACTTCACCTTCCTCAGATCCACTCTTTACTGCAATGCATTGTGGGTGTATATTTACATGTGTGTAATTGCCTCTAGAACCAGTAGATGGAGCCACACATAAGTCAAAATGGCATCTCCAAACGCAGAGATTAAGTTCAATTTTTCTGTGTAAATGCATTTTATTTTTAGTTCTAAAACATGTCAAACTGAAGACACTCAAGAACAGGTTTAAAGGCTGAAAACAACTTTAAAAAAACACGAGTCTGTTTTGTGCAGTTGCTACTTTAAGGGCTGATCTTTGAGTTTGTTCTTTCCACATGAAAGCCTAAGAGGCAAAAAAAAAAAAAAAAAAAAAGATATTATACAGTTCTATTTATATCTCTTTCATAAATTGGAATATAGAAGAAGAGGTTTCCATCTGCATCAAAGTTTTCAGGATAGAAAGAGAAAGTAGAGTACACCAGGAAGCCAGACAGTTTTCAAAGGCTCAGTGAATAAAAGCAGATAGTTGTGGCCCTTTATCAACCCCAAAGCTCCCACCCCAAACTCACGTTTTAAAAACTGTGGGGTTTGTGGTTGGTTCAACAATGGATTACATGATATTTAGAACTCAAACACCCAATATGTGCAGACAACTGACACAGAATCAGAGAGGTATGATATTAAATGGGGTGTGCCTCAAGGCTTGATTCTTGGGCCAAACCTCTAACCCCTTAAAATGAGGGCCTGTCTTTCCCAAAATGAGCCCCAATTCAAACGGAAGCTGTTTCTGTCTAGACTCTTGGTGAAGCTGAGACTGTAGTTTTGGCCTCTGATGTCAGATTTACTCTAATTATAAATGGAAACAAGCTCTGCACAGAGGGATATTAGATTTTCAAATGTTTTTATTGCTATTGTCGGTGAACAAAATTCTCAAACTAGGAACTTGCTTTAGCAAAACACTGCAACATACAGCAATGTATAATAATAACAGTCAGGTAAAAAGTGTAGATTATGCTAATATAAGATAAACTAAGGGCATGCCAAATAAAATATGTGCAGAAAATTAAATACAATATATACTCAAAGACAATGAGATAAGAACAATAGTGCAAACTTGCAGCACAAAGAATGGAATAGTATTATTTACATTATTAAAGTGACAGGTGTCGAACGGCAGAAGGAGTGGCTCAAATAGTCCATGTCCAGGGTGATAGGGGTCAGCTGCGATCTGACCTGCTCGTCCCCGAGTCCTGCAGACGTACAGGTCCCAGAGCAATAGAAGAACCTGCGGTGCAGTTCTACATGGCTATTATCGAGTCCATCCTCACCTCCTCCATTAACATGTGGTACAGGAGCCACAGCCAGGGACAAACAGAGACTACAGTAGAGCTTTCCTCAGCTGCCTCATGAAGTACATCCTGGGCCTTCTTGATGATGGAGCTGATGATCAGATCCGACCTGAGATCTTGAGTGATGGTGAGGCTGAAAAAAAGGGCAACGGGGGGCGGGGAGACTTTCCTGAAGTCCACAATTATCTGTCCGATGAGGGTGGTGTTGTCCGCAAACAGTCATCTTCACTGAGTCAAGGTTGAAAGTTGGTGTACAGGGAGAAGAGCAGAGGAGAAAGTACACCACCCTGTGGAGCTCCTGTGCTGATAGTCCAAATGTCCGACACATTCTTTCTCAACTGCAAGGACTGCCTCCGATCCGTCAGGAAGTCAGAGTGATCCACCTGCAGGTAGCGTTCGGTACAGTGTGCTGAGAGAGCTTGTCCTGGAGCAGAGAAGGAGGATGGCAGAGATTCATGAGGAGTCCAGATGCAGTAGGATGAAATGAAGGTCCAGGTTAATGGCAAGGTGAACTGCAGTGGGTCCAGAGTGGAGGTGGTGATGACCTAAAGCAGGCTGGTACATGGCATGACTCCAGGTGTTAAAAATGTTCCTGAAGACAGGAGTCAGCTCATCTGCACAGTGTCTCAGGGTGGCGGGGGAGACAGTTTGGTCCAGCAGCTTTTCAGGAGTTGGACTTCCGAAACTGTCTATTCAGGTCCTGTATCAGAACTGAGAGGCTGGTGGGCCTAAGATATAATTGGAGAGGTAAATGTCTGCTATACTGTGACATAGTAGACAGAGAATTTTACGTCTATGAATATCTGTGGCGTAAACTAGAAAACCAGTCTCATAACTAAAGAAACTAGCAGTGGTACTGGCAAATTTCTGTCTGTATTCACAAATAAGCCTTCCTTAGATCAGTCCTGATCATTGTAGTTTTAATTCCATTCAGGCAATCTCCAGTGAGAACAGTTTAATAGTTATAAGTTAAAGGGTGTGCCTGTTGGGTCATGATGCTGGTGTGTCTGCTGTTAATGCTTTGTCTGTGCAAGGACTTTTACATGGATCTTTTAAACTACTCATGAACAAAGTAAGTTATTTTCTTCAATTTTCAAAAAAAGCATTGTGCTATATGTGCTATTTGTTCTTCAGACTATGCTTTGTCACGAGAATGATTTTATTGGACTTTGTGCGCTCATTTTTTGAATTACACCGGGCAGTGTACGTTACGCTGTAGTGATATAATAACAAACTCGTTGTCACAGGTGAACCAGAGTGGGACCCAAAAAGCAGAGAACAGATGGATGCACAATATAGAATTGATTGTAACCCGAGAATTCAGAATTTAGAGCGCAGACCCTCACCTACTGCATGCAATTTGTCTCCGCCTGTCCGCGCAGCGCAGGATCAGTGAGAATGCACGATCAGAAAGCGCTCCTAATGTAGCGTAAAGAAAACAAATGCAGATTCACTGAATGTTTGCCGTTTGTGCAACTGCAATCGCTTTTTTCACTGTGTCAACATTGCGCACAAATAGAGCATTGATAAAATGTTCTTAAGAGATTTACAACCATTTACATGTTTCGAGTGGTATTGATTGTAATTTGCCTTCAGGGTAACAAAAAGTTTAATACATGTCATTATTCGGACAAAATGTGGTCCGAGTTAACAGTTTTTGTTTTCTCGTTTCTGTTTGGTGCAATCTAAACTGCGGGGCTTGATCCAGTCGGACTCTGGCGCAGAAGAAAATAGACTTAATTTGAATTCTGTTGGAGAGCGGCGGAGTGGCGGAGCTGAGGCGTAGACCTTCGCCGCGCTTACGCGCTTCATTCATTTCGATGGCTGCGTAAGTTCTGCGCAGTGCGTGGCGGAGCGGAGCGGAGCAGAGACGCATGATGTGGAATTTGGGGGTAAGGAGATGCAGGGCTGGAGCAGACTGGACCAAGGAGCACAGGTGTGTGTGTGTGTGTGTGTGTGTGTGTGTGTGTGTGTGTGTGTGTGTGTGTGTGTGTGTGTGTGTGTGTGTGAGTGTGAGTGTGAGTGTGAGTGTGAGTGTGAGTGTGTGTGTGTGTGTGTGTGAGTGTGAGTGTGAGTGTGAGTGTGAGTGTGAGTGTGAGTGTGAGTGTGTGTGTGTGTGTGTGTGTGTGTGTGTGTGTGTGTGTGTGTGTGTGTGTGTGTGTGTGTGTGTGTGTGTGTGTGTGTGTGTGTGTGAGTGCGTGCGTGCGTGCGTGCGTGCGTGTGTGGCATATGCAAATAGCCAGGCAAAAATACATAGAAAATAAACTAAGCTACAACATTCTGGAAATGAAGTGTACCGCAACTCTAGGTTTAACTGGACTTTGCTGCCCTCTGCTGGTCATCCAGCTCTTGATGACCAAACATGTTCTGCTAAAGATTGTTACAGCAATGAGGTAACTATGTAAAATCTGCAATTACAATTGGCAAATTCTACCTTTCACCTCAAAACCATAGTAATCCCTAAAGATAATTACAAATTATGCTTAGTCCATTTAATGATTTTTCTTTAATTTCCTGACTATTTACATTGTGAATTCTCATTTAAGGAATCAAAACCATGAATGAACACACATAATGTTGATGTTTTTTAAAACATTTTTATTTCTTTTTTGGCGTGTCAAAGTCTTCAAAGAATCTTTCATTCCACAAATGAACAATAAAAAAAAAAAAAACAATAATAACAATTTAGGTAAAAGTACAGATACTGGAGCAATTGAACCTTTAGGCAGAATGTTTAGGTGAATGTGCTAGAAGAGCCCTTCAAACCACATGAAAAGTACTTTCTACTTTTTAGTCCAGTTATAATTGTGTATTATTACTTACAAATGTGCAGTAAATACAGGCACTTTGAGCAACTGGATTTAAAGGACAAGTATTAACACATATTTAACCCCAAAACATTGTTCTGTCATCAAACACATTCCTGGAGTAGCATTTAGCTTCATTCATGATATGATAAATCTTTTCTTGAAAATGTGAGGCAGGAGTTCTCCAACTTCACCTTGCTTCCAAACCGTAACCTTCATGGTGACTTGTTTGTTTTCCCGTTAAAGGAGACAGGAACTCATGATAGTATGTGCACAGATTTTAGTACCCAAAATGTGATAAATACCAGCCCAAGCACACAGGACTAATGACTAGGATTCAAAAGGCAAAATACACTGCAAATGGCTATGTATCTTTAAGTTAGAATCATCTGCCGTGTCGGAGGAGACAACACTCCACACTGTGATGATGTAATGCAGCGGGCTGAGGACTGGTACTGGTCCGTGGATCAATTGGTACCAGGCCGCACAACAAATAATTATTTATGTTTTATTTATTATCGGAGTCTGAGCAAGGTTTTATTCTGAAAAATCTTTTATTTTGAAAAATGACTGGATTCTCTCAGTTACATGTCGGTAACTTGAGCACTAAAATGTAACCCTAAATGTAACCATAACAAAATCAGTAAGAAACAGATGTCTTTGGAAAGTTTCTTTGCAAAGGGGAAAAGGCCCAGTGAAGAGACAGAACAAGAGCCTACGACTTCCAAGAAAAAGAAAGATTTGAACAGAAAATACCAGAAGTCCTACTAGAAATATGGATTTATCGCGACAGGTGATTCCCCCACATCGAGCCCGCTCTGCATAATATGTGACTACCAGCTCTAATGAGGCAATGAAGCCTTCCAAGCTGCTTCACCACTTAGAGACCAAGCACCCTGGATTAAACGCCCCTCACCTCCCGGGACACGGTAAAATTGTCAAGCGTTGACCGGTCCACGGTGATAAAAAGGTTGAGGACCCCTGATGTAATGGATGGTGGTTGAATCATTTTCTGTGCTGAATTTGAGGGCTCAGCGTCCACTTCAGCTTGAAGTCTGTGAGGCCCCTCTTCATTAACATCTCAGATAACTGTGGAAAGAAGGAAATGGATAATAATAATACAAAAATAATGGTATAGGAAATGCATTTGGTTAGGGTTGGTGGTGTGCTGTGTCAAATCACCAACAGAGTGCAGTTTTGCTAGTTAAAGTAGTTCCTTTAACTCTTTTGTATAATGGAAATCAGTGTTGCGTGACTAGATCATTCTTATTGACGTCATATTCTTTGTGTATTCTGACTGACTGGGTGACAAATATACAGCATGTTCTATTGTTTAAAGCAGACATTTTAGCCCCACTTTTCTCTGATTTTCTCTTGTGCCACGTTACTCTAGTTAAAAACAGTCACAGCTGCAGTCTAGTAGTTTGAGCTGTTACGACTGGACTTGAATCACAATGTGTGGACCATGGAAAGGCACGACTAGAGTCCAGCAGCAGTCTTTCAAACATGTTTGAATTATAGAGATGGTTTTGACCATGGTACAGTTTACCGACACTTTCACACACACAAAGCCCAGCGGCCAATGTTATGTAGCGGTAGAACGACACTGGACACAGCGTCTGGGCAAACACCTTCTATGTTTTTTCAGAAAGAAGAGAAGGCTAAACAATGGCAACGAGGCACATGGTGATATTTTTGCCAAAACATCAGGTGTATAATGCAAAAAATGCAGACACACTACTTTTACACTTACAACCAAAGCTGAAGTGCATCAAACAGTAACCATTACCGTCACTGTTTATCACCTCATCTGTTTGGACTGAGCTCCAAATGACACTGGTTTTCTCCAATTAAAATTCCAGGTAATTTGTCCAACTTCTTCAACTCTGTTGCCACTTTTAATGACCATTTGAGAAAATCCCGAGAGAGTAAGTATCACAGCAAGCGCCTCAACTATCTGTTTTGCTTGATCACATGAGGCTGTTTAACCAATGAAAAGTCAGGAAAAATACACAGTGGCACTTCACCGACGCAGACAGGAGTTTCAGGTGAAAAAGCGACCTGGAGCAGCCGAGTGGACGCTTAAGCTGTGCACTCTATCTTGTTGCCACCCGCAAATGTCAATTACGTGTAAATAATCTTAAGGTAGCATGGTCTATTACCAACCGTAGAGCTAAATCTCTGCGGGGTGATCAAAACTACTCACCAGTGCTAAAATCAGATCTCTGTTTGCTGTATCCGAGAGGTCAGCCAAAGTCTGCAGTTTCAGTTGTGCCTTAGTTAATCTGTTCTTGAAAGCTGCACAATTTTAAAAGCACATGATGAGTTAGTCACGACTTTTGACAAACAATTGATGAGTAAAAATAATTATGACCTCTTTGACAAATGAACGGGAAGGCATAGTAACACTGTCCATCGTGCCAGTTATACGCTGAGGACTCTGCCACACAGTTCTCGGTACCAGAGTTTGGCTGCCCACTGGCCCAGATTTTGAAAGTGCTGGTGCTGCCATCGGACCACCTCCAGGGCTCTCTGTACAGACCGATCCACACGTTATTGTCCCACTGAAGAGAGGCCACAGCAGTGTTTTCAGCCTCATCTTCGATCATGGCCAGGTCTGTGTAGTGCTGTCTGCAGTAGCTCCGAGCATTCTCCCAGGTCATGGGGGTTTGGACAAAGAAGAACTGCTTGGAGCTGGAATCATTTGTACCTTTAAATCAGACAAATGTTTGTGGTCAGAGGATTTTGATAGGACTAGGCACCATCTATGTTTTTTGCTTCTATGAAATGAGACGCTATGCTTTTAAGGTATTTAGTGAAAACCTACCACATACATTGATCATTATTTATTTATTTAATACATTTTTTATTACCTTTTTTTTAATTGCATCTGCAGTCATAAAAATGTACATAAATGAACTTGAAAAAACTAGGCAAGATTTCAAGTAAAATGTATCATGCATGTGTTTATGACACATGCATGATCTGTTTATGACACAAAAAAAGGTAAGTAAATAAATAAATAAAATAAAAATGGGTAAGATTTTAAAATATTCTGTCTGTCCCCAGAATTGAAGCAAAAATGTTCAAATCCAATATTGTATTTTTTTATATTTACCTTTGTGAAGTTAAATTATATTTTTTGCAAAAAACAACTTGAACTTGAAATTATGTGATTTTATGTTTTGGTTCACAAGGAACTCGGAACATGTCTCTGCTCTGGTGTGCCCACTTTGTGCCATATATTGAATTGTGGAAGACTTTAAAATCTTCTTGTGTGCTGTCGGCTTTAATCGCAGGATCTGGCAACCCAAAATGCTGCTCACTGTCTATAAAATTGACAGATGTCGGTTTTATAGTCAGTGAGCAGTATTTGTTATAAAGCTCCTCGGTGATCATAGAATTCTAACAGGTTACATGTTGAGGCAGCAGTCTCAGCAAGAAACTCTGATCATGGAACTGGACTCTCTGACTGCTGTGTTGGAGAGGATGATCCAAAGTCCTGACTATATACATATTATTTTGCAACTTCCATTTGCTTTTTCAATTAATGACAGAAAAAAGTCAGCCTTTGCGTTCCATAGAAGACGTACCACTTTATTTTGTAACATGGTGTAACAGCCCGTTACAAGAGGATTTTCTTTTATGGGCAAGTTTCAGAACCTATCTTTCTTTTTCATTAGTTTTCTAATGTCTTCTTTCATCCATGGAACATTGTTTTTACGCCGCTTGTGAATAGTCTTTCTAAGAGTTTTAAAGTAGAACACAGTCACGACACCCAGTGTCAGAGGCAGCAAAACAACCTCAAAACATCTTTGAACCTCCTCTATATTTGACTGCATACTGTGTCCTTTTCTTTGTAGGCCTCATTCCATTTTTCTTAAACAGTAAAATTATGTGCTTTACCAAAAAGCTCTATTTTGGTCTCATTTGTCCACAAGACCTTTTCCCAGAATGATTTTCATTTACTCACAGGGGTGCACCTGGGTCTCCAGCCATAGTGTTTGTTTTCATTATAATTTAACGGATGGTTTGCATTGACACTGATGCACCCTGAGCCTGCAGGACAGCTTGAATTTCTTTGGAACTTGTTTAGGGCTGCTTTTCCACCCGCCGGATTATCTACCTTTCATCGGTGTTTCTCTTCTTTCCACGATCAAGGAGATTAGCTACATTGCCATGGGTTGCAAACTTCTTCATGATGTTGCACACTATGGACAAAGGAACATCGAGATCTTTGGAGATGGACTTGAGATTATTAATATTTTTCCACAACTTTGGTTCTCCAGTCCTCAGACAGTTCTCTTCTCCTCTTTCTGTTCTCCATGCTCAGGTGTAATTTTTCTATTGCCCACACCTGTAACTTGCCCCAGGTGGGTTCAAACAAGCATCACAAGCTTCAAGGAAATGTATTTAGCCACAGTTTTTGAAAGGTTGCCAATAAGTAGTATTATATAAAAAAAATTTGGGAGGGTGGTACTTCATTTGCTGGGGTGCCAACACAGGGCCGCTACCAACCATTTGGGTGACCTAAGCAGAAATGCTCCAAGGTGCCCCCTTTCCAACCCTCTATGATTTAGACATTAGTAAGAAGTTGAAGCACTTTGACTTTGTACGCTCCGCGATGTCGGCACAGCATTTTGCTGCACCAGTTGCGTTCAGATTTTCATTGTAGCCTATATGAGGCTGATTTTCATAAACTGAATGTGGTAAGATGACTTTTGGAGCCTGTGCCGGAGGTGCGCTTGCTTACCTGGTGCCCCGAGGCGTGGACTGGCGGATTTTATAAGTGCTCCCTTTCTCGTTGCTCCCCCTTTTGCTCACACGCATTTCCGGGTCTTTGTGTTCGCCGCGTTGTCCTCCTGCTCAGGTAGATCCCGGTTTCCAAATTTATTCAGTAAATTTTAAAGTTCCTAAATCGTGGTTTCTTCCAATACCGCTGTTTGGCTGCGCATTTGGCACCACATCATTTTCCTAACTTTGACATTTGTCCCTGCGCGTCCTCGTGCACCTACGGTTGTGACGACAGTTAATGAATGTCCACTACCCTTGTTCATTCATAAAAATGTCCCAAATTCTCACACAACATCCATGTGTTTTAGTTTTCTGTTTGGCTGCTCCATTCATAAACTTTGAGCCAGTGCCGTTGCTACGCGCTCTCATCTATAGTGACAGGTAATGCCGCTGCTACGCGCTCTCATCTATAGTGACAGGTAATGCCGCTTGTAGCTCAATTGTAGCTTGCTCTTGTCGGCTTTACACGCCCAGAGCAACGCTGGTTGGTCTTTCACCTGCCGTCCATTGGTCCACATGCGGGGTGTCTCTGACTGAATGCTCCCTCCTGTTCGGCGTTAAGCCGTGGGCCACTTTCCTCTGGTAGGATTATTTGTCTTTAACACTTTAACACAAACACTTTTTATTAATTGGTAGTTTTTAGGTAAATTGTAAATTCATTTTTCAGGTGTCTGCGGTGGTCTGCAGCAGCCCCATAGCCTGCCAGAGTTCGTGCTAAATTGTATCAATATTCACAGCCCCTCAGAAAACTATGTGTGGCAGGTTTAATCATATGATTATTATAAATAATTAATTATAAATAGTAATCATTATTGTAAATGGATCCTTTCTTTTTTATAGGCATTTGAAAACCTGTACTTTTCACCAGAATCAAGCATTTTGAGACATAAAGTGGAGAAAAACGCCCTTTTGTAAAACACACTTTTGTTCATTTTTGTTTCTTTGGTGTAAACGTTGATGAACATGTGCAACTGCAATGACATAAAATCTTTAGGATTATAATACAAGATCTACATGTTAAAAATAGCAGAGAAAAGATTACGTTTTATGTTTTAAAACCAACAAGCGCGGCATTTCAGACATGGAGGTGAAAAAATCCTTTCTGGCTGAAAAGGATTTTTTTTTTGCTGCAGTACCAATGGACTGGCCACTGGTGGCTACTCACGACAGGTTTATGCTAGCAATACCCTCTCCAAATGATCTAATAGATCCATGAGAGTGAACAACAAGACTTAACTGATTTTTTCCCCCCTGGATCCTAGGGTCTTCCATGTCACTTTTTATTTTTAGTTTATTGACTTTAATTTAACTAGGAAAGTCCCACTGAGATTCAGAATCTCCTTTTACTGGACTCTTGTAACTCTACTTGTGCCAGAGGGGAGGAGCCTATTACATGTTTTTAGTGGTAGGGGAAAATGGCATCTGAAGGAAACCTACGCAGATACAGGGAGAGTACAAAAGATGTATACTGATGAAGAATATTTTTTGCAGTGTTTAAACTAAAAGTTTTAGTTTTAGTTATATGTTGGAAGTAATTAATCTGGTTGAGACTGGGGAAAAACCCAGAATAATAAGTAGCTTGGGAGGAGTAGTGTCCTAAATCTAAGAAACTATAGAAGAAGAGCCAAGCTATAGGGGGTAATGGTCATGAATATTCATATATGTGCTACATTCTCTTTGTTGGTGCTTCCGGAGGTTTTTTCTTCGCGTGAGAATCTCTGTGGGTTTGGAGCCATGATCTGGTTAGAAGAGCTTTCTGCATAGTCTACAAACCACTCAGATCTTACATTTTACCAAGGAGGAAGTTTTTCTTTGGACAATAAAGACTCTATTGCATTGAATTTCCTTGAGTTCATCTTCTTCATTGTGTCAAACATGCAAGTGTTATCCAAATTATTACACAACAATACGAGAGGCTAATGAAATCAGGAAGCGGGGCACACGTACCATCAACAGAGACAAGGAGATGTTACTTTGGCTCACACATGGGACTCACTTCTCTAGAGACCACCACGCGGGGGCAGGCGTGGTCAGTTTGATGGATCTGTCAAACTGACCACACCTGGAAACAACATCTGATAAGAGACACATCACATCCATCAGACGTCACCTCTGAGTACGGCGCAAGTCCTCTCGCCAAAACATGTCAGGTAAATGAGCTTATAGCTACTTACAACTGTCTTATTAGAAGACAAATTTAATGTATTGTTTATTACAAAAAATTTATATTTATTGTTGAATATGTAACTTTAGCCACATGCCCAACCTATCTCAGACAAATATTTCTGTATATATAGGTACTTACTTTTGAAGCATGCAAAGTATAGCTGATTCTTGCAGTAATAATCATTCCACTCTCCTCTGTAGATAATCACACATCTCTCTTGAGCACCTCCATTGTTAGGGTTTCCAGCAGCCCACTTCATGTAGCGACTGGGGCTGGGGGCTCCGGTGGCCGACCATCTCCAGGAGTTGGAGTCGTCGGTCATAAATCCTTTCCATGAAGCAGGATCATCGAACAGTCCGATCCAGGCGTAGGTGTAACTATAAGGTCTGGTCACTCTGCGAATGTCGTCCATGTTCCTGAATGTTGCCAGGTCAGTGTAGTGCTCTCTGCAGTGCTGTTGAGCTGCCTTCCATGTCATTGGTGAGTTTACAAAGTACAACTCAAATATGGTGGTGTGGAAGCTCTGAACCAAACCTTCTCCTGTGAACAAGTGACAAAATCAGGTTTAATATAGCATAATAGCAACAGATTGTGTTGTTGTTGTTGTTGTTGTCATTATTGTGGTGCAGCTAAGTGCGACCACATTTGGCATTATGATGTACAACTTCTTGTTTCCACTTTATTTTGTGAAAATTTTACTCTTAACAATTAGGAGATTTATTTTACGTTTAGATGTAGCAATGTGTTAATATTGGTAAGAAAAACAAAGGGACAGCGGAACCTTCCACACTGGTCGCGCAGCCCCGGATGACTATAGCGGACCAATTTCCTGTTCCTCTTTAAACACATTCTGGAAAAAGATGCAGTGTACTTGTTCTTCTTTTCTCACGCTTTACCTTTATCTCACAGGTCAGTGCTTGGTTAAAACCACCATGAATAAAAGCCTTAAGCTTCGTATCACCTCTGTATTTGTTGAAAAGTAACATTTTGATGATTTGTGTAACTTGGGCTCAGTTTGTAGAAGTTTAATGAACCGTGGCAAAGGCAAGTCGGTAAAGCTAAGTAGTCATGAGAGTTCGCGCAGTTCCCACAAGAGTTCTCCAGGATATGTTTATGTCATTGTAACCTTTATTTGTGGTTTTTGTAATTAGATATATTCCTCTAATTTATTAATTATGTATTAAGCCTCCTGATGTGACTTCATGATGGTTTAAAGGACCCCATATGCTATTGTTGTTAATTTAATGTAGAAATTGTGATAAGAAAAGCTAATAAAATGTGAATGTTTTGATTTATCATATTGTACTGTTGTTAAATGCTGTAATCTAAGATACTAATGTACATTCTTAGCGTTGTCCATATTAGTCCATATATAGTAATAACAAGTGATTTTGAGTAATTATAGATACATATTGAAGTTAAAGGACTTTATTCAGTCCTTTACAAATAATGAACTTTATTTAGGGGTGCACGGAAGCAGATCGGTTAGAGCTCCTGCCTCCAAATGAGGAGATTGTGGGTTCGGAGACCAACATCATACAATCTCTCTGGGTGGAGTCTGCATGTCCTCCCCGTGTTACTGTGAGTTCTCTCTGGGTTTTCCGGCTTCCTCCCACTGTCCGAACACAGGCATATGTTCAGGTTAATTGGTAACTCTAAACTGCCCGTAGAGAATGAACGTGAGAGTGAATGGTTGTCGGTCCATGTCTGTGTCTCTGTGTTAGCCCTGCCTAAGGCCCAAAGTCACTGGGATAGACTCCAGTCACCTGCAACCCCTGACAGGAACAAGCGGTAGAAAATGAAATGAAAAGATTTCGATTTTCATAACTGTTTTGTATACAAGACAAATGTAAATGAACTGAATGTAAATCATGTGTTCATTTGAAATAAGAGACGTATTCTGGGAAAAGGCACGAGTGTACCTGTTCTTTTCTGAGAAGCTACCTTTACAGACATTAATTTCTTTTTGTTACTGTGGTTGCCACGCCTTGAATCCGTAACATTATTGTTATCAATATTGTTATTATTTTCAGTTTACATTCTACCTACAAAACACAGCATGACAAAGAGAGAAAGAAACATGTATAAAACTCTTGGCATTAATTTGCTCATGTTCCTGTCACATTTAGCCATAAGTTTTCTACACAACTCCAATTGCACATTTAGTCTGAAGGTCATTTTTTTTCCATTTTACAAATATTTGTTATAATTTAGGTCCAGTTCTTAATTGCAGGCTGACTGCCTTCGTGTTGGCCTTCTTTCTAAAAGTATGCTCCAAAGGTATTCATTTATGATTTATTGTGTCCACGGCAGGAGGTTTGAGGCCCAAATACAGAGGTCTGAAACATACTTCAAAGACAGTCTTTAGTTCTTAATTAATCTTAGTCCAATGTTTCTGAGAAAAAGGACAGTCCTAAAACACATGGTAATGGTGGGCTACTGGGCGCCCACAGTTTTTCCAGCAGGTGGTATGTCCCTGTGAGTAGTGACTTCACCCAGTGATGTTGGTCCGGCCCAGGAATCAAACCCACGATCTCCTTATTGGGAGATCTCTAACCATAGCCTGCCACCGTGTACCCCAAATTTTGATATTATATTCTGATTTTTATGCCTTAACAAAGTTTTCAATCAGAGGGTTATGATGGTCAGCATTGATTTGTTTAATTTCTTGATTGTAATAACTCCTTATTTGTAAGTACTTGGAAAATCGTGTTTCTCTAAGCCAATGGATTTCTTGAGTTTTTTGCTTTGCCATATAAATCTTGAGATAGTTTTATCCCTTCATCAAATGATCGGTTGGGGACAGAAACTGTAAGAGTCTGGAACAGAGAAATGTGGACAGAAACAGATGTCGGACTTTTTCATTTTTATAGTTTCAGTCCTTCGACTTAGACTTAAATTTGGAATAAGATTCAAATTTTCCAGACCTTTCTTTATGGTGGAAAAAGCTACAGTCAACTATAGAATTTGAATATTCTCATATGAACACAGTTTATATCGTGTCAATAAATAAATAGACACTATTAGACAAACACCAGGAAAGCTGTCTTACCATGAAGCAGAAAAATGAAAAGCACTGTTTGATCCATGTCCAAAATGAATCTGTTTTCTGTCAATCTGTAAATACAAATCAACAATGCAGAAAATATAATATTCAGAGTATGTATTTTCATTAAAAAAAAAAGATATCCTCTTACTTAAGTGAGTGAGTTCTTCAAAAAAAAAGGTATCAAAAAAGCAGTGTCCACTCTTACAACACCAAACTCTAAATCCTTATAATGACTCGGATGACTAGCCTTATTTAAATATCACTTTGAATATGAAAATGTCAGCCTTTTCGAGTCGAGATATGCACCTTTGATTTGAAGGTACTGAGTTTCTTCCAAACTGACTCACACTATAATTGTTAAAATTGTTGTTGCTACTATTTTATTCATTATTTTATGTTGCACCTTACGTCAAAGCAAGTTCCTATGTTTGTGACTTTTGATCACTGACAATGGCAATAAACCGATTCTGATTCTGATAGAGCAGAGCAGAGAGGATGGTGCTGAATGCAGAGCTGAAGTCCACAAACAGGACCCTGGCGTAGGTTCCCGGGGAGTCCAGATGCTGCAGGATGAAGTGGAGGGCCAGGTTGATGGCGTCGTCTACAGATCTGTTGGCTCTGTAGGCGAACTGCAGTGGGTCCAGGGCGGAGGAGGTGAAGGACTTGAGATGGGGCAGGACCAGGCAGTCAAAAGACTTCATGACGACAGGCGTCAGTGCCACAGGCCTGAAGTCATTAAGTCCAGTGAACCGGGGTTTCTTGGGGACAGGGACGTTCTTGTTGGGTATTTAGTATCCTCAGTGTTATTCCCATAAAGCACTAAAGGTCCTTCCTCTCAGTTGGAACACATGAACAGTTCTGACCAGTTTGAACAAGATAAGATATACTTTATTGTCCAGAAGGGAAAATTTAAGAGGGCTACAATTTTGTAATTTCCTTTGTCAGAGTTGTTTTTTATTACGCTACAGAGTGCAATTGCTACAATAAGGAAACACAAATAAATCACAAACAACTTCTAATCTCTTTGGAGTTGTTTCAGTTTATCACAAATTAAGGTCAATGCACGAGATAAACATATAATAAATTAAACTACAACATTAATCAATCAGGAAAGGCTCTCGCTGAGAGTGAATGGACTGTAAAAAAATAAAATCATAAATTGCATGCTGATTGGTTGAAGTAGCAAAACAAGCGAAGAAATCAAACTTTTATTGAATCCAGTTGACACAAAGACACAGACATATTTCCCTTCTCAAAAGCATACCGCGTCCCTATTTGCACGTCTTTCAAAAACGCAATAGTCCATGTTTCTGTTAAAATAGGATGGAGTAGACTCGTCGGCGCTGCCATGTTTGTTAAGGTCGGTTTGAGCACTTCACCTTTAGCCTCAGCTCCAAAACACACTGCTGCCCTATGATTGGTCCAGTCCCGCGGTACTGGTCGTTCCGTCTTATCAAAACTGACCCTTTGAATGTATGTCACGTGGATGCGCCTTGTTGGACAGGAGAAAATCGGTGCAAGTGCAAGTTTTTGCCAAGTAGGCGATAGCTACTTCTAATACATGTTCAGTTCAGTTGTCGGTGGAAGTGGCACATATTTTAGGTTATATTTCATGAAGTGCATTTTTGAGAGAGTATACAGTATTATTGCGCGCCTGGAAGCTGACTTAGGGAAGTGAAAAACACTCTTGATTTCTACAGAATCAGCAAAGCACAAAACTCTTTTAATCTGAGGTGAGAAGTTCAAGTGTACAAGTTCACAAATAAATAATGGCTTTCACTTGAGTTTGCCTGAATAAAACACATTCTGTGCCAGTAGTTTGTGAATGTATGTGCAATTAATTTGCTGCAAGTTGGATTGCACATCCAAGTTCATTTTCATTCACTTGTCTCTTTATAAATATTTGGCTAAAGACGTGCCACACCGTGTAACGCTTATCAGATATTCATGATGGTTTTGTAACATTTGCATTGACTTGCCTTGTAAATGAGCTCAATTCAAATCTAGTACTTTGTGTGCTTCCAGTTCATTAGATTTATCGTTGCCAGTAATTGCTGTCTTCTGTCCTCAACAACAAGTTAACAATAAAAACTTACATTAGGTTTACACCCTGCCTGTTAGTACAGAACTTCACAACAAGAGAACACCATTTTCCTTGTAAAATCAATAAAATTTGCTGATTATTGGGCAGGTTTGCAATAGTGTTTCCATTATTTTAAAGAACAGAAACTGGAAAGAGTACGGAAGCTGCAGGAAGTTGCAGACTTACTCACTGGACTATTCTTTATTGTTGAAATGGTATCAGTTTTTCTACTAGTCCACTGTCAAAGAAGCTTTTATTGAAGAAGCAGTCCTTGGTAAAATAGCTTGAACAAACAAAGCATACTTTCTGCAATGGTGGGCTGTAACCAAAAAAAAGTTGTCATGTTGTGGGTTATTTTAACACACTATCAAAAATAAGGAACTGAAACAGAATTGTCTCTTTTGATTACAAAGTAATTTATTTACATGCACACTAGTAAATATTATCCATCCCTGACAAGAATGGTCTACACAAGTCCAAAAAAGCAATGATAGCTCAAACAATGATAAAACATATCCTTATAAAAGCCACAGGTGGAGACTTTTTCCACCCGTTAGAACCAGTTAAACTCAGTAAGAAGCATCCTACGGCTGAGGGGAAAAACACTATAACAAAGATTAGCCCCAAAGACACAACTGTAGCATTCAAGGTCTTAGGAAGTAAATAAGTAAAGAAGGTGATGTTCACTTCTGTCTGGGAAATGTTTTAGCTGTGACATGCAAATGACCATTCTAGTAATTAATAGATATAATATTATGTTACATGACATTTTCCCACAACAGTCATCCCTGGGAAGCGTGAAAAGAGATGTTCCTCCTGGGCATCCAAATATACACTTTTTGTTGGTGTGTGCCACTTTCTGCTAAACCTGCGGTTGCTGCGCTGCTCTGTTCTATGAGGGGAGGGGGGAGCAGAATACCTGAAGGGAGGGCTGGAGCCCGCTCATGGATATATAATATTGACTGGATAGGGTGTTACTACCTTACACCGCGTTCCAAATTATTATGCAAATGATATTTTTCTCTGATGTTGCCATATAGTCAACGTAAATGACAGTCATCATAATTTTCAAGTCATAAGTCTTTAGAGTAAAATTTGAATGTTACTGAACAAAGATCAATCCAAAGATAACGGTATTTTTTTCAAGAATAAAAAACCTAAAATACATAGTTCCAAATTATTATGCACAACATAGTTTGTTAAATTAGTTAAATTAGAAGCATTAGCAGGTCATATTTAATTAAATCAAAAGCTACTTCAAACAAAACATCTGAACAGGTCAAGTTACATTTGAACATAGGACCCTTATTTGATGGAGCTTCACAATTGTTGCATCCATTGAACTTGTGAGTTTGTGGAGAGTTTCTGCTTGTGTTTCTTTGCAGGATCAGAACAGCCTCCAGAGCTGCTGTTTGTGAACTGCCTCCCGCACTCATAGATCTTTGACTTGAGGCTCCAAAGGTTCTCAATAGGGTTGAGGTCAAGGGAGGATGGGAGTTTCTCTTCTTTTATGCCAAGAGGAGACGAGGAGGTATTCCTTTCAGCATGAGATGGTGCATTGTCTGCATGAAGATGATTTTGTTACGGAAAGCATGCTTCTTCTTTTAGTACCATGGAAGAAAATTGTCAGTCAGAAACTTACTTTCCTAGTCATGTCCACTTACTTTACAGAGGTCATTTTCACACCTTCAGGGACTCTTAAGGGGCTGACCTGCTCTCTCCCCATGATTCTGGCCCAAAACACGACCGCCCCCTCTTTGCTGACGTTGCAGCCTTGTTGGGACATGGTGGCTGTCCACCGACCAGTCAGACTGCAAGACACTCATCAGTGAACAAGACTATGTGAGCATTGGTTAAGGGCGGCCCAATAGAAGGTTTATGCATAACTTCAGCCTCTGGAGGATCCACCTTGATGTTCGCGGTACTCCAGAGGCACCAGCAGTTTCAAATACCGGTTTGCTGCTTTGTAATGGCATTTTAGCAGCTGCTCTCTTAATCCGAAGTATTTGTCTGGCAGAAACCTTCCTCATTGTGCCTTTATCTGCACGAATCTATGTGTGCTCTGAATCAGCTACAAATCTCATAATAGAAAGGTGATAATGTTTAAGTTTTCGTGAAATATCTATGGTTTTCATATGTTGTCCAAGGCATTCAACTACACAGATTCTTTTTCTTTCCCATATTGCTTGAAAATGGTGGCCTGCTTAATAATGTGGAATGTCTTAAGTAGTTTTTCCTTTAATTGGACTTACCTGGCAAACTAATTGGCACAGGTGGACTTACCTGGCAAACTAATTGGCTCAGGTGTCTGAGATTGTGAGGGACACTAATGTTCAGCCGTACATGTTGTGGGGGAGGAGCTGGACTCTCTGACTGTTGTGTTGGAGAGGAGGATGTTGTCCAAAATCAGGACTATTCTGGACTTTCCCTCCCACCTGCTCCACAAAGTGCTGGTCAAGAGCTCATTTAGCAACAGACTGTTACTGCCACGATGCTCCACCGAGAGACACAGGAAATCATTCCTGCCTGTCGCCATCAAACTACTGAACTCTGTGCTGTAAAAATCCTCTTGTAAAGTCATTGTGCAATATCAAGCCCACTGTGCAATATTAAGTCCACTTATAAACTGTACATGATCATGTGAATAAGTAAATATACAAGAATAGTATAGTTAAGCTTATTGTAAATTGTTCAAATCATATCAGTTGATTAATAAAGATACTTTATAAGTTAAGTTAACCCTCGCTATAACGCGGTTCATCTATTGCGACTTCACTGCTTTGCGGATTTTTTTTTTTTACAGCGCATTGTACAGCGCATTCTTGCTCAGAAAAAGAAAGAGTGCCAACAACTACCCATAACGATGTTCTTCACTCGGAGAGAGACTCCTGCCCAGCCTTCAGCAGAAAATGACGCTACAGCGCAGCGGATTCAGGACAAAGAGGCACAGCTGGAGGGTCTGCGAAATACATGTGAGCCACAATGTTTCCAACCTTGTATTCATTACTGTACATGTTAAAATTATACTTTTACAATACCGTTTTTAAAGTCATAGTTATTTGTAAGAAAACGTTTATACTGTACTGTATTTGTATTTATTAAACAAATCTTGGACCTGAAAATGGGTTTTGATTTTTTGTTTCATTCTATAGTACAGTATTGCATTGTATAAGCACTAAATTATAGCAAAAAAATAAAGCTGACTACTTCGCGGATTTCACCTATCGCGGGTTATTTTTGGAAGGTAACTTCCGCGATAAACAAGGGTTCACTGTACACCAATTACAAGAGACGCATTTGAGCAGGTTACACACAGACTGCCTGTTACATCACCTGGTTCAGTGAGGTTCATGCGAGAACCCTAACCTTATTACCACAAAACCGCTGCGGTGTCCTAAAATGCTGAGAAATAAACACAGTTTATGGATATCTTTGGAGTGTACTATTGATGGCAGCAAAGAAGGCCATTAGAAAGAAATAGAAGACTCAAACAAAACCAACCAACAACCGGACTGCCCAAAACACCCAAACAACGAGAGGAGAGTTCCAACTCTTTGACATAGCGAGCTAGAACAATGACCCATTAGCTTCACGAAGACTAGGTAATCACATTTAAAAAAAGGTACTACAACCTACTCACCGATGCCTGTGCTCTTTTCGTGCAATATGGCTGCAGTGGTCCTATCGCCTCCTGTCCATGACCTGGCTCCTCTGACATCAAGGTGGAAGGTGTGGTGAGAGGCTAACCCATCAATGTAGTGCACCACAAATCTCATACATACTTATAAAGGATATGACCGCCCAATGTAAAGAAATGTGATGTAGGTGTCAGAGGGACGGCCTCAGCGGGTTTAAATCGTATTTATCAGACAAGTACCAATCAGAGCCCCTCACCTTGTTCTAAAGTAACTTACTGTGGGACGCAGGGTTCAGTACTCAGTCCAATTCTGTTTACACTGTAACATTTTTACTCTGGTAAATGCTGCTGTGCATATGAATGAGTTTTATAAATTCCATTAATAAAGATTGGGATGGTTCTGAAATCTGAGCTAACACTAACTCTCTGCATTCGATTTGCTTTTTTCTTATGTGTGAACCCAAAAGAGTACTATTTATGATAGATGCTTAATTATATTAACACACCTTACAAAATGAACCTAGAATACATGTAGGCCAAAATGTCCAATAATTAACTAAATGAAGCAACTTTTTCATTGTAGCAGCTCTGAACCCAATTTTATAACTTGTTTTTTAAACCCAAGTAGCCTTCTTATACAATCTCAGTGAGCACGTGAGAGATAAAACTGTAGTAATAAATTAGGATAATACGTGTAATAAAGTCTATTTAAGTGTGAGACTCTTTGTTGGGCTCCTAGTTCTTTTACACAATGGAAAGAGTGAGTGTGTCGTGTGTTCTGCTGCTGCTCTGCTCTCTGTCAGGAGCTGAACTTCAGGACAATGAGATCAGTGGACAAAGACAAGTGGGTCCTGAGAGTGTGAATGTGTCGGAGCAGCTTCAGCTCTGTCCATCAGACCTCCACGCTGTGCTGCGAGACATGAGCGCCGCTCTGGCTGAACACAGGGTCAGGATCCAGCAGCTGCAAACTCTCAACCAAGGTCAATATTAAAAATATATATATATATATATATATATATATATATATATATATATATATATGTTGAGTCATTTATTCTACGCTTTGCTCATCTGCATTATGTCTAACATTTTAGAACAAGCAGCCACACTTCAAGAACAAGCAGCCAAACTGACAGAGCTGGAGTTGAAGACCAAAGATGTGGACGCACAGCAACAAGGTACAGTAATGAGTCGCTCTAAGTCAGTCATAATTCTATATGTCAAAGCCAACTATTTTGACTTGACTGATTCTCCATGTTTAGTTTTATCCTACATTTATTGGGCACTCAAAGCCTGTTACATTGCAGTGTAATATATATATAGTTTGATTATCTCCTCCCATCAAACATGTGGTGTATCGAGCCCTCTCAACATGAGGGCATGAGAGGAAATGTGACACTGATGCAGGAGCTGGATTGGACTTCAAGCATGTCACACAGATCTTGGTGAGTGTGTGGTTATGTTCATTTAATTCATTTATTTATTTTTATCAGGGCACCAGCTCTTTGAGCAAATGACCAATTTCCAAATCAAATATCAAAAATAATAATTATCAATAAATAACTGTACATTGATTATTACTAATAATTACATGTTGGTCAGTCTGACCAAGATTAAAAAAACAATTATTTTTGCGAGTTTAATCCAGCTTCCAAAGTAGCATGTTTTTCTACTATTCAGCAAAGCTTGGAATGTTTCCATCACCTGAATTAATGTCAAGAATGTTATTTGAAACAATGTGAAAGTGTCAGTAGTCACCTCCAGTCTCTCACTCTAACCTTCAAATAAAGTTAGAAATCTGAGGGAAATAATGGACTCAGACATGAAATTTAACAGCCACATCAAATCAAAAACATTGCCAAAATCAAATGTAAAGTGTCTAACTTGGAGAGACTTATCCATGCATTTGTCTCCAGTAGGTTAGTTAGACAACTGTAATGGCTGTAACGGCTCTTTAACAGTCAGGACTAAACATGGGGAATCAGCGTTTCAGTTTTATGCAGAGAGTTTTTTTTATGTGAGACTGGCCTCTGCTCTGACAATGTTCAGTCTAGCTGCACATACGACTGAAAGATGTTATCTCTTCTCTTTTAAAGTGATTTTTATAATGACTTTGTATGTCTTTATACATTTTGTGATTTGAATGCACATTTTTCTCTGTTATGTAAAGCACAATTGCATTGTATGAATTGTGCTTTACAAATAATCTTGCCTTGCCTTGCCATTTGAATCACTGACCTTCAGAGTCTGAACGGGATGCTCTAAACAACTTGTCAGAATAAGCACGGGTGGATTGTCTAAGCCACAGTGGTTTGTCTCTAGGTCAATCTTTTCTCTCCAAGTACATTTTGAATGAATATGTATAGGTAAACTTGCATTAGGAGCTAGATCATATATATAAAGCCTTGGTTTTAAACCAGTGTGTCTGGGAACATCAGAGTGTTAGATGAACAGATCCATAGAGAGGAGGGAGCAACAGCCAGCTATCAATAGAACAATAGATCTAAGACAATAATAGACCTTAGCCACAGGTGAAACTGGGCAGGGCCAACTATTAAACTAACAAATTATCAAGTTTCAGGTGACAAACAAACAATTTTCCAAACGTAGGCAGGCATTCAGTGACTCCTCCCTGGGGGCAGGACTCTCACTACTTAGAGGAGCATATAAGCCCAAGTTCCCAGACCAGCTCTCTGATTGACAATGACTTTTGGATAAAGTCGAAACGTCTCGATCTTCAAACAGCGTCCGGATGACAACCCCTGAAACCCTTTCTACGAGATCCATAGAGTTAACAGATCAATACATAATTGTAAATTAATCATGTACTGTTTTGCAGAGTCTACAGCAAGCCAAAACCATGAACAATATTTGCCACATTATAAACGTGTACTATTTTTAATTAAAAGGGATGATGTGACACCGATTACTTTCAGGCAAAAAAAGTGAGCAGCGTATTCAAAAAGGTTGAAAAACACTGGTATAATTAAATGACCAAAGTCAAAACTGTTTTTTTTTCTTTCTCCTTCATCTCAGGCCAAGCTGCTGAACTTAACAACATAAAGACTCGGACAAACGTGACTGAAAACCATGTGGCGTTTCTGAGGCGAGACAGAGAAGGTGAGACTCCATCAGTGGTGCTGTTATGACCCGGAAAGAGCCAAACATATTTAAGGACACGTGAGACCAGAGCAAGAGTTCAAAAGCTTTTATTTTCATCTTTTCGTTGTTACTTGCTTCTTCTTTCATTGGATTTAAATATATAGATTATTTCAGGAATGAACCCTTACCAATCCCATGCCCAAAAAAGAGCTAAACAAAGTAATAAACAGAAATGTGGACCTGGTGAGCCGGCCAAACAGAACAAACAGGTGCGGCACCGGGCCAACCCTGTACAGGGCCGTAGAAGCCGGTGCCGACACCTCTAACTAAAAAAAGAGACAAAAAAAGAACTAGCCTAAACCCCAAAGAAAAGCAAAAATGGGACCACCGTGCCCACCAGGTCAAACAAAAAGCTAAGCTAAAAAAAGGCTACAAAACGCCAGCGTGCCTGTAGGGAGCAGCAGCGCAGCCTGCCGGAGCGCGCTCTGACGCACGAGGGGCTGGAACGACAGCAGAGACAGAGCGAGCGTGCAGCCGCGAGCGCACTCCATCTAAAGTGCCTGGAGCCAAGATTAACAATAATATAATCTTAGACCTACAAAAACATACAATAAAACAATTATCAATAATGCTACAAAAAGGGAAGAATATGAAAAATATACAAAAACTAATCCAAGAAAAAATACTAGAAAAAATATGGAAGAAAAAAGGTGCACAAACCTAACAGGTGCACAAAATCACATCCTTCAGACATTTATCTGGAGTTTTGATACATACAAAATATTACACCTATTACAACACATTCCTTTAAGGTTTCATGGTTAGAGTTCTCATGCGAGCTTTTGGAAATACAGTCCCAATCAAACGTTTAAGGCCAGCTGAATAAATGGTAAAGTCACAGTCACAAAAAGTTTGGTGAAGATGGGTATAATAACATGGTCGAGCTTCAAAACCACTGCTCTCCACCACATTTAGACTTTTATATTCTCAGATTGCAGAATCTTATTGATCAGATTTTTATGTACTTTTTTTTTTCAGTTGGACGAGTGGCTTTCTCTGCCTCTTTGTTGGTTTCAGGCGAAGGAATCATCGGACCCTTTAACACTCACACTCCTCTGGTCTTCAGATACGTGGTCGCAAACATTGGAAATGCCTACAACCCAAACACAGGTGACTGCACTCACATGTTACAGTGATCTATGTGGGAGATACACACACTTAAGACGAGGCACTACAGGCTATATATATATATATATATATATATATATATATATATATATATATATATATATATATATATATATGTCAGTTTGCTCTCTCAACAGATCGACTTTCATGTGGAAACAACAAACTTGTCCAGTCTGCTCTTAAAATGTTTTTAATCCACTTCATCCATACAGTTCTCCAAAGGCCGTGTTCTTAAAATGCGTTTTTCTCCCTCAGGACATAATCACCACTTAAAGTAGATCCCAATCACACCAAACTTTACAATCTTGGACTCAACAAGATTTTGACGAAACGTACTGTTGGATGTAAAACTGATTTATCGGAGTTTTAAGTTACAAAGCGAACTTTGAATTTTTTTGGACAATTTTCAATCCAACCTAGTTTACTTAAAAAGTAAATAAGAAATCCAAAATTCCCTCTGTACATTTTTGTAACTAATATGTGTACAAACTGAACCAAAAAAAATTAAACCTGGTTCTGTCCATTTTTCAGGTTTAAATGTCCCAAATATATGTATTTTTGTTCATTTTTACAAGTAAAATGCCTTATTTCCACATGTAAATATGACATGACAAAAAACTTAAAGTGCGTATGTTTTATGATATTCTAATTTTGACTTTATTCAGTGTATTAATACCTCTTGTAAATATAAATTATAGTTTTACAACAATCAGGTCATTATTTGTAGAGAAAAGTCGAAAAATCTGTTGAAAATTATAGGAAGTAAACACATTGATGACATCAAAGTAGGGAGACAAAGGTCATGCATAATTTACACAAAATAAACTACCTTTTTGACATTTTAAACATTGATTCAACAAAATAAAGGTGTTCACACGTATTTCTCTTTATCAAATGAACACAATTTGTGACATTAGCTGAGTTTTTGCCAGTGCACTGTGTGGTTGCTATGGTAATTTCCTAATGTGATGTCATACTTTACAACCAGGAAGTAAAATTGAAAACCTAAAAAAATAGCTAAACTGGGGTAAAATTTTTGAAGATTCTAGCAGAAATTGAAATATATTTATCTTAACTGCATTTTAGTGAAATGAGTAGTTCAACCTGTCATAGGCACTTTAATATATTTTTTTCTTACAAGTGAAAAAACTACAAGACAAGTTTGAAATTGGCATCTTTATATTAAAGATTTTTTCCTGTTCACCTGCAGTGTCTCACCTTAAGTTATCTATACGTCCTCCAGGCTTTTTCACTGCACCGGTGAGAGGGGCGTACCATTTTGAGTTCTACATCTATGGGCCACTGGATTCTTCACAGGCTTTAGGGGCTGCGCTGGTGAAGAATGGAAAGCATATTTTTATTGCTTATGAACATCAGAATCCTGGACAAGGCAGTTCGGCCAATGGAGTCACACTGCTCCTGAGGGCTGGAGATGTTGTGTTTCTGCGTCTGTGGGCGGAGACAAGCATTTTTGATGATGAAAATCGCCACAGCACGTTTAGTGGCCACCTCCTATTTACAGTGTGAGAAATTACTTTTTTTTTTAATTGTCAAAGTTAACAGTAACATGTACAGTGTATTTGACAGTGTTTTTTTTTTTTTTTGTTAGTTCTCACATTTTTCACAGATCTGTGCCTTTTAAACATTGAACCCAGACCACACATCACACCTTTTAAATATATTTTGTTTTCAAATTAATATCTTTAAGTGTCACTGACGGGGAAAAAAAAGTCAGAACTTCAACAAAATGAACAAAACAAATAAAAAAAATATACTGTATATTCCTGTCTTCATTAAATGTACAATTATATGACATTCTGTATATTATCAGCATTTAGTCCACAAGAATATTGGTTTGAAAAATAAATATATGGTATAATTAAAAAATAAACAATTTTATTATTTTGTGAGTGTTAGGCCTGAGATTGCAGGTTAAGAAGGATATTTTCCTCTCCCCGAGTACAAAACTCTGGTCCTGTGTTCTCATGGATATTACTTTGTTATGATCTGTTTTGCATGAAATAAAATGATTTTTTTACATTACTGTTTCCACTTTATCACTGCCCTTACACTTATATTCACAATCCTTACATCATATCTCCCAGAATACTGTTCACGTCTACGTGTTACAAGGCATGATGCACACTGGGATTTTGAAAGATTCTTCAAATTTGCATTGAATAGCACACAATAAGATGCACTTTTTACATAGATTCAGATGGAAATGAAGTATTGCTTTGTCTATTTTAGCAAAAACTTGTCAAATGGCTTAAGTTATACCTTTGCTAGTCAGTATAGGTGTGTGCATGTGTGTGGACGAGTATTCTTCACATTGAGGGGAATCTGTATTGACCCTTTGCACGTGTCGCTCTTCAGAGGAACGCCCACTTTACCATGACAGACGGCAGAGGTGCTGTCTGTGCACATAAAATGATCAAAACTCTGTTGAAAACCTACCCATTAATCAGGTGATTTTATACATTTTACAAGGAAAATGGTGATCTGCTGTTGTGTGGTTGGCTGCATTAACAAGCAGGGAGTAAACCTAATGTAGCGTTTAATCGTAAATCTGTGATTTGATGATTTGCAAAAATAAACCAAAAGAAGTGGAAGCACTCAAAGTACTCACGGATTTGAATTGAGCTCTTTTACAAGGTAAGTCAATGCAAATGTTACAGAACCATCATGAATATATTAAACTATTGACATTACACATGACAAGTCTTTAGCCGTTTACAAAGAACCACATGAATAAAAATGAACTTGTATGTGCAATCCAACTTGCAGCTAACGCATTATACATGTATTCACAAACTACTGGCGCAGAATGTGTTTTATTCAGGCAAACTCAAAGGAAAAAGCATGAATGATTATATATCATTTAAAATCATCTAAATTAGACTTTTCGTAGCTCAGATTAAAAGAGTTTTGTGCTTCGTTCACTGATTCTATAGAAATCTGCCATGTTTTTCAGTCCCCTGGCTCAGTTTCCAAATCATGCTTTTTGAGCTCTTAAAAGACGTCCCACTTCCACCGACAACTGACCTGAACATGCATTAGAAGTAGCCATCTCCGGATTTACAAAAACTGCAATCAGTGTCAGTTTTGCGCTCCCTGCAATGCTGTGTTTACACTTTTCTGCCGTCTGACATGGCGCATCCACATGATCATGTGACGCAGGTGCAGAGGGTCAATAGTCACAACATGGGGACTTTGTGCTTTGTGTGGACCAAAAAATCCTAATATATTTGGATCCATTTCAGATATAGGTTAGATTAAGGGGAGGATCAGTCATTACAGTGAAGTAAATGCAATGTACCCAGAAAGCATGGAAATCCAATGTGTGTGTGTGTGTGTGTGTGTGTGTGTGTGTGTGTGTGTGTGTGTGTGTGTGTGTGTGTGTGTGTGTGTGTGTGTGTGTGTGTGTGTGTGTGTGTGTGTGTGTGTGTGTGTGTGTGTGTGTGTGTGTGTGTGTGTGTGTGTGTGTGTGTGTGTGTGTGTGTGTGTGTGTGTGTGTGTGTGTGCGTGTGTGTGTGTGCGTGTGTGTGTGTGCGCGTGCGTGCGCGCGTGCGTGCGTGTGTGTGCGTGTGCGTGTATTCATCATGGATTGCAGGTGAAATATCAAACGGATTGGACTATTCTACGTAGAGTAAAGTCCTCTATAAATAAAAATATATCCTGCGCGCACAAGAAAATATCTTGTTCCCACAAGATAATTACCCTCTATATTCCGACAAGATAATTATCTTCTACAAGGTAATATCTTGTTTCCACAAGAATACTATCTTGTGCGCACAGGATAATATCTTGTTCCCACATGATGGTTTATCCTTAAAACCATAGTTTGCTTTGCTAAGCAGGCATGGAATTCTGATGTTTATGTTTACTTTAATATGGGACAGTGCACGTTATTGAACATGTGTTAGTCCAACATGCAAATGCGCCAGAGTTAGCAATGGAGTCATCTGTAGTCCCATTGGCAGGTTGATGGATATGTCAGGACACTAAACACTCCATACAAGTGACATGACCACAAAGTGAATCAGTGAGATACAATACTACCTGAGGGTTTGTATTTGATCAGCAGGAAAGTGCATTGCATGTTCCAGTCATCGAAGTTCAGTGATTTGAACCAAAGGCAGAATCTCACACTTGTCTCACCAGTTACCACTTGCTGTGTGAACAAAACATTATCAAGATATTAGTAGGAAAATCACTCAAACTTTAGTGCTCTCCCATCTAGATTATTGTCCAGTGGTCTGGGCGAGTGCTACTACTAAAAATATACATAGTCTTCAAATTATATAAAATAGAGCTGCTCGTATGGTGTTAAGATGCCACTGCTATACAAGTATTACAAAAATGCATGAACTATTAGGTTGGTTGTTAGAGAAAGATTAGATTATTCAACGTGAATGTTAATGTAATTCATACAAAATTATCCAATGTCCTTTTTCACGACGTTCACTTTAGTTGAAACCTACATTTTTATTCTACTCGACAAAGGTGGATGTACACTGCCAGAGCCAAAAAAAAACAAAAAAGAACGGCTTTGTATCGAGCCATGCAACTCTGGAATTCTTTGCCTAAAGATGTTACTAAAACAGAAAATAAAGTAATTTTTAAAAGGGTATTAAAAAAAAACACTTTAGGAAATGTACTGCATAGTAAGATTGAGGTAGACGACATTAAAGATACTTTTATTTTGACTGCTCTTTAAGATGTTATATTTGATTGCATATGTCAGCTTATTTTACATATGTGGTTTGTTTTAGTTTGATTTTCATGTAAAATATATTACTCGGTATTGGTAGTGTAAAATCATGTATTGTATGGACCACTGTAAGAATAGCGGCAGCTTTGCTGCAGCTAAATGTGGATCCAATAAATAAAATATTAACTTGTGGGAACAATATATTATCTTGTGTGCACAAGATATATATATATTTTTAATTAAACTTTTTGCCTGACATTTGTGATCTATTCACAGCTCAAGCTAAGGTTAGCGGCTAATGGCGCAACGGTTTGTTTTGCATGTGTAAAGACTTTACAAGCTGTGCTATGAACTCTTATGTACAATGTTATCTGTTGACTGAACAAGCCCAATAATGAAATCCTGTTGTTGCTCAATAGTGTAGAACGCAGTACAGTACGACACCAGTCCAATATGTGGAAACGTTGGTATAACTGTCTTTTTAAAACCTAAGTGTTTATCTTTTGAAAATGGACCTTGAGTCTGTAATAAAGTTGAATTGTTTAAACGGCTCTTTTGTCTGATTCATTCATTCTGTTGTGTCCAGTTAAAGAACTGTTACTGTCCACGGTCAATATAGACTTTAAGATACTTGTGTGAAATTTTGAGTGCACTACTTTTTCTAGTGTGATGTCATCAACATATTGAACTTTCTGCAGATTTTTCAATTTTTGTCCACAAACGGTTACTTGATTGGTGTAAAACAATTAACAATTAATACACTCTATAATGTCAAAATTATAAAATTACAAAAATCCTCTCATACACACTTTAGAACCTGGAGTTTCTTCATCCATTACGCTACGAACCATAAAAATACATCTCAGGCATTTTAAACATTTCAGACATTCATTTATGTGTGTATGAAATAGTGAACACATTTATGAGGATTTTGAAGACAGAACTTTAACAATAAAACACTTAAACATTTACTTGCCGTTTCTGTACTTGGCAAAACTGCGCTTTTGGGGGTGAACATTTAAGGGTGTGTCTGATTGGTCAAAAGTAAAAGAAACACAGGAGCAGTGCATTTAACAATTTGAAATGATTGCGAATCTTTGCAAAACACATTTCGATATATTGTGCAGCCCTAGTTTCTTATCATGCTATTGTCCAAAACTATTCTGATTAACATGTCTGTATATTTGAAGTAGTTCATCTTATCTTGAGTCCTGCACACCTGATAAAACAAGGAAATATATGAGTAATTACTAGGAATCTGTAATAATTAATAAGTGTAATAAAGTCTGTATTTAAGTGTGAGACTCTTTGTTGGGCTCCTAGTTCTTTTACACAATGGAAAGAGTGAGTGTGTCGTGTGTTCTGCTGCTGCTCTGCTCTCTGTCAGGAGCTGAACTTCAGGACAATGAGATCAGTGAACAAAGACAAGTGGGTCCTGAGAGTGTGAATGTGCCGGAGCAGCTTCAGCTCTGTCCATCAGACCTCCACGCTGTGCTGCGAGACATGAGCGCCGCTCTGGCTGAACACAGGGTCAGGATCCAGCAGCTGCAAACTCTCAACCAAGGTCACTATGTTTTAATACATTTTGTTATGTTGAGTCATTGATTCTGCGCATTGCTTATCTGCATTATCCCTAACATTTTAGAACAAGCAGCCACACTTCGAGAACAAGCAGCCGAAATGAGAGAACAAGCAGCCAAACAAGAAGCCGAAATGAAAGAACAAGCAGCCAAACAAGCAGCCGAAATGAGAAAACAAGCAGCCAAACTGACAGAGCTGGAGTTGAAGACCAAAGATGTGGACGCACAGCAACAAGGTACAGTAATGAGTCGCTCTAAGTCATAATGCTATATGTCAAGCCAACTATTTTTGTGGAGCATAATTTGTACACAAAGAAAGTGTTTATCTGATTGTGTTGTGATTTTAATGCATATTTTCCTGTTCAGGTAAACATTATGACATTATACAACATTTTAAGATGTACTTAAAAATAAGTCTTTTCAGTCGTATGCACAGCTAAACAGAGCTGTTTGTATCTTGGATTTGAACATTGTCACATCTTCAGAAAGACTGTTCGAGATTTCAGCTGCATAAAAGTCCATGTTTAGTGTTATTCTACATTTGGACACTCAAAGCTCTTTACATCACTCATTCAAACCATGTGCACTGTGGGAGCTGGAGTTCTACTTCCAACGTCAAAGAGAGTGGACTTGACAACTCCACCACCTGAGCTAATTTCAAGAATGTGTCTAAAGTGTCTAAGAAAGTGTCTAAACCAGACTTGGAGAGACGTATCCATGCATTTGTCAGCAGTAGGTTAGGTAGGTTAGTGGTCCCGGTGCTGGTCCATGGATCAATTGGTACCGGGCCACACAAAAACTGATAAATTATTTCCATTTTATTTATTATCGGCATTTGAGACATCTTTTATTTTGAAAAATGTTTTGTTTTGAAAAATGACCGATTCTCTCGGTTACATTTCGGTCACTTGAGCGCTAAAATGTAACCCACAAGCAACAAAATGAGTAAGAAACAGACGTCTTTGGAAAGTTACTTTGCAAAAGGGAAAAGGCCCAGAAGACACATAACAAGAGCTGACGACTTCAAAGAAAAAGAAAGATTTTAACAGACAATACCAGGAGTCCTAATTGAAATATGGATTTATGGCGACAGGTGAGTCCCACACAGAGCTGGCTCAAGCTCAGAGAATAGACTTTAAAGCAGCTCTGCTTGTGTTCAAGTCTCTCCAAAGCACCAAAGTACATCTCATGTTAGTGTCATATGAACCATGTTGCACTTTGAGGACCTCAGGGACCGGCCTCCTGCTGGTGCCAGAGTCAGGACTAAACATGGACCGACCTCCTGCTGGTGCCAGAGTCAGGACTAAACATGGACCGACCTCCTGTTGGTGCCAGAGTCAGGACTAAACATGGACCGGCCTCCTGCTGGTGCCAGAGTCAGGACTAAACATGGACCGGCCTCCTGCTGGTGCCAGAGTCAGGACTAAACACAGACAGTCCTCCTGCTGATGCCAGAGTCAGGACTAAACAACCTGGACTCCTGCTGGTGCCAGAGTCAGTGGATGCTAAACATGGTGCTGGTGCAAGAGTCCTAAACATGGACCGGCCTCCTGCTGGTGCCAGAGTCAGACTAAACATGGACCGGCCTCCTGCTGGTGCCAGAGTCAGGGACTCCTGCAGAGTCAGGACTAAACATGGACCGCTGCCAGAGTCAGGACTGGAGAGTCAGGACTAAACATGGACCGGCCTCCTGCTGGTGCCAGAGTCAGACTAAACATGCATGGACCTCCTGTTGGTGCCAGAGTCAGACTAAACATGGACCGGCCTCTGCTGGTGCCATAAACATGGACCTCCTCACTAAACATGGACCGACCTTGTTGGTGCCAGAGTCAGGACTAAACATGGACTGGCCTCCTGCTGGTGCCAGAGTCAGGACTAAACATGGACCGGCCTCCTGCTGGTGCCAGAGTCAGGACTAAACATGGACCGGCCTCCTGCTGGTGCCAGAGTCAGGACTAAACATGGACTGATCTCCTGTTGGTGCCAGAGTCAGGACTAAACATGGACCGGCCTCCTGCTGGTGCCAGAGTCAGGACTAAACATGGACCGGCCTCCTGCTGGTGCCAGAGTCAGGACTAAACATGGACTGGCCTCCTGCTGGTGCCAGAGTCAGGACTAAACATGGACCGGCCTCCTGCTGGTGCAAGAGTCAGGACTAAACATGGACCGATCTCCTGCTGGTGCCAGAGTCAGGACTAAACATGGACTGATCTCCTGTTGGTGCCAGAGTCAGGACTAAACGTGGACTGGCCTCCTGCTGGTGCCACAGTCAGGACTAAACGTGGACCGGCCTCCTGCTGGTGCAAGAGTCAGGACTAAACATGGACCGGCCTCCTGCTGGTGCCAGAGTCAGGACTAAACATGGACCGACCTCCTGTTGGTGCCAGAGTCAGGACTAAACATGGACTGACCTCCTGTTGGTGCCAGAGTCAGGACTAAACATGGACCGGCCTCCTGCTGGTGCCAGGGTTGTCACAACAACAATATTTACAGACCACTGACTTGATTACACTTCTGTTATAGGACTAACAGCTCAAGTAAAGGAGCTGGAGAAGCAGACCAGTGAAGTGGAACCAATTAAGGAGAATCTAAGAGGTATTTTTTGTTTTCTTTTACATGTTGTTATTGGGTAAATTGCTAAAGAAATAAGTGGATTTCTAGGAGTATTTTGATTAATTCTAAGGTGCTCAAAGCACTTTACACCGAGGAAGCTCTCACTCTTTCACAAGGAGACCTACAATGCAAAATTGACTTTTAGGAACCTTTAACCATAACATAATAGTCCCCCGTCGTCATTAAACCACTGTAAGTTGTATTTATTGTGATTCAGGTATATCTGAGTAATCTTTATTCTACTGGGGACAAGACTCCATGGCTCAGTCAGTCCAGGTCTTCATTGCTCCCCGTGTAAAGCCCACTGAGATTCACTTATTTCCTTCTGCAATTTTATTTTCTTAAATGGCGACACTTTTCTTGTTTAAGCACACAACAGCCGAATGCACCTGTGGAAACTTTTTTGATTTTGCAAAAATGTTGGGAACTGGTGTAGAGTACTTTGACTTAAAACATGTGGTCACACAGATTCAACGTGAAATACAATGTCCAAACTTAAACTGTAGTAAGTTGGTCTTTTAAATAATTTTAAATTTGTCAAATAATAAAATGATACTTTAAACTATTTTAAAGTAGACATGTTAATAATGATAAAAAAAAAACAGCAGGGAAGGTGAGTGTGTCAGTGGGTCAGGAAATGTGCGTCAGGTGCTCTTCAAGGATCCAAGGTACAGAACATGTTGAGGAACAAACAAGAAGAGATCCGCGGCACTCACTTTAAATAAAAGTGCTTTATTATGTTGAAGGGACCTGCTGACAGGTGAACGTGTCGCCATGTTCCTCCTCTTGTTTGTTCCTCAACATGTTAATATTTATCACACATCAAATGTGTGATTTGGTTATGTTTTAGTAGATCATGTGTCTTTCAGACAAAAAAGTGTGCAGCGAATCAATTAAGGCTGAAAAACACTGGTATAAATAAATGAGCCAAGTCAAAACAGTTTCATTTTTTCTTCATTTTAGGCCAAGCCGCTGAACTTAACAACATAAAGACTCGGACAAACGTGACTGAAAACCATGTGGCGTTTCTGAGGAGAGACAGAGAAGGTGAGACTCCATCAGTGGTGCACAAAATCACATCCTTCAGACATTTATCAGAAGTGTTGATCCATACAAAATATTACACCTACTACAACACAATCCCTTTAAGGTTTCATAGTTAATGTTTCAATTTGGGCTTCTGAAAATATGATTTGGACTGGATGCAATTTAAGAGCTGAAATATGAGAAAGAGTTTGGTGAAGATGGGTATAATAACATGGTCGAGCTTCAAAACCACTGCTCTTTACCACATTTAGACTTTTATATTCCCTGTTTGCAGAAAGTTATTGATCAGATTTTTATGTACATTTTCTTCAGTTGGACGAGTGGCTTTCTCTGCCTCTTTAGTGGCTTCAGGCTTAGAAACCCTGGGACCCTTTAACACTCACACTCCTCTGGTCTTCAGAAACGTGATCTCAAACATTGGAAATGCCTACAACCCAAACTCAGGTGACTGCACTCACATGTTACAGTGATCTATGTGGGAGATACACACACTAATATTATATATACGTCCTCCAGGCTTTTTCACTGCACCAGTGAGAGGGGCCTACCACTTTGAGTGCCACATTGGTGCACATGGACATTCTTCACATCCTTCAGGGGCTGCGTTGGTGAAGAATGGAGAGCACATTTTTATTGCTAGTGAACATCAGACTGATGGATTTGGTAAATCCTCTAATGGAGTCACACTGCTCCTGGAGGCTGGAGATGTTCTGTTTGTGCGTCTGTGGGTGAACACAAGAATTTCTGATAATGGAAATCGCCACAACACGTTTAGTGGCCACCTCCTATTTACAATGTGAGAAATTTAATTTTTTAATTGTTAAGTTTAACAGTAACATGTACTATGTATTTCACAGTGTTTCTTTTGAGGTAAAATGTTGTTTTTCACAGATCTGTGCCTTTTAAACATTGAACCCACACCACACATCATACCTTTTATACTTTTTCATATTTAATACTGTATCTTTAAGCATCAAAATGAAAAATAAATAAATAAATAAAAATTGTCCACTCCTCTTATACAAATGTATACATTTTACATGAAATAAAATGTCTTTTTTTACATTACTGTTTTCACTTCATCACTGCTCTTACACTTATATTCACAATCCTTACATTTTATCTCCCAGAATACTATTCCATCAAGTCTATGCGTTAAAAGACATGAAGCACATTAGGATTTTGAAAGATCCTCAAGATAAGATTTACTGACATAGACATAGATTCACAGAGAAATAAAGTATTGCTTTGTCTGTTTTAGCAAAAACTTGTCAAATGGCTTAAATTAGACCTTTTTTAGTCAGTATAGGTGTGTGCATCACACTGAGGGCCTTGAAATCATAATTGACCCACGCTGTCACGCTCTTCAGAGAAACGCCCACTTTGCCATGAAACGGCTGTCTATGCACGGTGAAAACTCTGTTGAAAACCGGCCCATTAATCAGCTGAGGCAGGGAGTAAACCTAATGTAACGTTTTATTGTTCCACTGTTGATGAAGACAGAAGACAGCAATGACAGCAGCGATAAATAATAAATAACTGGAAGCACTCAATGTACTCACGTATTTACATTGAACACCTTTTCCAAAGTGAGTCCATGCTAATGTTACAAAACCATCATGAAAATGTGAGACGATCGACGTTACACGGCGTGGCATTTACAAACAGCCAAGTGAATGAAAATGAACAGTATGTACAATCCAACTGCAGCAAATACATTATACACATATTCACAAACTACTATCTACAACTAGTACTAAACCAGGCTTTAACCAAGACTAAACCAAGCCTTAATCAGGGTTAAACCAAGCCTTAACCAGGACTAAACCAAGCCTTAACCAGGACTAAACCAAGCCTTAATCAGGGTTAAACCAAGTCTTAACCAGGACTAATCCAAACTTTAACCAGGACTAAACCAAGCCTTAACCAGGACCAATCCAAGCCTTAACCAGGACTGATCCAGGACTAAACCAAGCCTCAAACAGGACTAATCCAAACCTTAACCAGGACTAAACCAAGCCTTAACCAAGACTAAACCAAGCCTTAACCAGGACTAAACCAAGCCTTAACAAGGACTAAACCAAGCCTTAATCAGGGTTAAACCAAGCCTTAACCAGGACCAATCCAAGCCTTAACCAGGACTGATCCAGGACTAAACCAAGCCTCAAACAGGACTAATCCAAACCTTAACCAGGACTAAACCAAGCCTTAACCAAGACTGAACCAAGCCTTAATCAGGGTTAAACCAAGCCTTAACCAGGACCAATCCAAGCCTTAACCAGGACTGATCCAGGACTAAACCAAGCCTCAACCAGGACTAATCCAAACCTTAACCAGGACTAAACCAGAAGCCTTAACCACGTCTTAACCAAGCCTTAATCAGGGTTAAACCAAGCCTTAACCAGGACCAATCCAAGCCTTAACCAGGACTGATCCAGGACTAAACCAAGCCTCAACCAGGACTAATCCAAACCTTAACCAGGACTATACCAAGCCTTAACCAGGACTAAACCAAACTTTAACCAGGACTAAACCAAACTTTAACCAGGACAAAACCAAGCCTTAACCAGGACTAAACCAAGCCTTAACCAGGACTAAACCAAGCCTTAACCAGGACTAAACCAGGTCTAACCCCCGACAGAACTAAGCCTTAAAATCAGACAGTGTCTAAAACACTGAAAACTAGGGATGCACCGATACTACTTTTTTCCAAACAAGTACGAGTACTTCATTTTGAGTACTCGTCCATACCGAGTACTGATACTGATCTTGTTCTTAAAAATTCAAACTCCACTCAGTTACATTTGAAAATGTTTTTTTCTTTAATTTTGACTAAAGTAAGCTACAATACGTTCAAGAGTCAACTTTAACAGTTTAGCAGCTTCTTTTGCTTCTACGCCACGTTTTAACATCTCTATATGAAATATGTTTGGTTTGAATAGAGATGACTGCCGTAGGGACCGCAAAAATATTTATTTGGGCCGTGCATCGTAAACAGGAAATAGCTAATGCTAATGTGTGCTCGCCTTTTGCTAGTTTTGCTAAGTCTGTCAATTCAGCAAACAAAGTTATCGTCTCTGGAAATACGCTGGTTTTTCATAAGATCAAGTTAGTGTTTGGTGAGGAATGATTATTTTCTCTTTGTATTTTCTTTCTGCAGTTTTGTTCTCATCTCGTTTTCTTTTCTTCTCTCTCGTCCAACCATAAACCAGTCCACGCTAAAGCAAACTGGCACCCTCGGGAGCTAATACCTCTTGCGGCCCCTTCGGACCCTCAAACGGGGCGGTACGGTTCACTGTTGTTCAGTCCTGCTCCGCGCTGTACCACGCTAATTGAAACATGACTTTAGTCAGTCTCGTTCACTTTGAGAAACTGCCACACGACTGACATCTCGGCTCCTCCGAGCTTCTCGCATCAGCCACCCTCCGAAGGGACTCTAACACTGGGGTAATGTGATCTCTTCTTCTAGTACCGGTTAATAATCTTGCTGCTGCATTTTGAACCAGTTGAAAGCTTTTTATAGAGCTTTTAGGACACGCTGCAGGGTGTTACAATAGTCTAATCTGGATGTGACACATGCATGGAGAAGTATTTCAGCGTCAGTTTTGGGCATGATTTTTCTAAGTTTAGCTATGTTACACAGAGGACTGTGTAGGCTGTCTTACAGGCTTTATTTATGTGTGCTTTAAACCAGAGCTCTTGGTCAAAT